>CM034544.1:45682561-45706165 GCA_020002185.1 Paraescarpia echinospica | reverse complement strand
GAGTCACGCCTCTTTATAACGCATCTGCGTGTGTGTTTGTGTGTGTTTATGTTTGGGTATGTTTGTGTGCGTGTTTGTGTGCGTTTGTGTACGTGTGTGTGCGTTCCTGCTTTGGTGCCTGTGTATGTGTGTGTGCGTGCGTGAATGTGTGTGTGTGTGTGTATATGTAAAAAACATTAATCTCAACCTGAAGCTGGCATTGTATTTCAGACATCAGCAAATGTTTGAGCAGTCCGTGTCTTAACAATTGGACATGTGAGGACGGAGACGATTCTTATATATGTAACTGTCCGTCTGGCTTCGCCGGGGACAACTGTAAGCAAGGTAGTTAGATGGCTTCAATAGTGGTATATATGCGTAACATATGGAATTTATTCATGCGTTGCTTACTTTTCCAGGAAATATATCTTGGTAGTTGGATGACACTCAAATGACCATGTTTGATTGGGTTAAGTGACACAGTTCGCAACCAAAAATCTTCACAGTTGGCACATTAGTTGATAAGAACATTGAGTTTACGATTTCGAAGTTTCACAGACATTTATATGTTAATATCACTTTAGCTTTGAAATACTGGCACTTTTCGCCTGACTTGATCAGACCAGATGACACTAAACCAGACCGAACGACGTCAGACTACGTCAGAATGCAGTGTAACCACAACACTAACCGGCGTCGATTTTGCCATCCTTGAAGCCGGCGTGACGTCATAATCGCGTTAACTTGAAAAGTTTCGAATACGTCAGACAGACACCGACTAGAAACGACGTATTTGAAACTTTTCTTTATTATGTCAACAAGCCGGCTTCAAGTACGGTAAAATCGGTGCCGATCGGTGAAATGAATACATTGCAGTCTGACATACTCTGGTGTGGTTAGACGTGGTTTTATCTCGTCTGGTGTCGTCTGATCTTAGTGAGATAGGGCAAAAAGTGCCAGTGTATCCTGGCTTAAGTCCGGAATACAATTGATACGTTTTGATTCGTGACCAATTCTTTTTGATCACGTACTAAAATAAACAACAGTCATCACAAGTAATTTGTTTAATATAAACTTCACAAGTATGGATATTCAGAATAATACTGTCACATGATGATTGCATGTTATCGTGCATGTAAAAGGCAGACAAAATAACATGAGGTTGGGGATTTCTGTTCCAGACATCAATGAATGTCTGAGTAATCCTTGTCTAAGCAATGGAACATGTGCGGATCGAATCAATTCGTATCATTGTGAATGTGTGCCTGGTTTCTCTGGGGCATCCTGTGACCAGGTTGACCAATCCGCTAACCTTAGTAAGTAGTTCTACTAAATAGAGTCACACCTCTTTATAAAGCATCTGCGTGTGTGTTTGTGTGTGTTTATGTTTGGGTGTGTTTGTGTGCGTGTTTGTGTGCGTTTGTGTACGTGTGTGTGCGTTCCTGCTTTGGTGCCTGTGTATGTGTGTGTGCGTGAGTGCATGCTTGTGTGTATATGTAAAAAACATTAATCTCAAACTGAAGCTGGCATTGTATTTCAGACATCAGCAAATGTTTGAGCAGTCCGTGTCTTAACAATTGGACATGTGAGGACGGAGACGATTCTTATATATGTAACTGTCCGTCTGGCTTCGCCGGGGACAACTGTAAGCAAGGTAGGTAGATGGCTTCAATAGTGCTATCTATGCGTAACATATGGAATTTATTCATGCGTTGCTTACTTTTCCAGGAAATCTATCTTGGTAGTTGGATGACACTCAAATGACCATGTTTGATTTGGTTAAGTGACACAGTTCGCAACCAAAAATCTTCACAGTTGGCACATTAGTTGATAAGAACATTGAGTTTACGATTTCGAAGTTTCACAGACATTTATATGTTAATATCACTTTAGCTTTGAAATACTGGCACTTTTCGCCTGACTTGATCAGACCAGACGACACTAAACCAGACCGAACGACGTCAGACTACGTCAAACTGCAGTGTAACCACAACACTGATCGGCGTCGATTTTGCCATCCTTGAAGCCGGCGTGACGTCATAATCGCGTTAACTTGAAAAGTTTCGAATACGTCAGACAGACACCGACTAGAAACGACGTATTTGAAAGTTTTCTTTATTATGTCAACAAGCCGGCTTCTAGTACGGTAAAATCGGTGCCGATCGGTGAAATGAATACATTGCAGTCTGACGTACTCTGGTGTGGTTAGACGTGGTTTTATCTCGTCTGGTGTCGTCTGATCTTAGCGAGATAGGGCAAAAAGTGCCAGTGTATCCTGACTTAAGTCCGGAATACAATTGATACGTTTTGATTCGTGACCAATTCTTTTTGATCACGTACTAAAATAAACAACAGTCATCACAAGTAAATTTTCTAATATAAACTTCACAAGTATGGATATTCAGAATAATACTGTCACATGATGATTGCATGTTATCGTGCATGTAAAAAGCAGACAAAATAACATGAGGTTGGGGATTTCTGTTCCAGACATCAACGAATGTCTGAGTAATCCGTGTCTAAGCAATGGAACATGTGCGGATCGAATCAATTCGTATGACTGTGAATGTGTGCTTGGTTTCTCTGGGGCATCCTGTGACCAGGTTGACCAAACCGCTAATCTTAGTAAGTAGTTCTACTCAATACAGTCACGCCTCTTTATAACGCATCTGCGTGTGTGTTTGTGTGTGTTTATGTTTGGGTGTGTTTGTGTGCGTGTTTGTGTGCGTTTGTGTACGTGTGTGTGCGTTCCTGTTTGGTGCCTGTGTATGTGTGTGTGCGTGCGTGCATGTGTGTGTGTATATGTAAAAAACATTAATCTCAACCTGAAGCTGGCATTGTATTTCAGACATCAGCAAATGTTTGAGCAGTCCGTGTCTTAACAATTGGACATGTGAGGACGCAGACGATTCTTATATATGTAACTGTCCGTCTGGCTTCGCCGGGGACAACTGTAAGCAAGGTAGGTAGATGGCTTCAAAAGTGCTATCTATGCGTAACATATGGAATTTATTCATGCGTTGCTTACTTTTCCAGGAAATCTATCTTGGTAGTTGGATGACACTAAAAATGACCATGTTTGATTGGGTTAAGTGACACAGTTCGCAACCAAAAATCTTCACAGTTGGCACATTAGTTGACAAGAACATTGAGTTTACGATTTCGAAGTTTCACAGACATTTATATGTTAATATCACTTTAGCTTTGAAATACTGGTACTTTTCGCCTGACTTGATCAGACCAGATGACACTAAACCAGACCGAACGACGTCAGACTACGTCAGAATGCAGTGTAACCACAACACTAATCGGCGTCGATTTTGCCATCCTTGAAGCCGGCGTGACGTCATAATCGCGTTAACTTGAAAAGTTTCGAATACGTCAGACAGACACCGACTAGAAACGACGTATTTGAAAGTTTTCTTTATTATGTCAACAAGCCGGCTTCAAGTACGGTAAAATCGGTGCCGATCGGTGAAATGAATACATTGCAGTCTGACGTACTCTGGTGTGGTTAGACGTGGTTTTATCTCGTCTGGTGTCGTCTGATCTTAGCGAGATAGGGCAAAAAGTGCCAGTGTATCCTGACTTAAGTCCGGAATACAATTGATACGTTTTGATTCGTGACCAATTCTTTTTGATCACGTACTAAAATAAACAACAGTCATCACAAGTAAATTTTCTAATATAAACTTCACAAGTATGGATATTCAGAATAATACTGTGCCATGATGATTGCATGTTATCGTGCATGTAAAAGGCAGACAAAATAACATGAGGTTGGGGATTTCTGTTCCAGACATCAATGAATGTCTGAGTAATCCGTGTCTAAGCAATGGAACATGTGCGGATCGAATCAATTCGTATCATTGTGTATGTGTGCCTGGTTTCTCTGGGGCACCCTGTGACCAGGTTGACCAAGCCGCTAACCTTAGTAAGTAGTTCTACTAAATAGAGTCACGCCTCTTTATAACGCATCTGCGTGTGTGTTTGTGTGTGTTTATGTTTGGGTGTGTTTGTGTGCGTGTTTGTGTGCGTTTGTGTACGTGTGTGTGCGTTCCTGCTTTGGTGCCTGTGTATGTGTGTGTGCGTGCGCGCATGTGTGTGTATGTATATGTAAAAAAACATTAATCTCAACCTGAAGCTGGCATTGTATTTCAGACATCAGCAAATGTTTGAGCAGTCCGTGTCTTAACAATTGGACATGTGAGGACGGAGACGATTCTTATATATGTAACTGTCCGTCTGGCTTCGCCGGGGACAACTGTAAGCAAGGTAGGTAGATGGCTTCAATAGTGCTATATATGCGTAACATATGGAATTTATTCATGCGTTGCTTACTTTTCGAGGAAATATATCTTGGTAGTTGGATGACTCTCAAATGACCATGTTTGATTGGGTTAAGTGACACAGTTCGCAACCAAAAATCTTCACAGTTGGCACATTACTTGATAAGAACATTGAGTTTACGATTTCGAAGTTTCACAGACATTTATATGTTAATATCACTTTAGCTTTGAAATACTGGCACTTTTCGCCTGACTTGATCAGACCAGACGACACTAAACCAGACCGAACGACGTCAGACTACGTCAGACTGCAGTGTAACCACAACACTGACCGGCGTCGATTTTGCCATCCTTGAAGCCGGCGTGACGTCATAATCGCGTTAACTTGAAAAGTTTCGAATACGTCAGACAGACACCGAATAGAAACGACGTATTTGAAAGTTTTCTTTATTATGTCAACAAGCCGGCTTCAAGTACGGTAAAATCGGTGCCGATCGGTGAAATGAATACATTGCAGTCTGACGTACTCTGGTGTTGTTAGACGTGGTTTTATCTCGTCTGGTGTCGTCTGATCTTAGTGAGATAGGGCAAAAAGTGCCAGTGTATCCTGGCTTAAGTCAGGAATACAATTGATACGTTTTGATTCGTGACCAATTCTTTTTGATCACGTACTAAAATAAACAACAGTCATCACAAGTAATTTGTTTAATATAAACTTCACAAGTATGGATATTCAGAATAATACTGTCCCATGATGATTGCATGTTATCGTGCATGTAAAAGGCAGACAAAATAACATGAGGTTGGGGATTTCTGTTCCAGACATCAATGAATGTCTGAGTAATCCGTGTCTAAGCAATGGAACATGTGCGGATCGAATCAATTCGTATCATTGTGAATGTGTGCCTGGTTTCTCTGGGGCATCCTGTGACCAGGTTGACCAAACCGTTAACCTTAGTAAGTAGTTCTACTAAATAGAGTCACGCCTCTTTATAACGCATCTGCGTGTGTGTTTGTGTGTGTTTATGTTTGGGTGTGTTTGTGTGCGTGTTTGTGTGCGTGTTTGTGTGCGTTTGTGTACGTGTGTGTGCGTTCCTGGTTTGGTGCCTGTGTATGTGTGTGTGCGTGCGTGCATGTGTGTGTGTGTATATGTAAAAAAACATTAATCTCAACCTGAAGCTGGCATTGTATTTCAGACATCAGCAAATGTTTGAGCAGTCCGTGTCTTAACAATTGGACATGTGAGGACGGAGACGATTCTTATATATGTAACTGTCCGTCTGGCTTCGCCGGGGACAATTGTAAGCAAGGTAGGTAGATGGCTTCAATAGTGGTATATATGCGTAACATATGGAATTTATTCATGCGTTGCTTACTTTTCCAGGAAATATATCTTGGTAGTTGGATGACACTCAAATGACCATGTTTTATTGGGTTAAGTGACACAGTTCGCAACTAAAAATCTTCACAGTTGGCACATTACTTGATAAGAACATTGAGTTTACGATTTCGAAGTTTCACAGACATTGATATGTTAATATCACTTTAGCTTTGAAATACTGGCACTTTTCACCTGACTTGATCAGACCAGACGACACTAAACCAGACCGAACGATGTCAGACTACGTCAGACTGCAGTGTAACCACTATAGTGACCGGCGTCGATTTTGCCATCTTTGAAGCCGTCGTGACGTCATAATCGCGTTAACTTGAAAAGTTTCGAATACGTCAGACAGACACCGTCTAGAAACGACGTATTTGAAAGTTTTCTTTATTATGTCAACAAGCCGGCTGCAAGTACGGTAAAATCGGTGCCGATCGGTGAAATGAATACATTGCAGTCTGTCGTACTCTGGTGTGGTTAGACGTGGTTTGGTCTCGTCTGGTGTCGTCTGATCTTGTGAGATAGGGCAAAAAGTGCCAGTGTATGCTGGCTTAAGTCCGGAATACAATTGATACGTTTTGAAACGTGACCAATTCTTTTTGATCACGTACTAAAGTAAAGAACAGTCATCACAAGTAAATTTGCAAATATAAACTTCACAAGTATGGATATTCAGAAGAATAATGTCACATGATGATTGCATGTTATCGTGCATGTAAAAGGCAGACAAAATAACATGAGGTTGGGGATTTCTGTTCCAGACATCAACGAATGTCTGAGTAATCCGTGTCTAAGCAATGGAACATGTGCGGATCGAATCAATTCGTATCATTGTGAATGTGTGCCTGGTTTCTCTGGGGCATCCTGTGACCAGGTTGACCAAACCGCTAACCTTAGTAAGTAGTTCTACTAAGTACAGTCACGCCTCTTTATAACGCATCTGCGTGTGTGTTTGTGTGTGTTTATGTTTGGGTGTGTTTGTGTGCGTGTTTGTGTGCGTTTGTTTGCGTGTGTGTGCGTTCCTGGTTTGGTGCCTGTGTATGTGTGTGTGCGTGCGTGCATGAGTGTGTGTGCATATGTAAAAACATTAATCTCAACCTGAAGCTGGCATTGTATTTCAGACATCAGCAAATGTTTGAGCAGTCCGTGTCTTAACAATTGGACATGTGAGGACGGAGACGATTCTTATATATGTAACTGTCCGTCTGGCTTCGCCGGGGACAATTGTAAGCAAGGTAAGTAGATGGCTTCAATAGTGCTATCTATGCGTAACATATGGAATTTGTTGATGCGTTGCTTACTTTTCCAGGAAATCTATCTTGGTAGTTGGATGACACTCAAATGACCACGTTAGATTGGGTTAAGTGACACAGTTCGCAACCAAAAATCTTCACAGTTGGCACATTACTTGATAAGAACATTGAGTTTACGATTTCGAAGTTTCACAGACATTTATATGTTAATATCACTTTAGCTTTGAAATACTGGCACTTTTCGCCTGACTTTTCGTGAGCCTCTGGGAAGTAGTGATCACAACCAGATACATTTTACCATCAAAGTAAAATCAGAAAGAAATAATAAAAAGCAGTTGAGGAGAAATTTCCACAAAGGAAGATATAAGAAAATGAGGAAATATTTAGCAAAGATAGACTGGAATAATACACTGAAGAATAAGACAGCAACAGAATGCTGGAATATCTTAAAGAATGAAATAGAGTGCATCGTAGATAAATTTGTTCCCTTCAAAAAACAAGGGAAACGGACCAGAAAGAAATACTTATCGAAAGAAGCCATTAGAAAAATTAAGTATAAACAAATGATGTGGAAGTCATATAGACGTACTGGCAATGACGAAGACTACAACATTTATAAAGAAGCACTAAACCAAGCTACAGTTGAAATTAGAAATTCAAAGAGAAGCTATGAACATAAATTAGCTTGTAATATAAAACATGACAACAAGAGTTTTTATGCGTATGTTCGAAGCAAACAGAAAGTTCAGGATAAGGTCGGTCCTCTAGAAGATAGTGCTGGAAATATAATATCAGAAGGATTCTTAATGGCTGAAGACCTAAATGAGTATTTTAGTTCAGTGTTTACCAGAGAAGACACTAGTTCACTGCCAGTACCAGAGGCTAAGTTCAAGGGGGCAGAATCAGACTATTTAAGACAGTTAATTGTAACCCCAGAAATGGTAGCTAAGAAAATTAGGGCTATGAAGGAAAATAAATCACCTGGAGTGGATGGTATTCCACCCAAACTACTATTGGAAATTGTAGAACAAATTAGCATACCGCTTGCAACAGTTTTCAACTTGTCATTAGAAGAGGGAGTGGTTCCTTTAGAATGGAAAGAAGCAAACATTATACCGTTATTTAAAAAAGGTTCGAGAAACAAGTCAGAGAACTATAGACCAGTGAGTTTAACATCAGTGATTTGTAAATTATTAGAAAGAATAATTAAAGATCACGTGGTGGATTTTCTTGTTAAACATAACTTGATAAACCCATCTCAACATGGGTTTCTAAAAGCGAGGTCATGCTTAACAAATATGTTATGTTTTTTGGAAGATATCACTAAGTGGGTAGATGGTGGATCACCAGTAGATATCATCTACTTAGATTTTCAAAAAGCTTTCGACAAAGTGCCACATCAGAGATTACTGCTTAAACTAAAAGCCCATGGCATAGGAAATGGTATAATTAACTGGATAGAAAAATGGCTGATTGACAGAAGACAACGGGTAGTTGTTGATGGGGAGGCTTCAAACTGGAAATCAGTTTTGAGTGGGGTTCCACAGGGATCAGTACTGGGACCTATATTATTCTTAATATATATAAACGATTTGGACGATGATATAGCTAGCAAGGTGTTGAAATTTGCAGATGATACAAAAGTGTTTAGAAAGATTGAAAGTGATGGTGATAGACAGCATTTACAAGATGATCTTGACAGGTTGATCAAATGGTCTGAAAAGTGGCAAATGTTGTTCAATTTTGGGAAATGTAAATGCCTCCACACAGGACATGGGAACGAATATGTAGAATATACAATGGGGGGAACTGTACTAAGTACTACTGTAAAAGAAAAAGACTTAGGGCTGACAATTAGTGCTGACATGAAGGTTTCAGAGCAGTGTGGAATTGCAGCTTCAAAGGGAAATCAAATCCTTGGATTGATTAGGCGAAATATAGCATATAAAGAAAAAGAACTAATAATACCGCTGTACAAAACAATAGTTAGGCCTCATTTAGAATATTGTATACAAGCGTGGAGGCCATACCGCAAGAAGGACATAGATATGCTAGAAAGAGTACAGAGGAGAGCGACTAAAATGATACCAAAACTGAGGGATCTTAGTTATGAAAAACGCCTAAAAGAATGTGGTTTAACAACACTAGAGACCAGGAGATTGAGAGGAGATCAGATAGAAGTGTTTAAAATATTGAATGGTTATGAAAATATTGATAGAAATATGTTTTTTTTCAGTTAAGAAAGATAGAAAGACTAGAGGACATGAAGTTACATTAGTAAAGGAGCAGTGTAGATTAGACGTGAGAAAGTTCTCATTTTCACAAAGGACTGTGAATGAATGGAACAGATTATCTGATGATTGTGTGGGTGCTAGTAGTGTGAATATGTTTAAAAATAAAATCGACACATACCTCAGAAGGGCTGGATATATGTAGATAAAAGGGTTGGACTCTAGATAAGCCAAAGGGCTTCCTTGTCCACCTGCCATCTAGAGTTAATTCTCTGGATGGCAATCTTGTTAAATCTTGTTAAATCTTGTTGACTTGATCAGACCAGACGACACTAAACCAGACCGAACGACGTCAAACTACGTCAGACTGCAGTGTAACCACAACACTGACCGGCGTCGATTTTGCCATCCTTGAAGCCGGCGTGACGTCATAATCGCTTTAAATTGAAAAGTTTCGAATACGTCAGACAGACACCGACTAGAAACGAAGTATGTAAAAGTTTTCTTTATTATGTCAACAAGCCGGCTTCAAGTAAGGTAAAATCGGTGCCGATCGGTGAAATGAATACATTGCACTCTGTCGTACTCTGGTGTGGTTAGACATGGTTTGATCTCGTCTGGTGTCGTCTGATCTTGTGTATCCTACCTTAAGCCCGGAATACAATAGATACGTTTTGATTCGTGACCAATTCTTTTTGATCACGTACTAAAGTAAACAACAGTCATCACAAGAAAATTTGCTAATATAAACTTCACAAGTATGGACATTCACAATAATACTGTAGCATGATGATTGCATGTTATCGTGCATGTGCAAAGCAGACAAAATAACATGAGGTTGGGGATTTCTGTTCCAGACATCAACGAATGTCTGAGTAATCCGTGTCTAAGCAATGGAACATGTGCGGATCGAATCAATTCGTATCATTGTGAATGTGTGCCTGTTTTCTCTGGGGCATCCTGTGACCAGGTTGACCAAATCGCTAACCTTAGTAAGTAGTTCTACTAAATACAGTCACGCCTCTTTATAACGCATCTACGTGTGTGTTTGTGCGTGTTTATATTTGGGTTTGTTTTTGTGCGTGTTTGTGTGCGTTTGTGTGCGTGTGTGTGCATTTGTGCGTTGGTGCGTGTGTATGAGTGTGTGCGTGCGTATGTGTGTGTGCGTGCGTGCATGTGTGTGTGTTTGTATGTAAACAAACATTAATCTCAACCTGAAGCTGGCATTGTATTTCAGACATCAGCAAATGTTTCAGCAGTCCGTGTCATAACAATTGGACATGTGAGGACGGAGACGATTCTTATATATGTAGCTGTCCGTCTGGCTTCGCCGGGGACAACTGTAAGCAAGGTTGGTAGATGGCTTCAATAGTGCTCTCTATGCGTAACATATGGAATTTATTCATGCGTTGCTTACTTTTCCAGGAAATCTATCTTGGTAGTTTTATGACACTCAAATGACCATGTTTGATTGGGTTAAGTGACTCAGTTCGCAACCAAACATCTTCACAGTTGGCACATTACTTGATAAGAACATTGAGTTTACGACTTCGAAGTTTCACATACATTTATATATTAATATCACTTTAGCTTTGAAATACTGGCACTTTTCGTCTGACTTGATCAGACCAGACGACACAAAACCAGACCGAACGACGTCAGACTACGTCAGACTGCAGTGTAACCACTACAATGACCGGCGACGATTTTGCCATTTTTGAAGCCGTCGTGATGTCATAATCGCGTTAACTTGAAAAGTTTCGAATACGTCAGACAGACACCGACTAGAAACGACGTATTTGAAAGTTTTCTTTATTATGTCAACAAGCCGGCTTCAAGTACGGTATAATCGGTGCCGATCGGTGAAATGAATACATTGCAGTCTGTCGTACTCTGGTGTGGTTAGACGTTGTTTGATCTCGTCTGGCGTCGTCTGGTCTTGTGTATCATGGCTTAAGTCCGGAATACAATTGATACGTTTTGATTCGTGACCAATTCTTTTTGATCACGTACTAAAGTAAACAACAGTCATCACAAGTAAATTTGCTAATATAAACTTCACATGTATGGATATTCAGAATAATACTGTCACATGATGATTGCATGTTATCGTGCATGTAAAAGGCAGAAAAAATAACATGAGGTTGGGGATTTCTGTTCCAGACATCAACGAATGTCTGAGTAATCCGTGTCTAAGCAATGGAACATGTGCGGATCGAATCAATTCGTATCATTGTGAATGTGTGCCTGGTTTCTCTGGGGCATCCTGTGACCAGGTTGACCAAACCGCTAACCTTAGTAAGTAGTTCTACTAAGTACAGTCACGCCTCTTTATAACGCATCTGCGTGTGTGTTTGTGTGTGTTTATGTTTGGGTGTGTTTGTTTGCGTGTTTGTGTGCGTTTGTGTGCGTGTGTGTGCGTTCCTGGTTTGGTGCCTGTGTATGTGTGTGTGCGTGCGTGCATGTGTGTGTGTGCATATGTAAAAACGTTAATCTCAACCTGAAGCTGGCATTGTATTTCAGACATCAGCAAATGTTTGAGCAGTCCGTGTCTTAACAATTGGACATGTGAGGACGGAGACGATTCTTATATATGTAACTGTCCGTCTGGCTTCGACGGGGACAACTGTAAGCAAGGTAGGTAGATGGCTTCAATAGTGCTATCTATGCGTAACATATGGAATTTATTCATGCGTTGCTTACTTTTCCAGGAAATCTATCTTGGTAGTTGGATGACAATCAAATGACCATGTTTGATTGGGTTAAGTGACACAGTTCGCAACCAAAAATCTTCACAGTTGGCACATTACTTGATAAGAACATTGAGTTTACGATTTCGAAGTTTCACAGACATTTATATGTTAATATCACTTTAGCTTTGAAATACTGGCACTTTTCGCCTGACTTGATCAGACCAGACGACACAAAACCAGACCGAACGACGTCAGACTACGTCAGACTGCAGTGTAACCACAACACTGACCGGCGTCGATTTTGCCATCCTTGAAGCCGGAGTGACGTCATAATCGCGTTAACTTGAAAAGTTTCGAATACGTCAGACAGACACCGACTAGAAACGACGTATTTTAAAGTTTTCTTTATTATGTCAACAAGCCGGCTTCAAGTACGGTAAAATCGGTGCCGATCGGTGAAATGAATACATTGCAGTCTGTCGTACTCTGGTGTGGTTAGACGTGGTTTGATCTCGTCTGGTGTCGTCTGGTCTTGTGTATCATGGCTTAAGTCCGGAATACAATTGATACGTTTTGATTCGTGACCAATTCTTTTTGATCACGTACTAAAGTAAACAACAGTCATCACAAGTAAATTTGCTAATATAAACTTCACAAGTATGAATATTCAGAATAATACTGTCACATGATGATTGCATGTTATCGTGCATGTAAAAGGCAGACGAAATAACATGAGGTTTGGGATTTCTGTTCCAGACATCAACGAATGTCTGAGTAATCCGTGTCTAAGGAATGGAACATGTGCGGATCGAATCAATTCGTATCATTGTGAATGTGTGCCTGGTTTCTCTGTGGCATCCTGTGACCAGGTTGACCAAACCGTTAACCTTAGTAAGTAGTTCTACTAAATACAGTCACGCCTCTTTATAACGCATCTGCGTGTGTGTTTTTGTGTGTTTATGTTTGGGTGTGTTTGTGTGTGTGTTTGTGTGCGTTTGTGTACGTGTGTGTGCGTTCCTGGTTTGGTGCCTGTGTATGTGTGTGTGCGTGCGTGCATGTGTGTGTGTGCATATGTAAAAACATTAATCTCAACCTGAAGCTGGCATTGTATTTCAGACATCAGCAAATGTTTGAGCAGTCCGTGTCTTAACAATTGGACATGTGAGGACGGAGACGATTCTTATATATGTAACTGTCCGTCTGGCTTCGCCGGGGACAACTGTAAGCAAGGTAGGTAGATGGCTTCAATAGTGCTATCTATGCGTAACATATGGAATTTGTTCATGCGTTGCTTACTTTTCCAGGAAATCTATCTTGGTAGTTGGATGACACTCAAATGACCATGTTTGATTGGGTTAAGTGACACAGTTCGCAACCAAAAATCTTCACAGTTGGCACATTACTTGATAAGAATATTGAGTTTACGATTTCGAAGTTTCACAGACATTTATATGTTAATATCACTTTAGCTTTGAAATACTGGCACTTTTCGCCTGACTTGATCAGACCAGATGACACAAAACCAGACCGAACGACGTCAGACTACGTCAGACTGCAGTGTAACCACAACACTGACCGGCGTCGAATTTGCCATCCTTGAAGCCGGAGTGACGTCATAATCGCGTTAACTTGAAAAGTTTCGAATACGTTAGACAGACACCGACTAGAAACGACGTATTTGAAAATTTTCTTTATTATGTCAACAAGCCGGCTTCAAGTACGGTAAAATCGGTACCGATCGGTGAAATGAATACATTGCAGTGTGTCGTACTCTGGTGTGGTTAGATGTGGTTTGATCTCATCTGGTATCGTCTGGTCTTGTGTATCATGGCTTAAGTCCGGAATACAATTGATACGTTTTGATTCGTGACCAATTCTTTTTGATCACGTACTAAAGTAAACAACAGTCATCACAAGTAAATTCGCTAATATAAACTTCACAAGTATGAATATTCAGAATAATACTGTCACATGATGATTGCATGTTATCTTGCATGTAAAAGGCAGACAAAATAACATGAGGTTGGGGATTTCTGTTCCAGACATCAACGAATGTCTGAGTAATCCGTGTCTAAGCAATGGAACATGTGCAGATCGAATCAATTCGTATCATTGTGAATGTGTGCCAGGTTTCTCTGGGGCATCCTGTGACCAGGTTGACCAAACCGCTAACCTTAGTAAGTAGTTCTACTAACTACAGTCACGCCTCTTTATAACGCATCTGCGTGTGTGTTTGTGTGTGTTTATGTTTGGGTGTGTTTGTTTGCGTGTTTGTGTGCGTTTGTGTGCGTGTGTGTGCGTTCCTGGTTTGGTGCCTGTGTATGAGTGTGCGCGTGCGTGCATGTGTGTTTGTGCATATGTAAAAACGTTAATCTCAACCTGAAGCTGGCATTGTATTTCAGACATCAGCAAATGTTTGAGCAGTCCGTGTCTTAACAATTGGACATGTGAGGACGGAGACGATTCTTATATATGTAACTGTCCGTCTGGCTTCGCCGGGGACAACTGTAAGCAAGGTAGGTAGATGGCTTCAATAGTGCTATCTATGCGTAACATATGGAATTTATTCATGCGTTGCTTACGTTTCCAGGAGATCTATCTTGGTAGTTGGATGACACTAAAATGACTATGTTTGATTGGGTTAAGTGACACAGTTCGCAACCAAAAATCTTCACAGTTGGCACATTACTTGATAAGAACATTGAGTTTACGATTTCGAAGTTTCACAGACATTTATATGTTAATATCACTTTAGCTTTGAAATACTGGCACTTTTCGCCTGACTTGATCAGACCAGACGACACAAAACCAGACCGAACGACGTCAGACTAAGTCAGACTGCAGTTTAACCACAACACTGACCGGTGTCGATTTTGCCATCCTTGAAGCCGGAGTTACGTCATAATCGCGTTAAATTGAAAAGTTTCGAATACGTCAGACAGACACCGACTAGAAACGACGTATTTTAAAGTTTTCTTTATTATGTCAACAAGCCGGCTTCAAGTACCGTAAAATCGGTGCCGATCGGTGAAATTAATACATTGCAGTCTGTCGTACTCTGGTGTGGTTAGACGTGGTTTGATCTCGTCTGGTGTCGTCTGGTCTTGTGTATCATGGCTTAAGTCCGGAATACAATTGATACGTTTTGATTCGTGACCAATTCTTTTTGATCACGTACTAAAGTAAACAACAGTCATCACAAGTATATTTGCTAATATAAACTTCACAAGTATGGATATTCAGAATAATACTGTCACATGATGATTGCATGTTTTCGTGCTTGTAAAAGGCAGACAAAATAACATGAGGTTGGGGATTTCTGTTCCAGACATCAACGAATGTCTGAGTAATCCGTGTCTAAGCAATGGAACATGTGCGGATCGAATCAATTCGTATCATTGTGAATGTGTGCCTGGTTTCTCTGGGGCATCCTGTGACCAGGTTGAACAAACCGCTAACCTTAGTAAGTAGTTCTACTAAGTACAGTCACGCCTCTTTATAACGCATCTGCGTGTGTGTTTGTGTGTGTTTATGTTTGGGTGTGTTTGTTTGCGTGTTTGTGTGCGTTTGTGTGCGTGTGTGTGCGTTCCTGGTTTGGTGCCTGTGTATGTGTGTGTGCGTGCGTGCATGTGTGTGTGTGCATATGTAAAAACGTTAATCTCATCCTGAAGCTGGCATTGTATTTCAGACATCAGCAAATGTTTGAGCAGTCCGTGTCTTAATAATTGGACATGTGAGGACGGAGACGATTCTTATATATGTAACTGTCCGTCAGGCTTCGCCGGGGACAACTGTAAGCAAGGTAGGTAGATGGCTTCAATAGTGCTATCTATGCGTAACATATGGAATTTGTTCATGCGTTGCTTAATTTTCCTGGAAATCTATCTTGGTAGTTGGATGACACTCAAATGACCATGTTTGATTGGGTTAAGTGACACAGTTCGCAACCAAAAATCTTCACAGTTGGCACATTACTTGATAAGAACATTGAGTTTACGATTTCAAAGTTTCACAGACATTTATATGTTAATATCATTTTAACTTTGAAATACTGGCACTTTTCGCCTGACTTGATCAGACCAGACGACACAAAACCAGAACGAACGACGTCAGACTACGTCAGACTGCAGTGTAACCACAACACTGACCGGCGTCGATTTTGCCATCCTTGAAGCCGGAGTGACGTCATAATCGCGTTCACTTGAAAAGTTTGGAATACGTTAGACAGACACCGACTAGAAACGACGTATTTGAAAATTTTCTTTATTATGTCAACAAGCCGGCTTCAAGTACGGTAAAATCGGTGCCGATCGGTGAAATGAATACATTGCAGTCTGTCGTACTCTGGTGTGGTTAGATGTGGTTTGATCTCATCTGGTGTCGTCTGGTCTTGTGTATCATGGCTTAATTCCGGAATACAATTGATACGTTTTGATTCGTGACCAATTCTTTTTGATCACGTACTAAAGTAAACAACAGTCATCACAAGTAAATTTGCTAATATAAACTTCACAAGTATGGATATTCAGAATAATACTGTCACATGATGATTGCATGTTATCGTGCATGTAAAAGGCAGACAAAATAACATGAGGTTGGGGATTTCTGTTCCAGACATCAACGAATGTCTGAGTAATCCGTGTCTAAGCAATGGAACATGTGCGGATCGAATCAATTCGTATGACTGTGAATGTGTGCTTGGTTTCTCTGGGGCATCCTGTGACCAGGTTGACCAAACCGCTAATCTTAGTAAGTAGTTCTACTCAATACAGTCACGCCTCTTTATAACGCATCTGCGTGTGTGTTTGTGTGTGTTTATGTTTGGGTGTGTTTGTGTGCGTGTTTGTGTGCGTTGGTGTACGTGTGTGTGCGTTCATGCGTTGGTGCGTGTGTATGTGTGTGTGCGTGCGTGCATGTGTGTGTGTATATGTAAAAAACATTAATCTCAACCTGAAGCTGGCATTGTATTTCAGACATCAGCAAATGTTTGAGCAGTCCGTGTCTTAACAATTGGACATGTGAGGACGGAGACGATTCTTATATATGTAACTGTCCGTCTGGCTTCGCCGGGGACAACTGTAAGCAAGGTAGGTAGATGGCTTCAATAGTGCTATCTATGCGTAACATATGGAATTTATTCATGCGTTGCTTACTTTTCCAGGAAATCTATCTTGGTAGTTGGATGACACTCAAATGACCATGTTTGATTGGGTTAAGTGACACAGTTCGCAACCAAAAATCTTCACAGTTGGCACATTACTTGATAAGAACATTGAGTTTACGATTTCGAAGTTTCACAGACATTTATATGTTAATATCAATTTAGCTTTGAAATACTGGCACTTTTCGCCTGACTTGATCAGACCAGACGACACAAAACCAGACCGAACGACGTCAGACTAAGTCAGACTGCAGTGTAAACACAACACTGACCGGTGTCGATTTTGCCATCCTTGAAGCCGGAGTTACGTCATAATCGCGTTAACTTGAAAAGTTTCGAATACGTCAGACAGACACCGACTAGAAACGACGTATTTTAAAGTTTTCTTTATTATGTCAACAAGCCGGCTTCAAGTACGGTAAAATCGGTGCCGATCGGTGAAATGAATACATTGCAGTCTGTCGTACTCTGGTGTGGTTAGACGTGGTTTGATCTCGTCTGGTGTCGTCTGGTCTTGTGTATCATGGCTTAAGTCCGGAATACAATTGATACGTTTTGATTCGTGACCAATTCTTTTTGATCACGTACTAAAGTAAACAACAGTCATCACAAATAAATTTGCTAATATAAACTTCACAAGTATGGATATTCAGAATAATACTGTCACATGATGATTGCATGTTATCGTGCATGTAAAAGGCAGACAAAATAACATGAGGTTGGGGATTTCTGTTCCAGACATCAACGAATGTCTGAGTAATCCGTGTCTAAGCAATGGAACATGTGCGGATCGAATCAATTCGTATCATTGTGAATGTGTGCCTGGTTTCTCTGGGGCATCCTGTGACCAGGTTGATCAAACCGCTAACCTTAGTAAGTAGTTCTACTAAGTACAGTCACGCCTCTTTCTAACGCATCTGCGTGTGTGTTTGTGTGTGTTTATGTTTGGGTGTGTTTGTGTGCGTGTTTGTGTGCGTTTGTGTACGTGTGTGTGCGTTCCTGGTTTGGTGCCTGTGTATGTGTGTGTGCGTGCGTGCATGTGTGTGTGTGCATATGTAAAAACAGTAATCTCAACCTGAAGTTGGCATTGTATTTCAGACATCAGCAAATGTTTGAGCAGTCCGTGTCTTAACAATTGGACATGTGAGGACGGAAACGATTCTTATATATGTAATTCTCCGTCTGGCTTCGCCGGGGACAACTGTAAGCAAGGTAGGTAGATGGCTTCAATAGTGCTATCTATGCGTAACATATGGAATTTATTCATGCGTTGCTTACTTTTCCAGGAGATCTATCTTGGTAGTTGGATGACACTAAAATGACCATGTTTGATTGGGTTAAGTGACACAGTTCGCAACCTAAAATCTTCACAGTTGGCACATTACTTGATAAGAACATTGAGTTTACGATTTCGAAGTTTCACAGACATTTATATGTTAATATCACTTTAGCTTTGAAATACTGGCACTTTTTGCCTGACTTGATCAGACCAGACGACACAAAACCAGACCGAACGACGTCAGACTAAGTCAGACTGCAGTTTAACCACAACACTGACCGGTGTCGATTTTGCCATCCTTGAAGCCGGAGTTACGTCATAATCGCGTTAACTTGAAAAGTTTCGAATACGTCAGACAGACACCGACTAGAAACGACGTATTTTAAAGTTTTCTTTATTATGTCAACAAGCCGGCTTCAAGTACCGTAAAATCGGTGCCGATCGGTGAAATTAATACATTGCAGTCTGTCGTACTCTGGTGTGGTTAGACGTGGTTTGATCTCGTCTGGTGTCGTTTGGTCTTGTGTATCATGGCTTAAGTCCGGAATACAATTGATACGTTTTGATTCGTGACCAATTATTTTTGATCACGTACTAAAGTAAACAACAGTCATCACAAGTAAATTTGCTAATATAAACTTCACAAGTATGGATATTCAGAATAATACTGTCACATGATGATTGCATGTTATCGTGCATGTAAAAGGCAGACAAAATAACATGAAGTTGGGGATTTCTGTTTCAGACATCAAAGCATGTCTGAGTAATCCGTGTATAAGCAATGGAACATGTGCGGATCGAATCAATTCGTATCATTGTGAATGTGTGCCTGGTTTCTCTGGGGCATCCTGTGACCAGGTTGACCAAACCGCTAACCTTAGTAAGTAGTTCTACTAAGTAGAGTCGCGCCTCTTTATAACGCATCTCATATAATAGGTATAACCGAATCATGGGCAACCACCGATATATCGGATGCCGAATCGGGACTGACAGGATATGTAATGTTTAGGAAAGATAGAATAGGAAGAAGGGGAGGTGGAGTTATTTTATATATTAAAGAATCTATCCAGGCTTATGAAATAAAATTAGACAGAGAAGCAGATTGCGAAGAAGCTGTTTGGTGTAACATAGTTACAGGAAACTCAACGTTAACGGTTGGATTAGTTTATCGAAGTCCAAACATAAGCATAGAAGAGAATGAAAAAATACAAAACGCTATAAGGGAAGTGAGCAAACGGGACTGTGTTATTATGGGGGATTTTAACCATGGGCATATAAAATGGAAATCTCTACAGAGTATGGGTAGTGAGGACCACAAGTTTTTAGTTTTAGTACAAGATAGTTTCCTTTCTCAACATGTTCTAGAACCAACCAGGGGAGAGAATGTGTTAGACTTAGTTTTGTCCTCACAGAATGAATTAGTTGACAATGTTAAATTATGTGAGCCTCTTGGAAGTAGTGATCACAACCAGATACATTTTACCATTAAAGTAAAATCAAAAAGAAATAATAAAAAGCAGTTGAGGAGAAATTTCCACAAAGGAAGATATAAGGAAATGAGGAAATATTTAGCAAAGATAGACTGGAATAATACACTGAAGAATAAGACAGCAACAGAATGCTGGAATATCTTAAAGAATGAAATAGAGTGCATCGTAGATAAATTTGTTCCCTTCAAAAAACAAGGGAAACGGACCAGAAAGAAATACTTATCGAAAGAAGCCATTAGAAAAATTAAGTATAAACAAATGATGTGGAAGTCTTATAGACGTACTGGCAATGACGAAGACTACAACATTTATAAAGAAGCACTAAACCAAGCTACAGCTGAAATTAGAAATTCAAAGAGAAGCTATGAACATAAATTAGCTTGTAATATAAAACATGACAGCAAGAGTTTTTATGCGTATGTTCGAAGCAAAAAGAAAGTTCAGGATAAGGTCGGTCCTCTAGAAGATAGCGCTGGAAATATAATATCAGAAGGATTCTTAATGGCTGAAGACCTAAATGAGTATTTTAGTTCAGTGTTTACCAGAGAAGACACTAGTTCACTGCCAGTACCAGAGGCTAAGTTCAAGGGGGCAGAATCAGAATATTTAAGACAGTTAATTGTAACCCCAGAAATGGTAGCTAAGAAAATTAGGGCTATGAAGGAAAATAAATCACCTGGAGTGGATGGTATTCCACCCAAACTACTAGTGGAAATTGTAGAACAAATTAGCATACCGCTTGCAACAGTTTTCAACTTGTCATTAGAAGAGGGAGTGGTTCCTTTAGAATGGAAAGAAGCAAACATTATACCGTTATTTAAAAAAGGTTCGAGAAACAAGTCAGAGAACTATAGACCAGTGAGTTTAACATCAGTGATTTGTAAATTATTAGAAAGACTAATTAAAGATCACATGGTGGATTTTCTTGTTAAACATAACTTGATAAACCCATCTCAACATGGGTTTCTAAAAGCGAGGTCATGCTTAACAAATATGTTATGTTTTTTGGAAGATATCACTAAGTGGGTAGATGATGGATCACCAGTAGATATCATCTACTTAGATTTTCAAAAAGCTTTCGACAAAGTGCCACATCAGAGATTACTGCTTAAACTAAAAGCCCATGGCATAGGAAATTGTATAATTAACTGGATAGAAAAATGGCTGATTGACAGAAGACAACGGGTAGTTGTTGATGGGGAGGCTTCAAACTGGAAATCAGTCTTGAGTGAGGTTCCACAGGGATCAGTACTGGGACCTATATTATTCTTAATATATATAAACGATTTGGACGATGATATAGCTAGCAAGGTGTTGAAATTTGCAGATGATACAAAAGTGTTTAGAAGGATTAAAAGTGATGGGGATAGACAGCATTTACAAGATGATCTTGACAGGTTGATCAAATGGTCTGAAAAGTGGCAAATGTTCAATTTTGGTAAATGTAAATGCCTTCACACAGGACATGGGAACGAATATGTAGAATATACAATGGGGGGAACTGTACTAAATACTACTGTAAAAGAAAAAAGACTTAGGGCTGACAATTAGTGCTGACATGAAGGTTTCAGAGCAGTGTGGAATTGCAGCTTCAAAAGGAAATAAAATCCTTGGATTGATTAGGCGAAATATAGCATATAAAGAAAAAGAACTAATAATAACGCTGTACAAAACAATAGTTAGGCCTCATTTATAATATTATATACAAGCATGGAGGCCATATCGCAAGAAGGACATAGATATGCTAGGAAGAGTACAGAGGAGAGCGACTAAAATGATACGAAAACTTAGGGATCTTAGTTATGAAAAACGCTTAAAAGAATGTGGTTTAACAACACTAGAGACCAGGAGATTGAGAGGAGATCAGATAGAAGTGTTTAAAATATTGAATGGTTATGAAAATATTGATAGAAATATGTTTTTTAAAGTTAAGAAAGATAGAAAGACTAGAGGACATGAAGTTACATTAGTAAAGGAGCAGTGTAGATTAGACGTGAGAAAGTTCTCATTTTCACAAAGGACTGTGAATGAATGGAACAGATTATCTGATGATTGTGTGGGTGCTAGTAGTGTGAATATGTTTAAAAATAAAATCGACACATACCTCAGAAGGGCTGGATATATGTAGATAAAAGGGTTGGACTCTCGATAAGCCAAAGGGCTTCCTTGTCCACCTGCCATCTAGAGTTAATTCTCTGGATGGCAATCTTGTTAAATCTTGTATGGATGTTATATTTGACCCACGAAAGCTATGACACGGTCACTGGTGGAGTCCGAGAGTTACTTTGTTAGTGGTCAGTAGTCCAAATGCCCTGCGGCGAGGCCATTTTTGTACAACGTCGCGACCGGTTTCTAAGGATTACGGGTAATTTGTAACTGTTGCGAAACGTCCACTTCCATTGCGCATACGTAATAGCGCACCACTCCATTTTTCATTTATTCTTTATGTTGTGAGCAAAACAGAAATAAAAAAAAACCGGTTGATTTACCGTTTTATCGTTTACCTATTTTCATTTTTGCAAGTGGAAATGGGAAAAGTGTTTGGTAACTGTTTTACCGATTAATCATTTGAAAATGACTAAACGAAAGTAGGAAAATGGCTTGTTTTTCTATTTTCATTATGTAGTATTCAAAAAGGTTTAGTAAATAACGGTAGGTCCCGTGATTTTGCTGCAGTCGTATTTCGTTTTTCGTTCTGATGTAGTGAAAACGAAAAATGGACCAAGAGGCTTTGAAGTTTGGACTATATTGTGAGTTTGTAATTATTAATTAAATGTTTTTTGGTGAATCATAGTTACAGATCATTAAGAGTTATGATGGAAATAAAGTGTTGACATGTTCAGTAGCTCTCTAGACTATATGCATGCCAGTGAACATACACCTGGAAATAAAGTATTCGAGTAGACCATTTCGTGAATATTGTATATGTTAGTTAATGTATTATTAAAAAATACTGTCGGATTTTATCCCGATACTCTGCTATTTAGGCCGATTTCCAGTGATTGTAGACATCTTGCAGGAGAGTTGGTGAGCTGCAATCTCGCATGTAACACAGTAAAACATTGCTTAAGAAAATGCACACGCATTATCTGTTCTCATTTTGGTCCTACCACCCTCCCCCAGAATGGGAAGAAGAAAGAGATGAACTATAATAAAACTGTATTTGTTAACAAGGTACATATGCATAGCCTTAAAACAGTATTAATGACAGTTCAAAACAGTAGTAACGACTACAATATAATCTGAATAATATTCCTTAACTTTTGGCAAACTATGCTTTAACTTTTTAGAGTATACCTATGTAACTATGTAATACACAATCAATTGGCAATCTGCCAACCTAGTCCAGGCAGAAACAAACAAAATGTGAACATTTAGGTTTTTGGGAGGCCCTGGGGTGCCCTTAGAATGATTCAATCAAATTCAATGTACAATGACACTACCCTAAGAGACGTCTATGCAAAATTAGAGAAAAAGTTACTGAACAGTTTAGCCCCTAGAACGATTAAATCAAATACAGATTTCTCGTGCATAGTGGCAGTGCCCTAAGATATGTCTATACAAAATCAGAGAAAACGTTGTTGAACGGTTTCTGAGATACGGCAGATAACGGCGGACGGCGGACGTAGAGTGATGGCAATAGTACATTGGACCTTCAGCCCAAAGGACTAAAAACGGTTTGTTTTATCGTTATTTCGTTTTTCTAACATGTATTACAAATACTGCGAATAGTAGATTGAAATTCGTTTTTCTTTTTTTGTACTTCAAATATGAAAAAGAAAAACAAACATTGTTTGCATTTTTTCTTTTTTGTTCGCCAATTTCAAAACGAAAAAAGGAAAAGA
>CM034544.1:45644805-45681561 GCA_020002185.1 Paraescarpia echinospica | reverse complement strand
CATGTGTGTGTGTGCATATGTAAAAACATTAATCTCAACCTGAAGCTGGCATTGTATTTAAGACATCAGCAAATGTTTGAGCAGTCCGTGTCTTAACAATTGGACATGTGAGGACGGAGACGATTCTTATATATGTAACTTTCCGTCTGGCTTCGCCGGGGACAACTGTAAGCAAGGTAGGTAGATGGCTTCAATAGTGCTATCTATGCGTAACATATGGAATTTATTCATGCGTTGCTTACTTTTCCAGGAGATCTATCTTGGTAGTTGGATGACACTAAAATGACTATGTTTCATTGGGTTAAGTGACACAGTTCGCAACCAAAAATCTTCACAGTTGGCACATTACTTGATAAGAACATTGAGTTTACGATTTCGAAGTTTCACAGACATTTATATGTTAATATCACTTTAGCTTTGAAATACTGGCACTTTTCGCCTGATTTGATCAGACCAGACGACACAAAACCAGACCGAACGACGTCAGACTAAGTCAGACTGCAGTTTAACCACAACACTGACCGGTGTCGATTTTGCCATCCTTGAAGCCGGAGTTACGTCATAATCGCGTTAACTTGAAAAGTTTCGAATACGTCAGACAGACACCGACTAGAAACGACGTATTTTAAAGTTTTCTTTATTATGTCAACAAGCCGGCTTCAAGTACCGTAAAATCGGTGCCGATCGGTGAAATTAATACATTGCAGTCTGTCGTACTCTGGTGTGGTTAGACGTGGTTTGATCTCGTCTGGTGTCGTATGGTCTTGTGTATCATGGCTTAAGTCCGGAATACAATTGATACGTTTTGATTCGTGACCAATTCTTTTTGATCACGTACTAAAGTAAACAACAGTCATCACAAGTAAATTTGCTAATATAAACTTCACAAGTATGGATATTCAGAATAATACTGTCACATGATGATTGCATGTTATCGTGCATGTAAAAGGCAGACAAAATAACATGAAGTTGGGGATTTCTGTTTCAGACATCAAAGAATGTCTGAGTAATCCGTGTCTAAGCAATGGAACATGTGCGGATCGAATCAATTCGTATCATTGTGAATGTGTGCCTGGTTTCTCTGGGGCATCCTGTGACCAGGTTGACCAAACCGCTAACCTTAGTAAGTAGTTCTACTAAGTACAGTCACGCTTCTATATAACGCATCTGCGTGTGTGTTTGTGTGTGTTTATGTTTGGGTGTGTTTGTTTGCGTGTTTGTGTGCGTTTGTGTGCGTGTGTGTGCGTTCCTGGTTTGGTGCCTGTGTATGTGTGTGTGCGTGCGTGCATGTGTGTTTGTGATTATGTAAAAACGTTAATCTCAACCTGAAGCTGGCATTGTATTTCAGACATCAGCAAATGTTTGAGCAGTCCGTGTCTTAACAATTGGACATGTGAGGACGGAGACGATTCTTATATATGTAACTGTCCGTCTGGCTTCGCCGGGGACAACTGTAAGCAAGGTAGGTAGATGGCTTCAATAGTGCTATCTATGCGTAACATATGGAATTTATTCATGTGTTGCTTACTTTTCGAGGAAATCTCTCTTGGTAGTTGGATGACACTCAAATGACCATGTTTGATTGGGTTAAGTGACTCAGTTCGCAACCAAAAATCTTCACAGTTTGCACATTATTTGATAAGAACATTGAGTTTACGATTTCGAAGTTTCACAGACATTTATATGTTAATATCACTTTAGCTTTGAAATACTGGCACTTTTCGCCTGACTTGATCAGACCAGACGACACAAAACCAGACCGAACGACGTCAGACTACGTCAGACTGCAGTGTAACCACAACACTGACCGGCGTCGATTTTTCCATCCTTGAAGCCGGAGTGACGTCATAATCGCGTTAACTTTAACAGTTTCGAATACGTCAGACAGACACCGACTAGAAACGACGTATTTTAAAGTTTTCTTTATTATGTCAACAAGCCGACTTCAAGTACCGTAAAATCGGTGCCGATCGGTGAAATTAATACATTGCAGTCTGTCGTACTCTGGTGTGGTTAGACGTGGTTTGATCTCGTCTGGTGTCGTCTGGTCTTGTGTATCATGGCTTAAGTCCGGAATACAATTGATACGTTTTGATTCGTGACCAATTCTTTTTGATCACGTACTAAAGTAAACAACAGTCATCACAAGTAAATTTGCTAATATAAACTTCACAAGTATGGATATTCAGAATAATACTGTCACATGATGATTGCATGTTATCGTGCATGTAAAAGGCAGACAAAATAACATGAAGTTGGGGATTTCTGTTCCAGACATCAACGAATGTCTGAGTAATCCGTGTCTAAGCAATGGAACATGTGCGGATCGAATCAATTCGTATCATTGTGCATGTGTGCTTGGTTTCTCTGGGGTATCCTGTGACCAGGTTGACCAAACCGCTAACCTTAGTAAGTAGTTCTACTAAGTACAGTCACGCCTCTCTATAACGCATCTGCGTGTGTGTTTGAGTGTGTTTATGTTTGGGTGTGTTTGTTTGCGTGTTTGTGTGCGTTTGTGTGCGTGTGTGTGCGTTCCTGGTTTGGTGCCTGTGTATGTGTGTGTGCGTGCGTGCATGTGTGTGTGTGTGCATATGTAAAAACGTTAATCTCAACCTGAAGCTGGCATTGTATTTCAGACATCAGCAAATGTTTGAGCAGTCCGTGTCTTAATAATTGGACATGTGAGGACGGAGACGATTCTTATATATGTAACTGTCCGTCTGGCTTCGCCGGGGACAACTGTAAGCAAGGTAGGTAGATGGCTTCAATAGTGCTATCTATGCGTAACATATGGAATTTGTTCATGCGTTGCTTACTTTTCCAGGAAATCTATCTTGGTAGTTGGATGACACTCAAATGACCATGTTTGATTGGGTTAAGTGACACAGTTCGCAACCAAAAATCTTCGCAGTTGGCACATTACTTGATAAGAACATTGAGTTTACGATTTCGAAGTTTCACAGACATTTATATGTTAATATCATTTTAACTTTGAAATACTGGCACTTTTCGCCTGACTTGATCAGACCAGACGACACAAAACCAGACCGAACGACGTCAGACTACGTCAGACTGCAGTGTAACCACAACACTGACCGGCGTCGATTTTGCCATCCTTGAAGCCGGAGTGTCGTCATAATCGCGTTAACTTGAAAAGTTTGGAATACGTTAGACAGACACCGACCAGAAACGACGTATTTAAAAATTGTCTTTATTATGTCAACAAGCCGGCTTCAAGTACGGTAAAATCGGTGCCGATCGGTGAAATGAATACATTGCAGTCTGTCGTACTCTGGTGTGGTTAGATGTGGTTTGATCTCATCTGGTGTCGTCTGGTCTTGTGTATCATGGCTTAAGTCCGGAGTACAATTGATACGTTTTGATTCGTGACCAATTCTTTTTGATCACATACTAAAGTAAACAACAGTCATCACAAGTAAATTTGCTAATATAAACTTCACAAGTATGGATATTCAGAATAATACTGTCACATGATGATTGCATGTTATCGTGCATGTAAAAGGCAGAAAAAATAACATGAGGTTGGGGATTTCTGTTCCAGACATCAACGAATGTCTGAGTAATCCGTGTCTAAGCAATGGAACATGTGCGGATCGAATCAATTCGTATCATTGTGAATGTGTGCCTGGTTTCTCTGGGGCATCCTGTGACCAGGTTGACCAAACCGCTAACCTTAGTAAGTAGTTCTACTAAGTACAGTCACGCCTCTTTATAACGCATCTGCGTGTGTGTTTGTGTGTGTTTATGTTTGTGTGTGTTTGTTTGCGTGTTTGTGTGCGTTTGTGTGCGTGTGTGTGCGATCCTGGTTTGGTGCCTGTGTATGTGTGTGTGCGTGCGTGCATGTGTGTGTGTGCATATGTAAAAACGTTAATCTCAACCTGAAGCTGGCATTGTATTTCAGACATCAGCAAATGTTTGAGCAGTCCGTGTCTTAACAATTGGACATGTGAGGACGGAGACGATTCTTATATATGTAACTGTCCGTCTGGCTTCGACGGGGACAACTGTAAGCAAGGTAGGTAGATGGCTTCAATAGTGCTATCTATGCGTAACATAGGGAATTTATTCATGCGTTGCTTACTTTTCCAGGAAATCTATCTTGGTAGTTGGATGACAATCAAATGACCATGTTTGATTGGGTTAAGTGACACAGTTCGCAACCAAAAATCTTCACAGTTGGCACATTACTTGATAAGAACATTGAGTTTACGATTTCGAAGTTTCACAGACATTTATATGTTAATATTACTTTAGCTTTGAAATACTGGCACTTTTCGCCTGACTTGATCAGACCAGACGACACTAAACCAGACCGAACGACGTCAGACTACGTCAGACTGCAGTGTAACCACAACACTGACCGGCGTCGATTTTGCCATCCTTGAAGCCGGCGTGACGTCATAATCGCGTTAACTTGAAAAGTTTCGAATACGTCAGACAGACACCGAATAGAAACGACGTATTTGAAAGTTTTCTTTATTATGTCAACAAGCCGGCTTCAAGTACGGTAAAATCGGTGCCGATCGGTGAAATGAATACATTGCAGTCTGTCGTACTCTGATGTGGTTAGACGTGGTTTGATCTCGTCTGGTGTCGTCTGGTCTTGTGTATCATGGCTTAAGTCCGGAATACAATTGATACGTTTTGATTCGTGACCAATTCTTTTTGTTCACGTACTAAAGTAAACAACAGTCATCACATGTAAATTTGCTAATATAAACTTCACAAGTATGGATATTCAGAATAATACTGTCACATGATGATTGCATGTTATCGTGCTTGTAAAAGGCAGACAAAATAACATGAGGTTGGGGATTTCTGTTTCAGACATCAACGAATGTCTGAGTAATCCGTGTCTAAGCAATGGAACATGTGCGGATCGAATCAATTCGTATCATTGTGAATGTGTGCCTGGTTTCTCTGGGGCATCCTGTGACCAGGTTGACCAAACCGTTAACCTTAGTAAGTAGTTCTACTAAATACCGTCACGCCTCTTTATAACGCATCTGCGTGTGTGTTTTTGTGTGTTTATGTTTGTGTGTGTTTGTGTGCGTGTTTGTGTGCGTTTGTGTACGTGTGTGTGCGTTCCTGGTTTGGTGCGTGTGTATGTGTGTGTGCGTGCGTGCATGTGTGTGTGTGCATATGTAAAAACATTAATCTCAACCTGAAGCTGGCATTGTATTTAAGACATCAGCAAATGTTTGAGCAGTCCGTGTCTTAACAATTGGACATGTGAGGACGGAGACGATTCTTATATATGTAACTGTCCGTCTGGCTTCGCCGGGGACAACTGTAAGCAAGGTAGGTAGATGGCTTCAATGGTGCTATCTATGCGTAACATATGGAATTTATTCATGCGTTGCTTACTTTTCCAGGAGATCTATCTTGGTAGTTGGATGACACTAAAATGACTATGTTTGATTGGGTTAAGTGACACAGTTCGCAACCAAAAATCTTCACAGTTGGCACATTACTTGATAAGAACATTGAGTTTACGATTTCGAAGTTTCACAGACATTTATATGTTAATATCACTTTAGCTTTGAAATACTGACACTTTTCGCCTGACTTGATCAGACCAGACGACACAAAACCAGACCGAACGACGTCAGACTAAGTCAGACTGCAGTTTAACCACAACACTGACCGGTGTCGATTTTGCCATCCTTGAAGCCGGAGTAACGTCATAATCGCGTTAACTTGAAAAGTTTCGAATACGTCAGACAGACACCGACTAGAAACGACGTATTTTAAAGTTTTCTTTATTATGTCAACAAGCCGGCTTCAAGTACTGTAAAATCGGTGCCGATCGGTGAAACTAATACATTGCAGTCTGTCGTACTCTGGTGTGGTTAGACGTGGTTTGATCTCGTCTGGTGTCGTCTGGTCTTGTGTATCATGGCTTAAGTCCGGAATACAATTGATACGTTTTGATTCGTGACCAATTCTTTTTGATCACGTACTAAAGTAAACAACAGTCATCACAAGTAAATTTGCTAATATAAACTTCACAAGTATGGATATTCAGAATAATACTGTCACATGATGATTGCATGTTATCGTGCATGTAAAAGGCAGACAAAATAACATGAAGTTGGGGATTTCTGTTTCAGACATCAAAGAATGTCTGAGTAATCCGTGTATAAGCAATGGAACATGTGCGGATCGAATCAATTCGTATCATTGTGAATGTGTGCCTGGTTTCTCTGGGGCATCCTGTGACCAGGTTGACCAAACCGCTAACCTTAGTTAGTAGTTCTACTAAATACAGTCACTCCTCTTTGTAACGAATCTGCGTGTGTGTTTGTGTGTGTTTATGTTTGTGTGTGTTTGTGTGCGTGTTTGTTTGCGTTTGTGTACGTGTGTTTGCGTTCCTGGTTTGGTGCCTGTGTATGTGTGTTCGCGTCCGTGCATGTGTGTAGGTGTATATGTAAATAACATTAATCTCAACCTGAAGCTGGCATTGTATTTCAGACATCAGCAAATGTTTGAGCAGTCCGTGTCTTAACAATTGGACATGTGAGGACGGAGACGATTCTTATATATGTAACTGTCCGTCTGGCTTCGCCGGGGACATCTGTAAGCAAGGTAGGTAGATGGCTTCAATAGTGCTATCTATGCGAAACATATGGAATTTATTCATGCGTTGCTTACTTTTCCAGGAAATCTATCTTGGTAGTTGGATGACACTCAAATGACCATGTTTGATTGGGTTAAGTGACACAGTTCGCAACCAAAAATCTTCACAGTTGGCACATTACTTTATAAGAACATTGAGTTTACGATTTCGAAGTTTCACAGACATTTATATGTTAATATCACTTTATCTTTGAAATACTGGCACTTTTCGCCTGACTTGATCAGACCAGACGACAAAAAACCAGACCGAACGACGTCAGACTACGTCAGACTGCTGTGTAACCACAACACTGACCGGCGTCGATTTTGCCATCCTTGAAGCCGGAGTGACGTCATAATCGCGTTAACTTGAAAAGTTTCGAATACGTTAGACAGACATCGACTAGAAACGACGTATTTGAAAATGTTCTTTATTATGTCAACAAGCCGGCTTCAAGTACGGTAAAATCGGTGCCGATCGGTGAAATGAATACATTGCAGTGTGTCGTACTCTGGTGTGGTTAGATGTGGTTTGATCTCATCTGGTGTCGTCTGGTCTTGTGTATCATGGCTTAAGTCCGGAATACAATTGATATGTTTTGATTCGTGACCAATTCTTTTTGATCACGTACTAAAGTAAACAACAGTCATCACAAGTAAATTTGCTAATATAAACTTCACAAGTACGGATATTCAGAATAATATTGTCACATGATGATTGCATGTTATCGTGTATGTAAAAAGCAGACAAAATAACATGAGGTTGGGGATTTCTGTTCCAGACATCAACGAATGTCTGAGTAATCCGTGTCTAAGCAATGGAACATGTGCGGATCTAATCAATTCGTATGACTGTGAATGTGTGCTTGGTTTCTCTGGGGCATCCTGTGACCAGGTTGACCAAACCGCTAATCTTAGTAAGTAGTTCTACTCAATACAGTCACGCCTCTTTATAACGCATCTGCGTGTGAGTTTGTGTGTGTTTATGTTTGTGTGTGTATGTGTGCGTGTTTGTGTGCGTTGGTGTACGTGTGTGTGCGTTCATGCGTTGGTGCGTGTGTATGTGTGTGTGCGTGCGTGCATGTGTGTGTGTGCATATGTAAAAAACATTAATCTCAACCTGAAGCTGGCATTGTATTTCAGACATCAGCAAATGTTTGAGCAGTCCGTGTCTTAACAATTGGACATGTGAGGACGGAGACGATTCTTATATATGTAACTGTCCGTCTGGCTTCGCCGGGGACAACTGTAAGCAAGGTAGGTAGATGGCTTCAATAGTGCTATCTATGCGTAACATATGGAATTTATTCATGTGTTGCTTACTTTTCGAGGAAATCTATCTTGGTAGTTGGATGACACTCAAATGACCATGTTTGATTGGGTTAAGTGACTCAGTTCGCAACCAAAAATCTTCACAGTTTGCACATTATTTGATAAGAACATTGAGTTTACGATTTCGAAGTTTCACAGACATTTATATGTTAATATCACTTTAGCTTTGAAATACTGGCACTTTTCGCCTGACTTGATCAGACCAGACGACACAAAACCAGACCGAAAGACGTCAGACTACGTCAGACTGCAGTGTAACCACAACACTGACCGGCGTCGATTTTGCCATCCTTGAAGCCGGAGTGACGTCATAATCGCGTTAACTTTAACAGTTTCGAATACGTCAGACAGACACCGACTAGAAACGACGTATTTTAAAGTTTTCTTTATTATGTCAACAAGCCGACTTCAAGTACCGTAAAATCGGTGCCGATCGGTGAAATTAATACATTGCAGTCTGTCGTACTCTGGTGTGGTTAGACGTGGCTTGATCTCGTCTGGTGTCGTCTGGTCTTGTGTATCATGGCTTAAGTCCGGAATACAATTGATACGTTTTGATTCGTGACCAATTCTTTTTGATCACGTAATAAAGTAAATAACAGTCATCACAAGTAAATTTGCTAATATAAACTTCACAAGTATGGATATTCAGAATAATACTGTCACATGATGATTGCATGTTATCGTGCATGTAAAAGGCAGACAAAATAAAATGAAGTTGGGGATTTCTGTTCCAGACATCAACGAATGTCTGAGTAATCCGTGTCTAAGCAATGGAACATGTGCGGATCGAATCAATTCGTATCATTGTGAATGTGTGCTTGGTTTCTCTGGGGCATCCTGTGACCAGGTTGACCAAACCGCTAACCTTAGTAAGTAGATCTACTAAGTAGAGTCACGCCTCTTTATAACGCATCTGCGTGTGTGTGTTTATGTTTGGGTGTGTTTGTGTGCGTGTTTTTTTGCGTTTGTGTACGTGTGTGTGCGTTCCTGGTTATGGTGCCTGTGTATGTGTGTGTGCGTCCGTGCATGTGTGTGGGTGTATATGTAAATAACATTAATCTCAACCTGAAGCTGGCATTGTATTTCAGACATCAGCAAATGTTTGAGCAGTCCGTGTCTTAACAATTGGACATGTGAGGACGGAGACGATTCTTATATATGTAACTGTCCGTCTGGCTTCGACGGGGACAACTGTAAGCAAGGTAGGTAGATGGCTTCAATAGTGCTATCTATGCGTAACATATGGAATTTATTCATGTGTTGTTTACTTTTCCAGGAAATCTATCTTGGTAGTTGGATGACACTCAAATGACCATGTTTGATTGGGTTAAGTGACTCAGTTCGCAACCAAAAATCTTCACAGTTGGCACATTACTTGATAAGAACATTGAGTTTACGATTTCGAAGTTTCACAGACATTTATATGTTAATATCACTTTAGCTTTGAAATACTGGCACTTTTCGTCTGAATTGATCAGACCAGAGGACACAAAACCAGACCGAACGACATCAGACTACGTCAGACTGCAGTGTAACCACTACAATGACCGGCGACGATTTTGCCATTTTTGAAGCCGTCGTCATGTCATAATCGCGTTAACTTGAAAAGTTTCGAATACGTCAGACAGACACCGACTAGAAACGACGTATTTGAAAGTTTTCTTTATTATGTCAACAAGCCGGCTTCAAGTACGGTATATTCGATGCCGATCGGTGAAATGAATACATTGCAGTCTGACGTACTCTGGTGTGGTTAGACGTGGCTTGATCTCGTCTGGTGTCGTCTGATCTTGTGAGATAGGGCAAAAAGTGCCAGTGTATCCTGGCTTAAGTCCGGAATACAATTGATACGTTTTGATTCGTGACCAATTCTTTTTGATCACGTACTAAAGTAAACAACAGTCATCACAAGTAAATTTGCTAATATAAACTTCACAAATATGGATATTCAGAATAATACTGTCACATGATGATTGCATGTTATCGTGCATGTAAAAGGCAGACAAAATAACATGAAGTTGGGGATTTCTGTTCCAGACATCAACGAATGTCTGAGTAATCCGTGTCTAAGCAATGGAACATGTGCGGATCGAATCAATTCGTATCATTGTGAATGTGCGCTTGGTTTCTCTGGGGCATCCTGTGACCAGGTTGACCAAACCGCTAACCTTAGTAAGTAGATCTACTAAGTAGAGTCACGCCTCTTTATAACGCATCTGCGTGTGTGTGTTTATGTTTGGGTGTGTTTGTGTGCGTGTTTTTTTGCGTTTGTGTACGTGTGTGTGCGTTCCTGGTTATGGTGACTGTGTATGTGTGTGTGCGTCCGTGCATGTGTGTGGGTGTATATGTAAATAACATTAATCTCAACCTGAAGCTGGCATTGTATTTCAGACATCAGCAAATGTTTGAGCAGTCCGTGTCTTAACAATTGGACATGTGAGGACGGAGACGATTCTTATATATGTAACTGTCCGTCTGGCTTCGACGGGGACAACTGTAAGCAAGGTAGGTAGATGGCTTCAATAGTGCTATCTATGCGTAACATATGGAATTTGTTCATGCGTTGCTTACTTTTCCAGGAAATCTATCTTGGTAGATGGATGACACTCAAATGACCATGTTTGATTGGGTTAAATGACACAGTTCGCAACCAAAAATCTTCACAGTTGGCACATTACTTGATAAGAACATTGAGTTTACGATTTCGAAGTTTCACAGACATTTATATGTTAATATCACTTTAGCTTTAAAATACTGGCACTTTTCGCCTGACTTGATCAGACGAGACGACACAAAACCAGACCGAACGACGACAGACTACGTCAGACTGCAGTGAAACCACAACACTGACCGGCGTCGATTTTGCCATCCTTGAAGCCGGCGTGACGTCATAATCGCGTTAACTTGAAAAGTTTCGAATACGTCAGACAGACACCGACTAGAAACGACGTATTTTAAAGTTTTCTTTATTATGTCAACAAGCCGGCTTCAGGTACGTTAAAATCGGTGCCGATCGGTGAAATGAATACATTGCAGTCTGTCGTACTCTGGTGTGGTTAGATGTGGTTTGATCTCGTCTGGTGTCGTCTGGTCTTGTGTATCATGGCTTAAGTCCGGAATACAATTGATACGTTTTGCTTCGTGACCAATTCTTTTTGATCACGTACTAAAGTAAACAACAGTCATAACAAGTGAATTTGCTAATATAAACTTCACAAGTATGGATATTCAGAATAATACTGTCACATGATGATTGCATGTTATCGTGCATGTAAAAGGCAGACAAAATAACATGAGGTTGGGGAGTTCTGTTCCAGACATCAACGAATGTCTGAGTAATCCGTGTCTAAGCAATGGAACATGTGCGGATCGAATCAATTCGTATCATTGTGAATGTGTGCTTGGTTTCTCTGGGGCATCCTGTGACCAGGTTGACCAAACCGCTAACCTTAGTAAGTAGTTCTACTAAATACAGTCACGCCTCTTTATAACGCATCTGCGTGTGTGTTTGTGTGTGTTTATGTTTGGGTGTGTTTGTGTGCGTGTTTGTGTGCGTTTGTGTACGTGTGTGTGCTTTCCTGGTTTGGTGCCTGTGTATGTGTGTGTGCGTGCGTGCATGTGTGTGTGTGCATATGTAAAAACATTAATCTCAACCTGAACCTGGCATTGTATTTCAGACATCAGCAAATGTTTGAGCAGTCCGTGTCTTAACAATTGGACATGTGAGGACGGAGACGATTCTTATATATGTAACTGTCCGTCTGGCTTCGCCGGGGACAACTCTAAGCAAGGTAGGTAGATGGCTTCAATAGTGCTATCTATGCGAAACATATGGAATTTATTCATGCGTTGCTTACTTTTCCAGGAAATCTATCTTGGTAGTTGGATGACACTCAAATGACCATGTTTGATTGGGTTAAGTGACACAGTTCGCAACCAAAAATCTTCACAGTTGGCACATTACTTTATAAGAACATTGAGTTTACGATTTCGAAGTTTCACAGACATTTATATGTTAATATCACTTTATCTTTGAAATACTGGCACTTTTCGCCTGACTTGATCAGACCAGACGACAAAAAACCAGACCGAACGACGTCAGACTACGTCAGACTGCTGTGTAACCACAACAATGACCGGCGTCGATTTTGCCATCCTTGAAGCCGGAGTGACGTCATAATCGCGTTAACTTGAACAGTTTCGAATACGTCAAACAGACACCGACTAGAAACGACGTTTTTTAAAGTTTACTTTATTATGTCAACAAGCCGGCTTCAAGTACGGTAAAATCGGTGCCGATCGGTGAAATGAATACATTGCAGTCTGACGTACTCTGGTGTGTTTAGACGAGGTTTGATCTCGTCTGGTGTCGTCTGGTCTTGTGTATCATGGCTTAAGTCCGGAATACAATTGATACGTTTTGATTCGTGACCAATTCTTTTTGATCACGTACTAAAGTAAACAACAGTCATCACAAGTAAATTTGCTAATATAAACTTCACAAGTATGGATATTCAGAATAATACTGTCACATGATGATTGCATGTTATCGTGCTTGTAAAAGGCAGACAAAATAACATGAGGTTGGGGATTTCTGTTCCAGATATCAACGAATGTCTGAGTAATCCGTGTCTAAGCAATGGAACATGTGCGGATCGAATCAATTCGTATCATTGTGAATGTGTGCCTGGTTTCTCTGGGGCATCCTGTGACCAGGTTGACCAAACCGTTAACCTTAGTAAGTAGTTCTACTAAATACCGTCACGCCTCTTTATAACGCATCTGCGTGTGTGTTTTTGTGTGTTTGTGTGCGTGTTTGTGTGCGTTTGTGTACGTGTGTGTGCGTTCCTGGTTTGGTGCCTGTGTATGTCTGTGTGCGTGCGTGCATGTGTGTGTGTGCATATGTAAAAACATTAATCTCAACCTGAAGCTGGCATTGTATTTAAGACATCAGCAAATGTTTGAGCAGTCCGTGTCTTAACAATTGGACATGTGAGGACGGAGACGATTCTTATATATGTAACTGTCCGTCTGGCTTCGCCGGGGACAACTGTAAGCAAGGTAGGTAGATGGCTTCAATAGTGCTATCTATGCGTAACATATGGAATTTGTTCATGCGTTGCTTACTTTTCCAGGAGATCTATCTTGGTAGTTGGATGACACTAAAATGACTATGTTTGATTGGGTTAAGTGACACAGTTCGCAACCAAAAATCTTCACAGTTGGCACATTACTTGATAAGAACATTGAGTTTACGATTTCGAAGTTTCACAGACATTTATATGTTAATATCACTTTAGCTTTGAAATACTGGCACTTTTCGCCTGACTTGATCAGACCAGACGACACAAAACCAGACCGAACGACGTCAGACTAAGTCAGACTGCAGTTTAACCACAACACTGACCGGTGTCGATTTTGCCATCCTTGAAGCCGGAGTAACGTCATAATCGCGTTAACTTGAAAAGTTTCGAATACGTCAGACAGACACCGACTAGAAACGACGTATTTTAAAGTTTTCTTTATTATGTCAACAAGCCGGCTTCAAGTACTGTAAAATCGGTGCCGATCGGTGAAACTAATACATTGCAGTCTGTCGTACTCTGGTGTGGTTAGACGTGGTTTGATCTCGTCTGGTGTCGTCTGGTCTTGTGTATCATGGCTTAAGTCCGGAATACAATTGATACGTTTTGATTCGTGACCAATTCTTTTTGATCACGTACTAAAGTAAACAACAGTCATCACAAGTAAATTTGCCAATATAAACTTCACAAGTATGGATATTCAGAATAATACTGTCACATGATGATTGCATGTTATCGTGCATGTAAAAGGCAGACAAAATAACATGAAGTTGGGGATTTCTGTTTCAGACATCAAAGAATGTCTGAGTAATCCGTGTATAAGCAATGGAACATGTGCGGATCGAATCAATTCGTATCATTGTGAATGTGTGCCTGGTTTCTCTGGGGCATCCTGTGACCAGGTTGACCAAACCGTTAACCTTAGTAAGTAGTTCTACTAAATACCGTCACGCCTCTTTATAACGCATCTGCGTGTGTGTTTTTGTGTGTTTATGTTTGTGTGTGTTTGTGTGCGTGTTTGTGTGCGTTTGTGTACGTGTGTGTGCGTTCCTGGTTTGGTGCCTGTGTATGTGTGTGTGCGTGCGTGCATGTGTGTGTGTGCATATGTAAAAACGTTAATCTCAACCTGAAGCTGGCATTGTATTTCAGACATCAGCAAATGTTTGAGCAGTCCGTGTCTTAACAATTGGACATGTGAGGACGGAGACGATTCTTATATATGTAACTGTCCGTCTGGCTTCGCCGGGGACAACTGTAAGCAAGGTAGGTAGATTGCTTCAATAGTGCTATCTATGCGTAACATATGGAATTTGTTCATGCGTTGCTTACTTTTCCAGGAAATCTATCTTGGTAGATGGATGACATTCAAATGAACATGTTTGATTGGGTTAAGTGACACAGTTCGCAACCAAAAATCTTCACAGTTGGCACATTACTTGATAAGAACATTGAGTTTACGATTTCGAAGTTTCACAGACATTTATATGTTAATATCACTTTAGCTTTGAAATACTGGCACTTGTCGCCTGACTTGATCAGACCAGACGACACAAAACCAGACCGAACGACGTCAGACTACGTCAGACTGCAGTGTAACCACAACACTGACCGGCGTCGAATTTGCCATCTTTGAAGCCGGAGTGACGTCATAATCGCGTTAACTTGAAAAGTTTCGAATACGTTAGACAGACACCGACTAGAAACGACGTATTTGAAAATTTTCTTTATTATGTCAACAAGCCGGCTTCAAGTACGGAAAAATCGGTGCCGATCGGTGAAATGAATACATTGCAGTGTGTCGTACTCTGGTGTGGTTAGATGTGGTTTGATCTCATCTGGTGTCGTCTGGTCTTGTGTATCATGGCTTAAGTCCGGAATACAATTGATATGTTTTGATTCGTGACCAATTCTTTTTGATCACGTACTAAAGTAAACAACAGTCATCACAAGTAAATTCGCTAATATAAACTTCACAAGTATGAATATTCAGAATAATACTGTCACATGATGATTGCATGTTATCGTGCATGTAAAAGGCAGAAAAAATAACATGAGGTTGGGGATTTCTGTTCCAGACATCAACGAATGTCTGAGTAATCCGTGTCTAAGCAATGGAACATGTGCAGATCGAATCAATTCGTATCATTGTGAATGTGTGCCTGGTTTCTCTGGGGCATCCTGTGACCAGGTTGACCAAACCGCTAACCTTAGTAAGTAGTTCTACTAAGTACAGTCACGCCTCTTTATAACGCATCTGCGTGTGTGTTTGTGTGTGTTTATGTTTGGGTGCGTTTGTGTGCGTGTGTGTGCGGTCCTGGTTTGGTGCCTGTGTATGTGTGTGTGCGTGCGTGCATGTGTGTGTGTGCATATGTAAAAACGTTAATCTCAACCTGAAGCTGGCATTGTATTTCAGACATCAGCAAATGTTTGAGCAGTCCGTGTCTTAACAATTGGACATGTGAGGACGGAGACGATTCTTATATATGTAACTGTCCATCTGGCTTCGCCGGGGACAACTGTAGGCAAGGTAGGTAGATGGCTTCAATAGTGCTATCTATGCCTAACATATGGAATTTATTCATGTGTTGCTTACTTTTCGAGGAAATCTATCTTGGTAGTTGGATGACACTCAAATGACCATGTTTGATTGGGTTAAGTGACTCAGTTCGCAACCAAAAATCTTCACAGTTTGCACATTATTTGATAAGAACATTGAGTTTACGATTTCGAAGTTTCACAGACATTTATATGTTAATATCACTTTAGCTTTGAAATACTGGCACTTTTCGCCTGACTTGATCAGACCAGACGACACAAAACCAGACCGAACGACGTCAGACTACGTCAGACTGCAGTGTAACCACAACACTGACCGGCGTCGATTTTTCCATCCTTGAAGCCGGAGTGACGTCATAATCGCGTTAACTTTAACAGTTTCGAATACGTCAGACAGACACCGACTAGAAACGACGTATTTTAAAGTTTTCTTTATTATGTCAACAAGCCGACTTCAAGTACCGTAAAATCGGTGCCGATCGGTGAAATTAATACATTGCAGTCTGTCGTACTCTGGTGTGGTTAGACGTGGTTTGATCTCGTCTGGTGTCGTCTGGTCTTGTGTATCATGGCTTAAGTCCGGAATACAATTGATACGTTTTGATTCGTGACCAATTCTTTTTGATCACGTACTAAAGTAAACAACAGTCATCACAAGTAAATTTGCTAATATAAACTTCACAAGTATGGATATTCAGAATAATACTGTCACATGATGATTGCATGTTATTGTGCATGTAAAAGGCAGACAAAATAAAATGAAGTTGGGGATTTCTGTTCCAGACATCAACGAATGTCTGAGTAATCCGTGTCTAAGCAATGGAACATGTGCGGATCGAATCAATTCGTATCATTGTGAATGTGTGCTTGGTTTCTCTGGGGCATCCTGTGACCAGGTTGACCAAACCGCTAACCTTAGTAAGTAGATCTACTAAGTAGAGTCACGCCTCTTTATAACGCATCTGCGTGTGTGTGTTTATGTTTGGGTGTGTTTGTGTGCGTGTTTTTTTGCGTTTGTGTACGTGTGTGTGCGTTCCTGGTTATGGTGCCTGTGTATGTGCGTCCGTGCATGTGTGTGGGTGTATATGTAAATAACATTAATCTCAACCTGAAGCTGGCATTGTATTTCAGACATCAGCAAATGTTTGAGCAGTCCGTGTCTTAACAATTGGACATGTGAGGACGGAGACGATTCTTATATATGTAACTGTCCGTCTGGCTTCGACGGGGACAACTGTAAGCAAGGTAGGTAGATGGCTTCAATAGTGCTATCTATGCGTAACATATGGAATTTGTTCATGCGTTGCTTACTTTTCCATGAAATCTATCTTGGTAGATGGATGACACTCAAATGACCATGTTTGATTGGGTTAAATGACACAGTTCGCAACCAAAAATCTTCACAGTTGGCACATTACTTGATAAGAACATTGAGTTTACGATTTCGAAGTTTCACAGACATTTATATGTTAATATTACTTTAGCTTTAAAATACTGGCACTTTTCGCCTGACTTGATCAGACGAGACGACACAAAACCAGACCGAACGACGACAGACTACGTCAGACTGCAGTGAAACCACAACACTGACCGGCGTCGATTTTGCCATCCTTGAAGCCGGCGTGATGTCATAATCGCGTTAACTTGAAAAGTTTCGAATACGTCAGACAGACACCGACTAGAAACGACGTATTTTAAAGTTTTCTTTATTATGTCAACAAGCCGGTTTCAAGTACGGTAAAATCGGTGCCGATCGGTGAAATAAATACATTGCAGTCTGTCGTACTCTGGTGTGGTTAGATGTGGTTTGATCTCGTCTGGTGTCGTCTGGTCTTGTGTATCATGGCTTAAGTCCGGAATACAATTGATACGTTTTGCTTCGTGACCAATTCTTTTTGATCACGTACTAAAGTAAACAACAGTCATAACAAGTGAATTTGCTAATATAAACTTCACAAGTATGGATATTCAGAATAATACTGTCACATGATGATTGCATGTTATCGTGCATGTAAAAGGCAGACAAAATAACATGAGGTTGGGGATTTCTGTTCCAGACATCAACGAATGTCTGAGTATTCCGTGTCTAAGCAATGGAACATGTGCGGATCGAATCAATTCGTATCATTGTGAATGTGTGCCTGGTTTCTCTGGGGCATCCTGTGACCAGGTTGACCAAACCGCTAACCTTAGTAAGTAGTTCTACTAAATACAGTCACGCCTCTTTATAACGCATCTGCGTGTGTGTTTGTGTGTGTTTATGTTTGGGTGTGTTTGTGTGCGTGTTTGTGTGCGTTTGTGTACGTGTGTGTGCGTTCCTGGTTTGGTGCCTGTGTATGTGTGTGTGCGTGCGTGCATGTGTTTGTGTGCATATGTAAAAACATTAATCTCAACCTGAAGCTGGCATTGTATTTCAGACATCAGCAAATGTTTGAGCAGTCCGTGTCTTAACAATTGGACATGTGAGGACGGAGACGATTCTTATATATGTAACTGTCCGTCTGGCTTCGCAAGGGACAACTGTAAGCAAGGTAGGTAGATGGCTTCAATAGTGCTATCTATGCGTAACATATGGAATTTATTCATGTGTTGTTTACTTTTCCAGGAAATATATCTTGGTAGTTGGATGACACTCAAATGACCATGTTTGATTGGGTTAAGTGACTCAGTTCGCAACCAAAAATCTTCACAGTTGGCACATTACTTGATAAGAACATTGAGTTTACGGTTTCGAAGTTTCACAGACAATTATATGTTAATATCACTTTAGCTTTGAAATACTGGCACTTTTCGTCTGAATTGATCAGACCAGAGGACACAAAACAAGACCGAACGACGTCAGACTACGTCAGACTGCAGTGTAACCACTACAGTGACCGGCGACGATTTTGCCATTTTTGAAGCCGTCGTCATGTCATAATCGCGTTAACTTGAAAAGTTTCGAATACGTCAGACAGACACCGACTAGAAACGACGTATTTGAAAGTTTTTTTATTATGTCAACAAGCCGACTTCAAGTACGGTATAATCGATGCCGATCGGTGAAATGAATACATTGCAGTCTGACGTACTCTGGTGTGGTTAGACGTGGCTTGATCTCGTCTGGTGTCGTCTGATCTTGTGAGATAGGGCAAAAAGTGCCAGTGTATCCTGGCTTAAGTCCGGAATACAATTGATACGTTTTGATTCGTGACCAATTCTTTTTGATCACGTACTAAAGTAAACAACAGTCATCACAAGTAAATTTGCTAATATAAACTTCACAAGTATGGATATTCAGAATAATACTGTCACATGATGATTGCATGTTATCGTGCATGTAAAAGGCAGACAAAATAACATGAGGTTGGGGATTTCTGTTCCAGACATCAACGAATGTCTGAGTAATCCGTGTTTAAGGAATGGAACATGTGCGGATCGAATCAATTCGTATCATTGTGAATGTGTGCCTGGTTTCTCTGGGGCATCCTGTGACCAGGTTGACCAAACCGTTAACCTTAGTAAGTAGTTCTACTAAATACCGTCACGCCTCTTTATAACGCATCTGCGTGTGTGTTTTTGTGTGTTTATGTTTTTTTGGTGTGTTTGTGTGCGTGTTTGTGTGCGTTTGTGTACGTGTGTGTGCGTTGCTGGTTTGGTGCCTGTGTATGTGTGTGTGCGTGCGTGCATGTGTGTGTGTGCATATGTAAAAACATTAATCTCAACCTGAAGCTGGCATTGTATTTAAGACATCAGCAAATGTTTGAGCAGTCCGTGTCTTAACAATTGGACATGTGAGGACGGAGACGATTCTTATATATGTAACTGTCCGTCTGGCTTCGCCGGGGACAACTGTAAGCAAGGTAGGTAGATGGCTTCAATAGTGCTATCTATGCGTAACATATGGAATTTGTTCATGCGTTGCTTACTTTTCCAGGAAATCTATCTTGGTAGATGGATGACACTCAAATGACCATGTTTGATTGGGTTAAGTGACACAGTTCGCAACCAAAAATCTTCACAGTTGGCACATTACTTGATAAGAACATTGAGTTTACGATTTCGAAGTTTCACAGACATTTATATGTTAATATCACTTTATCTTTGAAATACTGGCACTTTTCGCCTGACTTGATCAGATCAGATGACAAAAAACCAGACCGAACGACGTCAGACTACGTCAGACTGCAGTGAAACTACAACACTGACCGGCGTCGATTTTGCCATCCTTGAAGCCGGAGATAAGTCATAATCGCGTTAACTTGAAAAGTTTCGAATACGTCAGACAGACACCGACTAGAAACGACGTATTTTAAAGTTTTCTTTATTATGTCAACAAGCCGGCTTCAAGTACGTTAAAATCGGTGCCGATCGGTGAAATGAATACATTGAAGTCTGTCGTACTCTGGTGTGGTTAGATGTGGTTTGATCTCGTCTGGTGTCGTCTGGTCTTGTGTATCATGGCTTAAGTCCGGAATACAATTGATACGTTTTGCTTCTTGACCAATTCTTTTTGATCACGTACTAAAGTAAACAACAGTCATCACAAGTAAATTTGCTAATATAAACTTCACAAGTATGGATATTCAGAATAATACTGTGACATGATGATTGCATGTTATCGTGCATGTAAAAGGCAGACAAAATAACATGAGGTTGGGGATTTCTGTTCCAGACATCAACGAATGTCTGAGTAATCCGTGTCTAAGCAATGGAACATGTGCGGATCGAATCAATTCGTATCATTGTGAATGTGTGCCTGGTTTCTCTGGGGCATCCTGTGACCAGGTTGACCAAACCGCTAACCTTAGTAAGTAGTTCTACTAAATACAGTCACGCCTCTTTATAACGCATCTGCGTGTGTGTTTGTGTGTGTTTATGTTTGGGTGTGTTTGTGTGCGTGTTTGTGTGCGTTTGTGTACGTGTGTGTGCGTTCCTGGTTTGGTGCCTGTGTATGTGTGTGTGCGTGCGTGCATGTGTGTGTGTGTGCATATGTAAAAACATTAATCTCAACCTGAAGCTGGCATTGTATTTCAGACATCAGCAAATGTTTGAGCAGTCCGTGTCTTAACAATTGGACATGTGAGGACGGAGACGATTCTTATATATGTAACTGTCCGTCTGGCTTCGCCGGGGACAACTGTAAGCAAGGTAGGTAGATGGCTTCAATAGTGCTATCTATGCGTAACATATGGAATTTATTCATGCGTTGCTTACTTTTCCAGGAAATCTATCTTGGTAGTTGGATGACACTCAAATGACCATGTTTGATTGGGTTAAGTGACACAGTTCGCAACCAAAAATCTTCACAGTTGGCACATTACTTGATAAGAACATTGAGTTTACGATTTCGAAGTTTCACAGACATTTATATGTTAATATCACTTTATCTTTGAAATACTGGCACTTTTCGCCTGACTTGATCAGACCAGACGACAAAAAACCAGACCGAACGACGTCAGACTACGTCAGACTGCTGTGTAACCACAACAATGACCGGCGTCGATTTTGCCATCCTTGAAGCCGGAGTGACGTCATAATCGCGTTAACTTGAAAAGTTTCGAATACGTCAGACAGACACCGACTAGAAACGACGTATTTTAAAGTTTACTTTATTATGTGAACAAGCCGGCTTCAAGTACGGTAAAATCGGTGCCGATCGGTGAAATGAATACATTGCAGTCTGTCGTACTCTGGTGTGGTTAGACGTGGTTTGATCTCGTCTGGTGTCGTCTGGTCTTGTGTATCATGGCTTAAGTCCGGAATACAATTGATACGTTTTGATTCGTGACCAATTCTTTTTGATCACGTACTAAAATAAACAACAGTTATCACAAGTAAATTTGCTATTATAAACTTCACAAGTATGGATATTCAGAATAATACTGTCACATGATGATTGCATGTTATCGTGCATGTAAAAGGCAGACAAAATAACATGAGGTTGGGTATTTCTGCTCCAGACATCAACGAATGTCTGAGTAATCCGTGTCTAAGCAATGGAACATGTGCGGATCGAATCAATTCGTATCATTGTGAATGTGTGCCTGGTTTCTCTGGGGCATCCTGTGACCAGGTTGACCAAACCGCTAATCTTAGTAAGTAGTTCTACTAAATACAGTCACGCCTCTTTATAACGCATCTGCGTGTGTGTTTGTGTGTGTTTATGTTTGGGTGTGTTTGTGTGCGTGTTTGTGTGCGTTTGTGTACGTGTGTGTGTGTTCCTGGTTTGGTGCCTGTGTATGTGTGTGTGCGTGCGTGCATGTGTGTGTGTGCATATGTAAAAACAATAATCTCAACCTGAAGCTGGCATTGTATTTCAGACATCAGCAAATGTTTGAGCAGTCCGTGTCTTAACAATTGGACATGTGAGGACGGAGACGATTCTTATATATGTAACTGTCCGTCTGGCTTCGCCGGGGACAACTGTAAGCAAGGTAGGTAGATGGCTTCAATAGTGCTATCTATGCGTAACATATGGAATTTATTGATGCGTTGCTTACTTTTCCAGGAAATCTATCTTGGTAGTTGGATGACACTCAAATGACCATGTTTGATTGGGTTAAGTGACACAGTTCGCAACCAAAAATCTTCACAGTTGGCACATTACTTGATAAGAACATTGAGTTTACGATTTCGAAGTTTCACAGACATTTATATGTTAGTATCACTTTAGCTTTGAAATACTGGCACTTTTCGCCTGACTTGATCAGACCAGACGAAACAAAACCAGACCGAACGACGTCAGACCACGTCAGACTACGTCAGACTGCAATGTAACCACTACACTGACCGGCGTCGATTTTGCCATCTTTGATTCCGTCGTGACGTCATAATCGCGTTAACTTGAAAAGTTTCGAATACGTCAGACAGATGTAACCCTGGTGGATATTCTAGTACTATATATATGTTAATTCACCAGAGGCCACTAGGGGTTAGAGGCCACACCCTGCTAGTCGAGCTAAACCGGTCAGCTATTTTATCAGGCGCAGTTTGCCCTGGGCCAGTGACAGAGACACACCCACACTTGTAGAGTCTCTGGGCCCAGTAGTTCGTTTATACCTACGGCCTGAACGTTGAGTATCCCTCTGGGAGCTTAAAACATTGACAATTCAATAAACTCTGTCGTGCCCAAAAACCCAGTCGTCTGACTTGTTTACAAGTGGTACCAGAAGTGGGGTTCGACAGAGTAAGCTCCCAGGGGAGTCGAGAAAGCATGGCGTCGGCAGACGAGAAGTTAGCGCGACTAGAGGAAATGGTGGAAACGCTCAAGCGAAACCAACAATCCATCAACGTCACGGTTACCGCCCCTACCACCCGAAAATTAAAGACGTTCGAGGCTCGTTCGTGTGATCTACACGACTGGATGGAAGATGCCCGCAACTGTTTGTCTTCCATCTCATCGGTCGAGCGGTTACATTTCCTGATCGCACACCTGGATGGACCTGCCCGGGAAGAAGTCAGGTATGCGCCAGAGGAGGAGAAAGACTCAGTCGATAAACTATTTGCTTTACTTGTGTCCACTTTTGGGGAAACCCGCAGTAATGCGCAGTTAAAGAAAGAGTTGTATGATAGAGGTCAAGGAAATAGAGAGAGCGTTAGGGACTTTTCCCGGGCACTTCTAGAAATCTCTGAAGGCTTATCAGACAAATCACAGAGTAAGAATGAAACTTTGATAGAGGTATTCTGCGAGAATCTGGTTGATCCACAAATCAAACGGGAAATAAAAAAATTGGTCCGCACCCAGCCTACGGTTTCATTTAGTGCTCTGAGGTCGGAGGCGATCCGTCTCGAGGAGGACGGATTGAGCAGTATGTGTAAAAATCGGGCATACGGGGGGCAACCAAATTCTAGCGCAGGGGCAAGCGCACTGCGGGAGGGCCCGGTAACGCCGGGTAGGTCAACACCCCGTAATCATCAGGAAAACTAAGTAGCCCTACTGTCGAGCGTCACGCAGGCGGGTGTAGTAACATAGACTCTATGTTAGTTGACGCCATCATTGGTAAGACACCAGTAATTTCGTGTTGTATATCAGGTGAAGACACCAATATGGTTTTAGACATGGGCTCTGAAGAAACGATTTTACAGGAGTGGTGGTTCAATGAACATTTAATGACGTCAGTCAATGGGTTAAAGGACGCATCAGCGTGGTTACGGCTGGAAGCAGCCAATGCTCTAGAGTTCCCTTATATAGGGTACTTCACAGCCGATATAAATGTGTTGGGCACGGTCGTTAAGAATAAAGGTATTTTGGTACAAAAAGATCCACCAGGGTTTGTCCCCTCCCGATCAACGTCTGGAATACTAGGTATGAATGTTTTGGGTGACATGCCAGAGATAAGGGAACTACTTCATACTATTGAGACCCATGATACTAACCCGAAACAGGATATCGATGGAAGAGTAGTGAAAATTGCAGGTGATACTAGTGTTAAGATACCAGCATGGTCGTCGTGTAACGTAACAGTATCAGGTCCACATTGCACCGGTAACGGACTGGTAGAGCCATTCGATGTTCCCCTGAAGGGCGGTTTACTACTCCAAACTTGTTTAGTAGGTTCCATCAATGGACATTTCGAAGTAACTATCCTCAACCCGACCTCTGACGATGTGTGGCTACGTTCCCATTCACCTGTCGGGAGGAGCTATACGGTAGATGTAGTCGATCGGAATCAGGAACACTTCGTTGATTTCGAAGAATTGGATGACGGCTTGCGAGTGTCCCTAGAACCACGACAGGTAACTGCTACTACACGACAGGTAAGCAGCGAGCAATGTAAATATATATCTGATGCGTCACCCCTCGACCCTGGGTACAATTGGATGGAAGAGGTACACATAGGTGAGATACCGCCAATAGACAAAGATCGACTAGTGGAATTATTGCATAACAATCAGCAAGTATTTGCCCAGGACGAGAATGACGTGGGATTGACGGACACGGTTAAACACCGAATATACACCTCAGACGACAGCCCTGTTAAGGCGGCCTATCGTCGCATTCCACCAACTCAGTTTGAGGAAGTCAAAGCGCACATTAAAGATCTAGTCCACAAAGGGATAATTAAGCCCAGTTAGTCGGAATTTGCGAGTCCGATTGTTATTTGTCGAAAGAAGAACGGTAAGATTAGGATGTGCGTGGATTATCGCAGGCTTAATACCAAGACAAGAAAAGATGCGTTTCCACTTCCCCGAGTGGATGAGATCTTCGACTACCTATCGGGAGCAAAGTATTTCTCGACTGTCGATTTGAAATCGGCTTATAATCAGGTGGAGATAGACGAGGTTGATCAACACAAGACAGCGTTCACCACAACAAAATGCCATACGGGCTTTGCAATTCACCAGCAACCTTCCAGAGATTAATGCACATTGTGTTCAGGGAAGAGATGAATGAAAAAGCACTTATTTTCTTGGATGATATAATCATCTACTCCTCTACCATTGAAGAACACTTTGAACGACTGAATTTGGTGTTCCAACGACTGGCATCTCACGGTCTAAAGATTGAGCCCACTAAATGTTACCTATTTCAGGAATCGGTTTCTTATTTGGGACAGATAATCTCTAATGAAGGGATTTCTGGGGATCCAGAGAAGGTGAACGCAGTAAGGGAATGGCCAGTACCTGAAAACGCGAGAGAACTCAAGGTTTTCTTGGGAACAGCGGGATATCACCGACGTTACATTCATCACTTTTCACAGTTGGCATCACCTCTATATGAATTGGTGGATCAAGATCCCAACAAAGGAAAGAAGAGAAAACCAGGTAGAAAGTGGAATTCAGCCAAACCGGTACCGTTTGTGTGGAGGCAGGAACACCAAGAAGCATTTGATTCACTGAAACATGCTCTTACTACAGCTTCAGGCTTGGGATTCGCTGATTTCACGAAACCATTCATTCTGGAGACAGACGCCAGTCACCAAGGACTAGGAGCGTTACTACTCCAGGAACAGGAAGGGAAAACCCGAGTTATAGCCTATGTTAGCCGTAGTCTCAGGGGTCCTGAGAAGAACCGAACGGCTTATAGCTCTATGAAATTAGAGTTGTTAACAGTGAAATGGGCGGTGACTGAGAAATTCCGCGACTACTTGTTGAGCGTTCCGTTTGTAGTATATACCGACAATAACCCATTGTCGTATATTCAGACTTCGGCAAAGCTAACGGCGGCGGAACACCACTGGCAGGCAGAGCTAGCCAGGTTCAATTTCAGCATTCGCTATCGTTCCGGAAGACTTAATGCATCGGCGGACGGTCTGAGCCGGAAACCACTTCAGACTGAAACAAAAGAGTTCACAGTCATCGAAGAAGACGAAATAGCTGACATTCTCCAAGTAACGGTGTTGCCGTGCGATTTGCGCCAGAAATTACTCAAGGCAGCAGTCTGTACCACCACAGCACAGGTGCGATATACATCCAAGTATGCAGAGTCGCCGATCCTACCAAGTCTTAGTTCGGACGCGATCCAGGAGGCACAACGTTATGATCCGGTTTTGGGTCGAGTCTGGCATTACATAGACAGAGGGCGAGAATCGACACTCGGAGAAAGACGGAAAGAACAACCGGCAGTAGCGAAACTGCTACAACAATGGGACCGCATTCAGGTCTGTTCCGGAAAATTGTGCAGAACCCTAATAGACCCAATGAGTGGAGAAAAGGTAAGCCAGTTGTTGTTACCGCGTACAATGAGGGAGGGGGTATTACAAGAATTACATGATCGGATGGGACATCAAGGCATTGATAGAGTTGAGAAGCTAGTACGAGCAAGATTCTACTGGCCGAATATGCGTTCCGACATCCTGAATTGGATTTCGAAGTGCGATCGTTGTAATCTTGCAAAGATGCCACATTTGAAGGTACGGACTCCAATGCATAGTATTGTGACAAGGGGCCCATTAGAAGTCATCGCAATAGACTTCACAATTCTCGAACCAGCTAGTAACGGCATCGAGAATGTCCTGGTCATGACCGACGTGTACAGTAAATACACAATAGCCGTGTCGACGAGAAACCAAACAGCCCTAACGGTAGCTAAAACCCTGGTACGGGAATGGTTTCTGCGTTATGGAGTTCCGTGTCGTATACACTCTGATCAAGGGAGATGTTTTGACGCAAAAATTGTCAAAGAGTTGTATAAGATATACGGTATCGAGACATCTCGTACGACACCGTACCATCCCATGGGAAATGGACAATGTGAGCGATACAACAGAACAATGCATGGATTGTTACGCACACTGACACAGGCCCAGAAGACCAAATGGCCGGAATATTTGCCAGAACTTACATATGCATATAATGTGACCCCTCATGCTGCAACGGGGTTTAGTCCATTCTATCTCATGTTCGGTCGTGTTCCGCGCTTACCGATTGATATCAAACTGCACAGTGACGACACCCTCCAATTACAAACGGTTCATGGAGCCAACATGGACTGGGTTGACTATCATCAGGCTAGACCGACAAGTGCCTATGCTAAAGCTGCGGAACAGCTGAAGTTAGACATTGCTAACCGAAAAGCAAGTTATGACAAGCATGTCGGGGAGAATGCACTGCGAGTTGGGGAACGTGTACATTTACGCAATAGGGTGAGAGGGCGTAACAAGATTGCGGATGCATGGGACCCGGGAGTGTACGTAGTGACAGAACAAAAGGACGACACATACGTAGTCGTACCGGCGAGGGGGCACAAGAAACGCATAATTAACCGCAAAGACTTGCGGGTTTGTGTCCCAGAGACTGCGAAAGGGTCAAGACTGAGCAGACTAGGTCAAGACAGTGAGGAAACTGACCACCCACCATACGAGGTGACAATCTCTTGTCAACCGAACAATGGCCATTTAGACTTGAACTCGGACGTAGAAGAATCAATTACTCCGAACACACCGTTACGTCGGTCAACGCGAAGCAATGCGGGGTACCATAGTAATCCACATCGAGAACCTAGGTCCGTCCTTAGTTAATGATTTCAATTTATTATGTTAGCCGCGGCCGGCTAAATTTTAAACTTGGGGGACATGTAACCCTGGTGGATATTCTAGTACTATATATATGTTAATTCACCAGAGGCCACTAGGGGTTAGAGGCCACACCCTGCTAGTCGAGCTAAACCGGTCAGCTATTTTATCAGGCGCAGTTTGCCCTGGGCCAGTGACAGAGACACACACACACTTGTAGAGTCTCTGGGCCCAGTAGTTCGTTTATACCTACGGCCTGAACGTTGAGTATCCCTCTGGGAGCTTAAAACATTGACAATTCAATAAACTCTGTCGTGCCCAAAAACCCAGTCGTCTGACTTGTTTACACAGACACCGACTAGAAACGACGTATTTGAAAGTGTTGTTTATTATGTCAACAAGCCGGCTTCAAGTACGGTAAAATCGGTGCCGATCGGTGAAATGAATACATTGCAGTCTGAGGTACTCTGGTGTGGTTAGACGTGGTTTGATCTCGTCTGGTGTCGTCTGATCTTAGTGAGATAGGAAAAAAGTGCCAGTGTATCCTGGCTTAAATCCGGAATACAATTGATACGTTTTGATTCGTGACCAATTCTTTTTCATCACGTACTAAAATAAACTACAGTCATCACAAGTACATTTTCTAATATCAACTTCACAAGTATGGATATTCAGAATAATACTGTCATATGATGATTGCATGTTATCGTGCATGTAAAAGGCAGACAAAATAACATGAGGTTGGGGATTTATGTTCCAGACATCAACGAATGTCTGAGTAATCCGTGTCTAAGCAATGGAACATGTGCGGATCGAATCAATTCGTATCATTGTGAATGTGTGCCTGGTTTCTCTGGGGCATCCTGTGACCAGGTTGACCAAACCGCTAACCTTAGTAAGTAGTTCTACTAAATACAGTCACGCCTCTTTATAACGCATCTGCGTGTGTGTTTGTGTGTGTTTATGCTTGGGTGTGTTTGTGTGCGTGTTTGTGTGCGTTTGTGTACGTGTGTATGCGTTCCTTCTTTGGTGCCTGTGTATGTGTGTGTGCGTGGGTGCATGTGAGTGTGTGTATATGTAAAAAACATTAATCTCAACCTGAAGCTGGCATTGTATTTCAGACATCAGCAAATGTTTGAGCAGTCCTTGTCTTAACAATTGGACATGTGAGGACGGAGACGATTCTTATATATGTAACTGTCCGTCTGGCTTCGCCGGGGACAACTGTAAGCAAGGTAGGTAGATGGCTTCAATAGTGCTATCTATGCGTAACATATGGAATTTATTCATGCGTTGCTTACTTTTCCAGGAAATCTATCTTGGTAGTTGGATGACACTCAAATGACCATGTTTGATTGGGTTAAGTGACACAGTTCGCAACCAAAAATCTTCACAGTTGGCACATTACTTGATAAGAACATTGAATTTACGATTTCGAAGTTTCACAGACATTTATATGTTCGTATCACTTTAGCTTTGAAATACTGGCACTTTTCGCCTGACTTGATCAGACCAGACGAAACAAAACCAGACCGAACGACGTCAGACCACGTCAGACTACGTCAGACTGCAGAGTAACCACTACACTGACCGGCGTCGATTTTGCCATCTTTGAAGCCGTCGTGACGTCATAATCGCGTTAACTTGAAAAGTTTCGAATACGTCAGACAGACACCGACTAGAAACGACGTATTTGAAAGTTTTCTTTATTATGTCAACAAGCCGGCTTCAAGTACGGTAAAATCGGTGCCGATCGGTGAAATAAATACATTGCAGTCTAACGTACTCTGCTGTGGTTAGACGTGGTTTGATCTCGTCTGGTGTCGTCTGATCTTGTGAGATAGGGCAAAAAGTGCAAATGTACCCAGGCTTAAGTCCGGAATACAATTGATACGTTTTGATTCGTGACCAATTCTTTTTGATCACGTACTAAAGTAAATAACAGTCATCACAAGTAAATTTGCTAATATAAACTTCACAAGTATGGATATTCAGAATAATACTGTCACATGATGATTGCATGTTATTGTGTATGTAAAAAGCAGACAAAATAACATGAGGTTGGGGATTTCTGTTCCAGACATCAACGAATGTCTGAGTAATCCGTGTCTAAGCAATGGAACATGTGCCGATCTAATCAATTCGTATGACTGTGAATGTGTGCTTGGTTTCTCTGGGGCATCCTGTGACCAGGTTGATCAAACCGCTAATCTTAGTAAGTAGTTCTACTCAATACAGTCACGCCTCTTTATAACGCATCTGCGTGTGAGTTTGTGTGTGTTTATGTTTGGGTGTGTTTGTGTGCGTGTTTGTGTGCGTTGGTGTACGTGTGTGTGCGTTCATGCGTTGGTGCGTGTGTATGTGTGTGTGCGTGCGTGCATGTGTGTGTGTATATGTAAAAAACATTAATCTCAACCTGAAGCTGGCATTGTATTTCAGACATCAGCAAATGTTTGAGCAGTCCGTGTCTTAACAATTGGACATGTGAGGACGGAGACGATTCTTATATGTGTAACTGTCCGTCTGGCTTCGCCGGGGACAACTGTAAGCAAGGTAGGTAGATGGCTTCAATAGTGCTATCTATGCGTAACATATGGAATTTATTCATGCGTTGCTTACTTTTCCAGGAAATCTATCTTGGTAGTTAGATGACACTCAAATGACCATTTTTGATTGGGTTAAGTGACACAGTTCGCAACCAAAAATCTTCACAGTTGGCACATTACTTGATAAGAACATTGAATTTACGATTTCGAAGTTTCACAGACATTTATATGTTCGTATCACTTTAGCTTTGAAATACTGGCACTTTTCGCCTGACTTGATCAGACCAGACGAAACAAAACCAGACCGAACGACGTCAGACCACGTCAGACTACGTCAGACTGCAGAGTAACCACTACACTGACCGGCGTCGATTTTGCCATCTTTGAAGCCGTCGTGACGTCATAATCGCGTTAACTTGAAAAGTTTCGAATACGTCAGACAGACACCGACTAGAAACGACGTATTTGAAAGTTTTCTTTATTATGTCAACAAGCCGGCTTCAAGTACGGTAAAATCGGCGCCGATCGGTGAAATAAATACATTGCAGTCTAACGTACTATGGTGTGGTTAGACGTGGTTTGATCTCGTCTGGTGTCGTCTGATCTTGTGAGATAGGGCAAAAAGTGCAAGTGTACCCAGGCTTAAGTCCGGAATACAATTGATACGTTTTGATTCGTGACCAATTCTTTTTGATCACGTACTAAAGTAAACAACAGTCATCACAAGTAAATTTGCTAATATAAACTTCACAAGTATGGATATTCAGAATAATACTGTCACATGATGATTGCATGTTATCGTGCATGTAAAAAGCAGACAAAATAACATGAGGTTGGGGATTTCTGTTCCAGACATCAACGAATGTCTGAGTAATCCGTGTCTAAGCAATGGAACATGTGCGGATCGAATCAATTCGTATGACTGTGAATGTGTGCTTGGTTTCTCTGGGGCATCCTGTGACCAGGTTGACCAAACCGTTAATCTTAGTAAGTAGTTCTACTCAATACAGTCACGCCTCTTTATAACGCATCTGCGTGTGTGTTTGTGTGTGTTTATGTTTGGGTGTGTTTGTGTGCGTGTTTGTGTGCGTTGGTGTACGTGTGTGTGCGTTCATGCGTTGGTGCGTGTGTATGTGTGTGTGCGTGCGTGCATGTGTGTGTGTATATGTAAAAAACATTAATCTCAACCTGAAGCTGGCATTGTATTTCAGACATCAGCAAATGTTTGAGCAGTCCGTGTCTTAACAATTGGACATGTGAGGACGGAGACGATTCTTATATATGTAACTGTCCGTCTGGCTTCGCCGGGGACAACTGTAAGCAAGGTAGGTAGATGGCTTCAATAGTGCTATCTATGCGTAACATATGGAATTTATTCATGCGTTGCTTACTTTTCCAAGAAATCTATCTTGATGGTTGGATGACACTCAAATGACCATGTTTGATTGGGTTAAGTGACACAGTTCGCAACCAAAAATCTTCACAGTTGGCACATTACTTGATAAGAACATTGAATTTACGATTTCGAAGTTTCACAGACATTTATATGTTAGAATCACTTTAGCTTTGAAATACTGGCACTTTTCACCTGACTTGATCATACCAGACGAAACAAAACCAGACCGAACGACGTCAGACCACGTCAGACTATTTCAGACTGCAGAGTAACCACTACACTGACCGGCGTCGATTTTGCCATTTTTGAAGCCGTCGTGACGTCATAATCGCGTTAACTTGAAAAGTTTCGAATACGTCAGACAGATACCGACTAGAAACGACGTATTTGAAAGTTTTCTTTATTATGTCAACAAGCCGGCTTCAAGTACGGTAAAATCGGCGCCGATCGGTGAAATGAATACATTGCAGTCTGGCGTACTCTGGTGTGGTTAGACGTGGTTTGATCTCGTCTGGTGTCGTCTGATCTTAGTGAGATAGGGCAAAAAGTGCCAGTGTATCCTGACTTAATTCCGGAATACAATTGATACGTTTTGATTCGTGACCAATTCTTTTTTATCACGTACTAAAATAAACAACAGTCATCACAAATAATTTTTCTAATATAAACTTCACAAGTATGGATATTCAGAATAATACTGTCACATGATGATTGCATGTTATCGTGCATGTAAAAAGCAGACAAAATAACATGAGGTTGGGGATTTCTGTTCCAGACATCAACGAATGTCTGAGTAATCCGTGTCTAAGCAATGGAACATGTGCGGATCGAATCAATTCGTATGACTGTGAATGTGTGCTTGGTTTCTCTGGGGCATCCTGTGACCAGGTTGACCAAACCGCTAATCTTAGTAAGTAGTTCTACTCAATACAGTCACGCCTCTTTATAACGCATCTGCGTGTGTGTTTGTGTGTGTTTATGTTTGGGTGTGTTTGTGTGCGTGTTTGTGTGCGTTGGTGTACGTGTGTGTGCGTTCATGCGTTGGTGCGTGTGTATTTGTGTGTGCGTGCGGGCATGTGTGTGTGTGTGTGTGTATATGTAAAAAAACATTAATCTCAACCTGAAGCTGGCATTGTATTTCAGACATCAGCAAATGTTTGAGCAGTCCTTGTCTTAACAATTGGACATGTGAGGACGGAGACGATTCTTATATATGTAACTTTCGGTCTGGCTTCGCCGGGGACAACTGTAAGCAAGGTAGGTAGATGGCTTCAATAGTGCTATCTATGCGTAACATATGGAATTTATTCATGCGTTGCTTACTTTTCCAGGAAATCTATCTTGGTAGTTGGATGACACTCAAATGACCATGTTTGATTGGGTTAAGTGACACAGTTCGCAACCAAAAATCTTCACAGTTGGCACATTACTTGATAAGAACATTGAATTTACGATTTCGAAGTTTCACAGACATTTATATGTTAGTATCACTTTAGCTTTGAAATACTGGCACTTTTCGCCTGACTTGATCAGACCAGACGAAACAAAACCAGACCGAACGACGTCAGACCACGTCAGACTACGTCAGACTGCAGAGTAACCACTACACTGACCGGCGTCGATTTTGCCATCTTTGAAGCCGTCGTGACGTCATAATCGCGTTAACTTGAAAAGTTTCGAATACGTCAGACAGATACCGACTAGAAACGACGTATTTGAAAGTTTCTTTATTATGTCAACAAGCCGGCTTCAAGTACGGTAAAATCGGCGCCGATCGGTGAAATAAATACATTGCAGTCTAACGTACTATGGTGTGGTTAGACGTGGTTTGATCTCGTCTGGTGTCGTCTGATCTTGTGAGATAGGGCAAAAAGTGCAAGTGTACCCAGGCTTAAGTCCGGAATACAATTGATACGTTTTGATTCGTGACCAATTCTTTTTGATCACGTACTAAAGTAAACAACAGTCATCACAAGTAAATTTGCTAATATAAACTTCACAAGTATGGATATTCAGAATAATACTGTCACATGATGATTGCATGTTATCGTGTATGTAAAAAGCAGACAAAATAACATGAGGTTGGGGATTTCTGTTCCAGACATCAACGAATGTCTGAGTAATCCGTGTCTAAGCAATGGAACATGTGCGGATCTAATCAATTCGTATGACTGTGAATGTGTGCTTGGTTTCTCTGGGGCATCCTGTGACCAGGTTGACCAAACCGCTAATCTTAGTAAGTAGTTCTACTCAATACAGTCACGCCTCTTTATAACGCATCTGCGTGTGAGTTTGTGTGTGTTTATGTTTGGGTGTGTTTGTGTGCGTGTTTGTGTGCGTTGGTGTACGTGTGTGTGCGTTCATGCGTTGGTGCGTGTGTATGTGTGTGTGCGTGCGTGCATGTGTGTGTGTATATGTAAAAAACATTAATCTCAACCTGAAGCTGGCATTGTATTTCAGACATCAGCAAATGTTTGAGCAGTCCGTGTCTTAACAATTGGACATGTGAGGACGGAGACGATTCTTATATATGTAACTGTCCGTCTGGCTTCGCCGGGGACAACTGTAAGCAAGGTAGGTAGATGGCTTCAATAGTGCTATCTATGCGTAACATATGGAATTTATTCATGCGTTGCTTACTTTTCCAGGAAATCTATCTTGGTAGTTGGATGACACTCAAATGACCATGTTTGATTGGGTTAAGTGACACAGTTCGCAACCAAAAATCTTCACAGTTGGCACATTACTTGATAAGAACATTGAATTTACGATTTCGAAGTTTCACAGACATTTATATGTTCGTATCACTTTAGCTTTGAAATACTGGCACTTTTCGCCTGACTTGATCAGACCAGACGAAACAAAACCAGACCGAACGACGTCAGACCACGTCAGACTACGTCAGACTGCAGAGTAACCACTACACTGACCGGCGTCGATTTTGCCATCTTTGAAGCCGTCGTGACGTCATAATCGCGTTAACTTGAAAAGTTTCGAATACGTCAGACAGATACCGACTAGAAACGACGTATTTGAAAGTGTTCTTTATTATGTCAACAAGCCGGCTTCAAGTACGGTAAAATCGGCGCCGATCGGTGAAATAAATACATTGCAGTCTAACGTACTATGGTGTGGTTAGACGTGGTTTGATCTCGTCTGGTGTCGTCTGATCTTGTGAGATAGGGCAAAAAGTGCAAGTGTACCCAGGCTTAAGTCCGGAATACAATTGATACGTTTTGATTCGTGACCAATTCTTTTTGATCACGTACTAAAGTAAACAACAGTCATCACAAGTAAATTTGCTAATATAAACTTCACAAGTATGGATATTCAGAATAATACTGTCACATGATGATTGCATGTTATCGTGTATGTAAAAAGCAGACAAAATAACATGAGGTTGGGGATTTCTGTTCCAGACATCAACGAATGTCTGAGTAATCCGTGTCTAAGCAATGGAACATGTGCGGATCGAATCAATTCGTATGACTGTGAATGTGTGCTTGGTTTCTCTGGGGCATCCTGTGACCAGGTTGACCAAACCGCTAATCTTAGTAAGTAGTTCTACTCAATACAGTCACGCCTCTTTATAACGCATCTGCGTGTGAGTTTGTGTGTGTTTATGTTTGGGTGTGTTTGTGTGCGTGTTTGTGTGCGTTGGTGTACGTGTGTGTGCGTTCATGCGTTGGTGCGTGTGTATGTGTGTGTGCGTGCGTGCATGTGTGTGTGTGTGTGTATATGTAAAAAACATTAATCTCAACCTGAAGCTGGCATTGTATTTCAGACATCAGCAAATGTTTGAGCAGTCCGTGTCTTAACAATTGGACATGTGAGGATGGAGACGATTCTTATATATGTAACTGTCCGTCTGGCTTCGCCGGGGACAACTGTAAGCAAGGTAGGTAGATGGCTTCAATAGTGCTATCTATGCTTAACATATGGAATTTATTCATGCGTTGCTTACTTTTCCAGGAAATCTATCTTGGTAGTTGGATGACACTCAAATGACCATGTTTGATTGGGTTAAGTGACACAGTTCGCAACCAAAAATCTTCACAGTTGGCACATTACTTGATAAGAACATTGAATTTACGATTTCGAAGTTTCACAGACATTTATATGTTAGAATCACTTTAGCTTTGAAATACTGGCACTTTTCACCTGACTTGATCATACCAGACGAAACAAAACCAGACCGAACGACGTCAGACCACGTCAGACTATTTCAGACTGCAGAGTAACCACTACACTGACCGGCGTCGATTTTGCCATTTTTGAAGCCGTCGTGACGTCATAATCGCGTTAACTTGAAAAGTTTCGAATACGTCAGACAGATACCGACTAGAAACGACGTATTTGAAAGTTTTCTTTATTATGTCAACAAGCCGGCTTCAAGTACGGTAAAATCGGCGCCGATCGGTGAAATGAATACATTGCAGTCTGGCGTACTCTGGTGTGGTTAGACGTGGTTTGATCTCGTCTGGTGTCGTCTGATCTTAGTGAGATAGGGTAAAAAGTGCCAGTGTATCCTGGCTTAATTCCGGAATACAATTGATACGTTTTGATTCGTGACCAATTCTTTTTTATCACGTACTAAAATAAACAACAGTCATCACAAATAATTTTTGTAATATAAACTTCACAAGTATGGATATTCAGAATAATACTGTCACATGATGATTGCATGTTATCGTGCATGTAAAAAGCAGACAAAATAACATGAGGTTGGGGATTTCTGTTCCAGACATCAACGAATGTCTGAGTAATCCGTGTCTAAGCAATGGAACATGTGCGGATCGAATCAATTCGTATGACTGTGAATGTGTGCTTGGTTTCTCTGGGGCATCCTGTGACCAGGTTGACCAAACCGTTAATCTTAGTAAGTAGTTCTACTCAATACAGTCACGCCTCTTTATAACGCATCTGCGTGTGTGTTTGTGTATGTTTATGTTTGGGTGTGATTGTGTGCGTGTTTGTGTGCGTTGGTGTACGTGTGTGTGCGTTCATGCGTTGGTGCGTGTGTATGTGTGTGTGCGTGCGTGCATGTGTGTGTGTGTATATGTAAAAAACATTAATCTCAACCTGAAGCTGGCATTGTATTTCAGACATCAGCAAATGTTTGAGCAGTCCGTGTCTTAACAATTGGACATGTGAGGACGGAGACGATTCTTATATATGTAACTGTCCGTCTGGCTTCGCCGGGGACAACTGTAAGCAAGGTAGGTAGATGGCTTCAATAGTGCTATCTATGCGTAACATATGGA
>CM034544.1:45310614-45643805 GCA_020002185.1 Paraescarpia echinospica | reverse complement strand
GTACTAAAGTAAACAACAGTCATCACAAGTAAATTTGCTAATATAAACTTCGCAAGTATGGATATTCAGAATAATACTGTGACATGATGATTGCATATTATCGTGCATGTAAAAGGCAGAAAAAATAACATGAGGTTGGGGATTTCTGTTCCAGACATCAACGAATGTCTGAGTAATCCGTGTCTAAGCAATGGAACATGTGCGGATCGAATCAATTCGTATCATTGTGAATGTGCGCCTGGTTTCTCTGGGGCATCCTGTGACCAGGTTGAACAAACCGCTAACCTTAGTAAGTAGTTCTACTAAGTACAGTCACGCCTCTTTATAACGCATCTTCGTGTGTGTTTGTGTGTGTTTATGTTTGGGTGTGTTTGTTTGCATGTTTGTGTGCGTTTGTGTGCGTGTGTGTGCGTTCCTGGTTTGGTGCCTGTGTATGTGTGTGTGCGTGCGTGCATGTGTGTGTGTGCATATGTAAAAACGTTAATCTAATCCTGAAGCTGGCATTGTATTTCAGACATCAGCAAATGTTTGTGCAGTCTGTGTCTTAATAATTGGACATGTGAGGACGGAGACGATTCTTATATATGTAACTGTCCGTCTGGCTTCGCCGGGGACAACTGTAAGCACGGTAGGTAGATGGCTTCAATAGTGCTATCTATGCGTAACATATGGAATTTGTTCATGCGTTGCTTACTTTTCCTGGAAATCTATCTTGGTAGTTGGATGACACTCAAATGACCATGTTTGATTGGGTTAAGTGACACAGTTCGCAACCAAAAATCTTCACAGTTGGCACATTACTTGATAAGAACATTGAGTTTACGATTTCGAAGTTTCACAGACATTTATATGTTAATATCATTTTAACTTTGAAATGCTGGCACTTTTCGCCTGACTTGATCAGACCAGACGACACAAAACCAGATCGAACGACGTCAGACTACGTCAGACTGCAGTGTAACCACAACACTGACCGGCGTCGATTTTGCCATCCTTGAAGCCGGAGTGACGTCATAATCGCGTTCACTTGAAAAGTTTGGAATACGTTAGACAGACACCGACTAGAAACGACGTATTTGAAAATTTTCTTTATTATGTCAACAAGCCGGCTTCAAGTACGGTAAAATCGGTGCCGATCGGTGAAATGAATACATTGCAGTCTGTCGTACTCTGGTGTGGTTAGATGTGGTTTGATCTCATCTGGTGTCGTCTGGTCTTGTGTATAATGGCTTAAGTCCGGAATACAATTGATACGTTTTGATTCGTGACCAATTCTTTTTGATCACGTACTAAAGTAAACAACAGTCATCACAAGTAAATTTGCTAATATAAACTTCACAAGTATGGATATTCAGAATAATACTGTCACATGATGATTGCATGTTATCGTGCATGTAAAAGGCAGAAAAAATAACATGAGGTTGGGGATTTCTGTTCCAGACATCAACGAATGTCTGAGTAATCCGTGTCTAAGCAATGGAGCATGTGCGGATCGAATCAATTCGTATCATTGTGAATGTGTGCCTGGTTTCTCTGGGGCATCCTGTGACCAGGTTGACCAAACCGCTAACCTTAGTAAGTAGTTCTACTAAGTACAGTCACGCCTCTTTATAACGCATCTGCGTGTGTGTTTGTGTGTGTTTATGTTTGGGTGTGTTTGTTTGCGTGTTTGTGTGCGTTTGTGTGCGTGTGTGTGCGTTCCTGGTTTGGTGCCTGTGTATGTGTGTGTGCGTGCGTGCATGTGTGTGTGTGCATATGTAAAAACGTTAATCTCAACCTGAAGCTGGCATTGTATTTCAGACATCAGCAAATGTTTGAGCAGTCCGTGTCTTAACAATTGGACATGTGAGGACGGAGACGATTCTTATATATGTAACTGTCCGTCTGGCTTCGACGGGGACAACTGTAAGCAAGGTAGGTAGATGGCTTCAATAGTGCTATCTATGCGTAACATAGGGAATTTATTCATGCGTTGCTTACTTTTCCAGGAAATCTATCTTGGTAGTTGGATGACAATCAAATGACCATGTTTGATTGGGTTAAGTGACACAGTTCGCAACCAAAAATCTTCACAGTTGGCACATTACTTGATAAGAACATTGAGTTTACGATTTCGAAGTTTCACAGACATTTATATGTTAATATCATTTTAGCTTTGAAATACTGGCACTTTTCGCCTCACTTGATCAGACCAGACGACACAAAACCAGACCGAACGACGTCAGACTAAGTCAGACTGCAGTGTAAACACAACACTGACCGGTGTCGATTTTGCCATCCTTGAAGCCGGAGTTACGTCATAATCGCGTTAACTTGAAAAGTTTCGAATACGTCAGACAGACACCGACTAGAAACGACGTATTTTAAAGTTTTCTTTATTATGTCAACAAGCCGGCTTCAAGTACGGTAAAATCGGTGCCGATCGGTGAAATGAATACATTGCAGTCTGTCTTACTCTGGTGTGGTTAGACGTGGTTTGATCTCGTCTGGTGTCGTCTGGTCTTGTGTATCATGGCTTAAGTCCGGAATACAATTGATACGTTTTGATTCGTGACCAATTCTTTTTGATCACGTACTAAAGTAAACAACAGTCATCACAAATAAATTTGCTAATATAAACTTCACAAGTATGGATATTCAGAATAATACTGTCACATGATGATTGCATGTTATTGTGCATGTAAAAGGCAGACAAAATAACATGAGGTTGGGGATTTCTGTTCCAGACATCAACGAATGTCTGAGTAATCCGTGTCTAAGCAATGGAACATGTGCGGATCGAATCAATTCGTATCATTGTGAATGTGTGCCTGGTTTCTCTGGGGCATCCTGTGACCAGGTTGATCAAACCGCTAACCTTAGTAAGTAGTTCTACTAAGTACAGTCACGCCTCTTTCTAACGCATCTGCGTGTGTGTTTGTGTGTGTTTATGTTTGGGTGTGTTTGTGTGCGTCTTTGTGTGCGTTTGTGTACGTGTGTGTGCGTTCCTGGTTTGGTGCCTGTGTATGTGTGTGTGCGTGCGTGCATGTGTGTGTGTGCATATGTAAAAACAGTAATCTCAACCTGAAGTTGGCATTGTATTTCAGACATCAGCAAATGTTTGAGCAGTCCGTGTCTTAACAATTGGACATGTGAGGACGGAAACGATTCTTATATATGTAATTCTCCGTCTGGCTTCGCCGGGGACAACTGTAAGCAAGGTAGGTAGATGGCTTCAATAGTGCTATCTATGCGTAACATATGGAATTTATTCATGCGTTGCTTACTTTTCCAGGAGATCTATCTTGGTAGTTGGATGACACTAAAATGACCATGTTTGATTGGGTTAAGTGACACAGTTCGCAACCTAAAATCTTCACAGTTGGCACATTACTTGATAAGAACATTGAGTTTACGATTTCGAAGTTTCACAGACATTTATATGTTAATATCACTTTAGCTTTGAAATACTGGCACTTTTTGCCTGACTTGATCAGACCAGACGACACAAAACCAGACCGAACGACGTCAGACTAAGTCAGACTGCAGTTTAACCACAACACTGACCGGTGTCGATTTTGCCATCCTTGAAGCCGGAGTTACGTCATAATCGCGTTAACTTGAAAAGTTTCGAATACGTCAGACAGACACCGACTAGAAACGACGTATTTTAAAGTTTTCTTTATTATGTCAACAAGCCGGCTTCAAGTACCGTAAAATCGGTGCCGATCGGTGAAATTAATACATTGCAGTCTGTCGTACTCTGGTGTGGTTAGACGTGGTTTGATCTCGTCTGGTGTCGTCTGGTCTTGTGTATCCTGGCTTAAGTCCGGAATACAATTGATACGTTTTGATTCGTGACCAATTCTTTTTGATCACGTACTAAAGTAAACAACAGTCATCACAAGTAAATTTGCTAATATAAACTTCACAAGTATGGATATTCAGAATAATATTGTCACATGATGATTGCATGTTATCGTGCATGTAAAAGGCAGACAAAATAACATGAGGTTGGGGATTTCTGTTCCAGACATCAACGAATGTCTGAGTAATCCGTGTCTAAGCAATGGAACATGTGCGGATCTAATCAATTCGTATGACTGTGAATGTGTGCTTGGTTTCTCTGGGGCATCCTGTGACCAGGTTGACCAAACCGCTAATCTTAGTAAGTAGTTCTACTCAATACAGTCACGCCTCTTTATAACGCATCTGCGTGTGAGTTTGTGTGTGTTTATATTTGGGTGTGTTTGTGTGCGTGTTTGTGTGCGTTGGTGTACGTGTGTGTGCGTTCATGCGTTGGTGCGTGTGTATGTGTGTGTGCGTGCGTGCATGTGTGTGTGTATATGTAAAACACATTAATCTCAACCTGAAGCTGGCATTGTATTTCAGACATCAGCAAATGTTTGAGCAGTCCGTGTCTTAACAATTGGACATGTGAGGACGGAGACGATTCTTATATATGTAACTGTCCGTCTGGCTTCGCCGGGGACAACTGTAAGCAAGGTAGGTAGATGGCTTCAATAGTGCTATCTATGCGTAACATATGGAATTTATTCATGCGTTGCTTACTTTTCCAGGAAATCTATCTTGGTAGTTGGATGACACTCAAATGACCATGTTTGATTGGGTTAAGTGACACAGTTCGCAACCAAAAATCTTCACAGTTGGCACATTAGTTGATAAGAACATTGAGTTTACGATTTCGAAGTTTCACAGACATTTATATGTTAATATCACTTTAGCTTTGAAATACTGGCACTTTTCGCCTGACTTGATCAGACCAGACGACACTAAACCAGACCGAACGACGTCAGACTACGTCAGACTGCAGTGTAACCACAACACTGATCGGCGTCGATTTTGCCATCCTTGAAGCCGGCGTGACGTCATAATCGCGTTAACTTGAAAAGTTTCGAATACGTCAGACAGACACCGACTAGAAACGACGTATTTGAAAGTTTTCTTTATTATGTCAACAAGCCGGCTTCAAGTACGGTAAAATCGGTGCCGATCGGTGAAATGAATACATTGCAGTCTGACGTACTCTGGTGTGGTTAGACGTGGTTTTATCTCGTCTGGTGTCGTCTGATCTTAGCGAGATAGGGCAAAAAGTGCCAGTGTATCCTGACTTAAGTCCGGAATACAATTGATACGTTTTGATTCGTGACCAATTCTTTTTGATCACGTACTAAAATAAACAACAGTCATCACAAGTAAATTTGCTAATATAAACTTCACAAGTATGGATATTCAGAATAATACTGTCACATGATGATTGCATGTTATCGTGTTTGTAAAAGGCAGACAAAATAACATGAGGTTGGGGATTTCTGTTCCAGACATCAACGAATGTCTGAGTAATCCGTGTCTAAGCAATGGAACATGTGCGGATCGAATCAATTCGTATCATTGTGAATGTGTGCCTGGTTTCTCTGGGGCATCCTGTGACCAGGTTGACCAAACCGTTAACCTTAGTAAGTAGTTCTACTAAATACCGTCACGCCTCTTTATAACGCATCTGCGTGAGTGTTTTTGTGTGTTTATGTTTGGGTGTGTTTGTGTGCGTGTTTGTGTGCGTTTGTGTACGTGTGTGTGCGTTCCTGGTTTGGTGCCTGTGTATGTGTGTGTGCGTGCGTGCATGTGTGTGTGTGCATATGTAAAAACATTAATCTCAACCTGAACCTGGCATTGTATTTCAGACATCAGCAAATGTTTGAGCAGTCCGTGTCTTAACAATTGGACATGTGAGGACGGAGACGATTCTTATATATGTAACTGTCCGTCTGGCTTCGCCGGGGACAACTGTAAGCAAGGTAGGTAGATGGCTTCAATAGTGCTATCTATGCGAAACATATGGAATTTATTCATGCGTTGCTTACTTTTCCTGGAAATCTATCTTGGTAGTTGGATGACACTCAAATGACCATGTTTGATTGGGTTAAGTGACACAGTTCGCAACCAAAAATCTTCACAGTTGGCACATTACTTGATAAGAACATTGAGTTTACGATTTCGAAGTTTCACAGACATTTATATGTTAATATCACTTTATCTTTGAAATACTGGCACTTTTCGCCTGACTTGATCAGACCAGACGACAAAAAACCAGACCGAACGACGTCAGACTACGTCAGACTGCTGTGTAACCGCAACACTGACCGGCGTCGATTTTGCCATCCTTGAAGCCGGAGTGACGTCATAATCGCGTTAACTTGAAAAGTTTCGAATACGTCAAAAAGACACCGACTAGAAACGACGTATTTTAAAGTTTAATTTATTATGTCAACAAGCCGGCTTCAAGTACGGTAAAATCGGTGCCGATCGGTGAAATGAATACATTGCAGTCTGTCGTACTCTGGTGTGGTTAGACGTGGTTTGATCTCGTCTGGTGTCGTCTGGTCTTGTGTATCATGGCTTAAGTCCGGAATACAATTGACACGTTTTGATTCGCGACCAATTCTTTTTGATCACGTACTAAAGTAAACAACAGTCATCACAAGTAAATTTGCTAATATAAACTTCACAAGTATGGATATTCAGAATAATACTGTCACATGATGATTGCATGTTATCGTGCTTGTAAAAGGCAGACAAAATAACATGAGGTTGGGGATTTCTGTTCCAGACATCAACGAATGTCTGAGTAATCCGTGTCTAAGCAATGGAACATGTGCGGATCGAATCAATTCGTATCATTGTGAATGTGTGCCTGGTTTCTCTGGGGCATCCTGTGACCAGGTTGACCAAACCGTTAACCTTAGTAAGTAGTTCTACTAAATACCGTCACGCCTCTTTATAACGCATCTGCGTGTGTGTTTTTGTGTGTTTATGTTTGTGTGTGTTTGTGTGCGTGTTTGTGTGCGTTTGTGTACGTGTGTGTGCGTTCCTGGTTTGGTGCCTGTGTATGTGTGTGTGCGTGCGTGCATGTGTGTGTGTGCATATGTAAAAACATTAATCTCAACCTGAAGCTGGCATTGTATTTAAGACATCAGCAAATGTTTGAGCAGTCCGTGTCTTAACAATTGGACATGTGAGGACGGAGACGATTCTTATATATGTAACTTTCCGTCTGGCTTCGCCGGGGACAACTGTAAGCAAGGTAGGTAGATGGCTTCAATAGTGCTATCTATGCGTAACATATGGAATTTATTCATGCGTTGCTTACTTTTCCAGGAGATCTATCTTGGTAGTTGGATGACACTAAAATGACTATGTTTCATTGGGTTAAGTGACACAGTTCGCAACCAAAAATCTTCACAGTTGGCACATTACTTGATAAGAACATTGAGTTTACGATTTCGAAGTTTCACAGACATTTATATGTTAATATCACTTTAGCTTTGAAATACTGGCACTTTTCGCCTGATTTGATCAGACCAGACGACACAAAACCAGACCGAACGACGTCAGACTAAGTCAGACTGCAGTTTAACCACAACACTGACCGGTGTCGATTTTGCCATCCTTGAAGCCGGAGTTACGTCATAATCGCGTTAACTTGAAAAGTTTCGAATACGTCAGACAGACACCGACTAGAAACGACGTATTTTAAAGTTTTCTTTATTATGTCAACAAGCCGGCTTCAAGTACCGTAAAATCGGTGCCGATCGGTGAAATTAATACATTGCAGTCTGTCGTACTCTGGTGTGGTTAGACGTGGTTTGATCTCGTCTGGTGTCGTATGGTCTTGTGTATCATGGCTTAAGTCCGGAATACAATTGATACGTTTTGATTCGTGACCAATTCTTTTTGATCACGTACTAAAGTAAACAACAGTCATCACAAGTAAATTTGCTAATATAAACTTCACAAGTATGGATATTCAGAATAATACTGTCACATGATGATTGCATGTTATCGTGCATGTAAAAGGCAGACAAAATAACATGAAGTTGGGGATTTCTGTTTCAGACATCAAAGAATGTCTGAGTAATCCGTGTCTAAGCAATGGAACATGTGCGGATCGAATCAATTCGTATCATTGTGAATGTGTGCCTGGTTTCTCTGGGGCATCCTGTGACCAGGTTGACCAAACCGCTAACCTTAGTAAGTAGTTCTACTAAGTACAGTCACGCTTCTATATAACGCATCTGCGTGTGTGTTTGTGTGTGTTTATGTTTGGGTGTGTTTGTTTGCGTGTTTGTGTGCGTTTGTGTGCGTGTGTGTGCGTTCCTGGTTTGGTGCCTGTGTATGTGTGTGTGCGTGCGTGCATGTGTGTTTGTGATTATGTAAAAACGTTAATCTCAACCTGAAGCTGGCATTGTATTTCAGACATCAGCAAATGTTTGAGCAGTCCGTGTCTTAACAATTGGACATGTGAGGACGGAGACGATTCTTATATATGTAACTGTCCGTCTGGCTTCGCCGGGGACAACTGTAAGCAAGGTAGGTAGATGGCTTCAATAGTGCTATCTATGCGTAACATATGGAATTTATTCATGTGTTGCTTACTTTTCGAGGAAATCTCTCTTGGTAGTTGGATGACACTCAAATGACCATGTTTGATTGGGTTAAGTGACTCAGTTCGCAACCAAAAATCTTCACAGTTTGCACATTATTTGATAAGAACATTGAGTTTACGATTTCGAAGTTTCACAGACATTTATATGTTAATATCACTTTAGCTTTGAAATACTGGCACTTTTCGCCTGACTTGATCAGACCAGACGACACAAAACCAGACCGAACGACGTCAGACTACGTCAGACTGCAGTGTAACCACAACACTGACCGGCGTCGATTTTGCCATCCTTGAAGCCGGAGTGACGTCATAATCGCGTTAACTTTAACAGTTTCGAATACGTCAGAAAGACACAGACTAGAAACGACGTAATTTAAAGTTTTCTTTATTATGTCAACAAGCCGACTTCAAGTACCGTAAAATCGGTGCCGATCGGTGAAATTAATACATTGCAGTCTGTCGTACTCTGGTGTGGTTAGACGTGGTTTGATCTCGTCTGGTGTCGTCTGGTCTTGTGTATCATGGCTTAAGTCCGGAATACAATTGATACGTTTTGATTCGTGACCAATTCTTTTTGATCACGTACTAAAGTAAACAACAGTCATCACAAGTAAATTTGCTAATATAAACTTCACAAGTATGGATATTCAGAATAATACTGTCACATGATGATTGCATGTTATCGTGCATGTAAAAGGCAGACAAAATAACATGAAGTTGGGGATTTCTGTTCCAGACATCAACGAATGTCTGAGTAATCCGTGTCTAAGCAATGGAACATGTGCGGATCGAATCAATTCGTATCATTGTGCATGTGTGCTTGGTTTCTCTGGGGTATCCTGTGACCAGGTTGACCAAACCGCTAACCTTAGTAAGTAGTTCTACTAAGTACAGTCACGCCTCTCTATAACGCATCTGCGTGTGTGTTTGAGTGTGTTTATGTTTGGGTGTGTTTGTTTGCGTGTTTGTGTGCGTTTGTGTGCGTGTGTGTGCGTTCCTGGTTTGGTGCCTGTGTATGTGTGTGTGCGTGCGTGCATGTGTGTGTGTGTGCATATGTAAAAACGTTAATCTCAACCTGAAGCTGGCATTGTATTTCAGACATCAGCAAATGTTTGAGCAGTCCGTGTCTTAATAATTGGACATGTGAGGACGGAGACGATTCTTATATATGTAACTGTCCGTCTGGCTTCGCCGGGGACAACTGTAAGCAAGGTAGGTAGATGGCTTCAATAGTGCTATCTATGCGTAACATATGGAATTTGTTCATGCGTTGCTTACTTTTCCAGGAAATCTATCTTGGTAGTTGGATGACACTCAAATGACCATGTTTGATTGGGTTAAGTGACACAGTTCGCAACCAAAAATCTTCGCAGTTGGCACATTACTTGATAAGAACATTGAGTTTACGATTTCGAAGTTTCACAGACATTTATATGTTAATATCATTTTAACTTTGAAATACTGGCACTTTTCGCCTGACTTGATCAGACCAGACGACACAAAACCAGACCGAACGACGTCAGACTACGTCAGACTGCAGTGTAACCACAACACTGACCGGCGTCGATTTTGCCATCCTTGAAGCCGGAGTGTCGTCATAATCGCGTTAACTTGAAAAGTTTGGAATACGTTAGACAGACACCGACCAGAAACGACGTATTTAAAAATTGTCTTTATTATGTCAACAAGCCGGCTTCAAGTACGGTAAAATCGGTGCCGATCGGTGAAATGAATACATTGCAGTCTGTCGTACTCTGGTGTGGTTAGATGTGGTTTGATCTCATCTGGTGTCGTCTGGTCTTGTGTATCATGGCTTAAGTCCGGAGTACAATTGATACGTTTTGATTCGTGACCAATTCTTTTTGATCACATACTAAAGTAAACAACAGTCATCACAAGTAAATTTGCTAATATAAACTTCACAAGTATGGATATTCAGAATAATACTGTCACATGATGATTGCATGTTATCGTGCATGTAAAAGGCAGACAAAATAACATGAGGTTGGGGATTTCTGTTCCAGACATCAACGAATGTCTGAGTAATCCGTGTCTAAGCAATGGAACATGTGCGGATCGAATCAATTCGTATCATTGTGAATGTGTGCCTGGTTTCTCTGGGGCATCCTGTGACCAGGTTGACCAAACCGCTAACCTTAGTAAGTAGTTCTACTAAGTACAGTCACGCCTCTTTATAACGCATCTGCGTGTGTGTTTGTGTGTGTTTATGTTTGGGTGTGTTTGTGTGCGTCTTTGTGTGCGTTTGTGTAAGTGTGTGTGCGTTCCTGGTTTGGTGCCTGTGTATGTGTGTGTGCGTGCGTGCATGTGTGTGTGTGCATATGTAAAAACATTAATCTCAACCTGAAGTTGGCATTGTATTTCAGACATCAGCAAATGTTTGAGCAGTCCGTGTCTTAACAATTGGACATGTGAGGACGGAGACGATTCTTATATATGTAACTCTCCGTCTGGCTTCGCCGGGGACAACTGTAAGCAAGGTAGGTAGATGGCTTCAATAGTGCTATCTATGCGTAACATATGGAATTTATTCATGCGTTGCTTACTTTTCCATTAAATCTATCTTGGTAGTTGGATGACAATCAAATGACCATGTTTGATTGGGTTAAGTGACACAGTTCGCAACCAAAAATCTTCACAGTTGGCACATTACTTGATAAGAACATTGAGTTTACGATTTCGAAGTTTCACACACATTTATATGTTAATATCACTTTAGCTTTGAAATACTGGCACTTTTCGCCTGACTTGATCAGACCAGACGACACAAAACCAGACCGAACGACGTCAGACTAAGTCAGACTGCAGTTTAACCACTACACTGACCGGTGTCGATTTTGCCATCCTTGAAGCCGGAGTTACGTCATAATCGCGTTAACTTGACAAGTTTCGAAAACGTCAGACAGACACCGACTAGAAACGACGTATTTTAAAGTTTTCTTTATTATGTCAACAAGCCGGCTTCAAGTACCGTAAAATCGGTGCCGATCGGTGAAATTAATACATTGCAGTCTGTCGTACTCTGGTGTGGTTAGACGTGGTTTGATCTCGTCTGGTGTCGTCTGGTCTTGTGTATCATGGCTTAATTCCGGAATACAATTGATACGTTTTGATTCTTGACCAATTCTTTTTGATCACGTACTAAAGTAAACAACAGTCATCACAAGTAAATTTGCTAATATAAACTTCACAAGTATGGATATTCAGAATAATACTGTCACATGATGATTGCGTGTTATCGTGCTTGTAAAAGGCAGACAAAATAACATGAGGTTGGGGATTTATGTTCCAGACATCAACGAATGTCTGAGTAATCCGTGTCTAAGCAATGGAACATGTGCGGATCGAATCAATTCGTATCATTGTGAATGTGTGCCTGGTTTCTCTGGGGCATCCTGTGACCAGGTTGACCAAACCGCTAACCTTAGTAAGTAGTTCTACTAAGTAGAGTCACGCCTCTTTATAACGCATCTGCGTGTGTGTTTGTGTGTGTTTATGTTTGGGTGTGTTTGTGTGCGTGTTTGTTTGCGTTTGTGTACGTGTGTTTGCGTTCCTGGTTTGGTGCCTGTGTATGTGTGTGTGCGTCCGTGCATGTGTGTAGGTGTATATGTAAATAACATTAATCTCAACCTGAAGCTGGCATTGTATGTCAGACATCAGCAAATGTTTGAGCAGTCCGTGTCTTAACAATTGGACATGTGAGGACGGAGACGATTCTTATATATGTAACTGTCCGTCTGGCTTCGCCGGGGACAACTGTAAGCAAGGTAGGTAGATGGCTTCAATAGTGCTATCCATGCGTAACATATGGAATTTATTCATGTGTTGCTTACTTTTCCAGGAAATCTATCTTGGTAGTTGGATGAAACTCAAATGACCATGTTTGATTGGGTTAAGTGACTCAGTTCGCAACCAAAAATCTTCACAGTTTGCACATTATTTGATAAGAACATTGAGTTTACGATTTCGAAGTTTCACAGACATTTATATGTTAATATCACTTTAGCTTTGAAATACTGGCACTTTTCGCCTGACTTGATCAGACCAGACGACACAAAACCAGACCGAACGACGTCAGACTACGTCAGACTGCAGTGTAACCACAACACTGACCGGCGTCGATTTTGCCATCCTTGAAGCCGGAGTGACGTCATAATCGCGTTAACTTTAAAAGTTTCGAATACGTCAGACAGACACCGACTTGAAACGACGTATTTTAAAGTTTTCTTTATTATGTCAACAAGCCGGCTTCAAGTACCGTAAAATCGGTGCCGATCGGTGAAATTAATACAATGCAGTCTGTCTTACTCTGGTGTGGTTAGACGTGGTTTGATCTCGTCTTGTGTCGTCTGGTCTTGTGTATCATGGCTTAAGTCCGGAATACAATTGATACGTTTTGATTCGTGACCAATTCTTTTTGATCACGTACTAAAGTAAACAACAGTCATCACAAGTAAATTTGCTAATATAAACTTCACAAGTATGGATATTCAGAATAATACTGTCACATGATGATTGCATGTTATCGTGCATGTAAAAGGCAGACAAAATAACATGAAGTTGGGGATTTCTGTTCCAGACATCAAAGAATGTCTGAGTAATCCGTGTCTAAGCAATGGAACATGTGCGGATCGAATCAATTCGTATCATTGTGAATGTGTGCCTGGTTTCTCTGGGGCATCCTGTGACCAGGTTGACCAAACCGCTAACCTTAGTAAGTAGTTCTACTAAGTACAGTCACGCCTCTTTATAACGCATCTGCGTGTGTGTTTGTGTGTGTTTATGTTTGGGTGTGTTTGTTTGCGTGTTTGTGTGCGTTTGTGTGCGTGTGTGTGCGTTCCTGGTTTGGTGCCTTTGTATGTGTGTGTGCGTGCGTGCATGTGTGTTTGTGCATATGTAAAAACGTTAATCTCAACCTGAAGCTGGCATTGTATTTCAGACATCAGCAAATGTTTGAGCAGTCCGTGTCTTAACAATTGGACATGTGAGGACGGAGATGATTCTTATATATGTAACTGTCCGTCTGGCTTCGCCGGGGACAACTGTAAGCAAGGTAGGAAGATGGCTTCAATAGTGCTATCTATGCGTAACATATGGAATTTATTCAAGTGTTGCTTACTTTTCGAGGAAATCTATCTTGGTAGTTGGATGACAATCAAATGACCATGTTTGATTGGGTTAGGTGACACAGTTCGCAACCAAAAATCTTCACAGTTGGCACATTACTTGATAAGAACATTGAGTTTACGATTTCGAAGTTTCACAGACATTTATATGTTAATATCACTTTAGCTTTGAAAAATTGACACTTTTCGCCTGACTTGATCAGACCAGACGACACAAAACCAGACCGAACGACGTCAGACTACGTCAGACTGCAGTGCAACCACAACACTGACCGGCGTCGATTTTGCCATCCTTGAAGCCGGAGTTACGTCATAATCGCGTTAACTTGGAAAGTTTCGAATACGTCAGACAGACACCGACTAGAAACGACGTATTTTAAAGTTTTCTTTATTATGTCAACAAGCCGGCTTCAAGTACGGTAAAATCGGTGCCGATCGGTGAAATGAATACATTGCAGTCTGTCGTACTCTGGTGTGGTTAGACGTGGTTTGATCTCGTCTGGTATCGTCTGGTCTTGTGTATCATGGCTTAAGTCCGGAATACAATTGATACGTTTTGATTCGTGACCAATTCTTTTTGATCACGTACTAAAGTAAACAACAGTCATCACAAGTAAATTTGCTAATATAAACTTCACAAGTATGGATATTCAGAATAATACTGTCACATGATGATTGCATGTTATAGTGCATGTGAAAGGCAGAAAAAATAACATGAGGTTGGGGATTTCTGTTCCAGACATCAACGAATGTCTGAGTAATCCGTGTCTAAGCAATGGAACATGTGCGGATCGAATCAATTCGTACCATTGTGAATGTGTGCCTGGTTTCTCTGGGGCATCCTGTGACCAGTTTGAACAAACCGCTAACCTTAGTAAGTAGTTCTACTAAGTACAGTCACGCATCTTTATAACGCATCTGCGTGTGTGTTTGTGTGTGTTTATGTTTGGGTGTGTTTGTTTGCGTGTTTGTGCGCGTTTGTGTGCGTGTGTGTGCGTTCCTGGTTTGGTGCCTGTGTATGTGTGTGTGCGTGCGTGCATGTGTGTGTGTGCATATGTAAAAACGTTAATCTCAACCTGAAGCTGGCATTGTATTTCAGACATCAGCAAATGTTTGAGCAGTCCGTGTCTTAACAATTGGACATGTGAGGACGGAGACGATTCTTATATATGTAACTGTCCGTCTGGCTTCGCCGGGGACAACTGTAAGCAAGATAGGTAGATGGCTTCAATAGTGCTATCTATGCGTAACATATGGAATTTGTTCTTGCGTTGCTTACTTTTCCAGGAAATCTATCTTGGTAGTTGGATGACATTCAAATGAACATGTTTGATTGGGTTAAGTGACACAGTTCGCAACCAAAAATCTTCACAGTTGGCACATTACTTGATAAGAACATTGAGTTTACGATTTCGAAGTTTCACAGACATTTATATGTTAATATCACTTTAGCTTTGAAATACTGGCACTTGTCGCCTGACTTGATCAGACCAGACGACACAAAACCAGACCGAACGACGTCAGACTAAGTCAGACTGCAGTTTAATCACAACACTGACCGGTGTCGATTTTGCCATCCTTGAAGCCGGAGTTACGTCATAATCGCGTTAACTTGAAAAGTTTCGAATACGTCAGACAGACACCGACTAGAAACGACGTATTTTAAAGTTTTCTTTATTATGTCAACAAGCCGGCTTCAAGTACTGTAAAATCGGTGCCGATCGGTGAAACTAATACATTGCAGTCTGTCGTACTCTGGTGTGGTTAGACGTGGTTTGATCTCGTCTGGTGTCGTCTGGTCTTGTGTATCATGGCTTAAGTCCGGAATACAATTGATATGTTTTGATTCGTGACCAATTCTTTTTGATCACGTACTAAAGTAAACAACAGTCATCACAAGTAAATTTGCTAATATAAACTTCACAAGTATGGATATTCAGAATAATACTGTCACATGATGATTGCATGTTATCGTGCATGTAAAAGGCAGACAAAATAACATGAAGTTGGGGATTTCTGTTTCAGACATCAAAAAATGTCTGAGTAATCCGTGTATAAGCAATGGAACATGTGCGGATCGAATCAATTCGTATCATTGTGAATGTGTGCCTGGTTTCTCTGGGGCATCCTGTGACCAGGTTGACCAAACCGCTAACCTTAGTAAGTAGTTCTACTAAGTAGAGTCACGCCTCTTTATAACGCATCTGCGTGTGTGTTTGTGTGTGTTTATGTTTGGGTGTGTTTGTGTGCGTGTTTGTTTGCGTTTGTGTACGTGTGTTTGCGTTCCTGGTTTGGTGCCTGTGTATGTGTGTTTGCGTCCGTGCATGTGTGTAGGTGTATATGTAAATAACATTAATCTCAACCTGAAGCCGGCATTGTATTTCAGACATCAGCAAATGTTTGAGCAGTCCGTGTCTTAACAGTTGGACATGTGAGGACGGAGACGATTCTTATATATGTAACTGTCCGTCTGGCTTCGCCGGGGACAACTGTAAGCAAGGTAGGTAGATGGCTTCAATAGTGCTATCTATGCGAAACATATGGAATTTATTCATGCGTTGCTTACTTTTCCAGGAAATCTATCTTGGTAGTTGGATGACACTCAAATGACCATGTTTGATTGGGTTATGTGACACAGTTCGCAACCAAAAATCTTCACAGTTGGCACATTACTTTACAAGAACATTGAGTTTACGATTTCGAAGTTTCACAGACATTTATATGTTAATATCACTTTATCTTTGAAATACTGGCACTTTTCGCCTGAGTTGATCAGACCAGACGACAAAAAACCAGACCGAACGACGTCAGACTACGTCAGACTGCTGTGTAACCACAACACTGACCGGCGTCGATTTTGCCATCCTTGAAGCCGGAGTGACGTCATAATCGCGTTAACTTGAAAAGTTTCGAATACGTCAAACAGACACCGACTAGAAACGACGTATTTTAAAGTTTTCTTTATTATGTCAACAAGCCGGCTTCAAGTACGGTAAAATCGGTGCCGATCGGTGAAATGAATACATTGCAGTCTGTCGTACTCTGGTGTGGTTAGACGTGGTTTGATCTCGTCTGGTGTCGTCTGGTCTTGTGTATCATGGCTTAAGTCCGGAATACAATTGATATGTTTTGATTCGTGAACAATTCTTTTTGATCACGTACTAAAGTAAACAACAGTCATCACAAGTAAATTTGCTAATATAAACTTCACAAGTATGGATATTCAGAATAATACTGTCACATGATGATTGCATGTTATCGTGCATGTAAAAGGCAGACAAAATAACATGAAGTTGGGGATTTCTGTTTCAGACATCAAAAAATGTCTGAGTAATCCGTGTATAAGCAATGGAACATGTGCGGATCGAATCAATTCGTATCATTGTGAATGTGTGCCTGGTTTCTCTGGGGCATCCTGTGACCAGGTTGACCAAACCGCTATCCTTAGTAAGTAGTTCTACTAAGTAGAGTCACGCCTCTTTATAACGCATCTGCGTGTGTGTTTGTGTGTGTTTATGTTTGGGTGTGTTTGTGTGCGTATTTGTTTGCGTTTGTGTACGTGTGTTTGCGTTCCTGGTTTGGTGCCTGTGTATGTGTGTTTGCGTCCGTGCATGTGTGTAGGTGTATATGTAAATAACATTAATCTCAACCTGAAGCTGGCATTGTATTTCAGACATCAGCAAATGTTTGAGCAGTCCGTGTCTTAACAATTGGACATGTGAGGACGGAGACGATTCTTATATATGTAACTGTCCGTCTGGCTTCGCCGGGGACAACTGTAAGCAAGGTAGGTAGATGGCTTCAATAGTGCTATCTATGCGTAACATATGGAATTTATTCATGCGTTGCTTACTTTTCCAGGAAATCTATCTTGGTAGTTGGATGACACTCAAATGACCATGTTTGATTAGGTTAAGTGACACAGTTCGCAACCAAAATTTTTCTCAGTTGCCACATTACTTGATAAGAACATTGAGTTTACGATTTCGAAGTTTCACAGACATTTATATGTTAATATCACTTTATCTTTGAAATACTGGCACTTTTCGCCTGACTTGATCAGACCAGACGACAAAAAACCAGACCGAACGACGTCAGACTACGTCAGACTGCTGTGTAACCACAACACTGACCGGCGTCGATTTTGCCATCCTTGAAGCCGGAGTGACGTCATAATCGCGTTAACTTGAAAAGTTTCGAATACGTCAGACAGACACCGACTAGAAACGACGTATTTTAAAGTTTACTTTATTATGTCAACAAGCCGGCTTCAAGTACGGTAAAATCGGTGCCGATCGGTGAAATGAATACATTGCAGTCTGACGTACTCTGGTGTGGTTAGACGTGGTTTTATCTCGTCTGGTGTCGTCTGATCTTAGCGAGATAGGGCAAAAAGTGCAAGTGTATCCTGACTTAAGTCCGGAATACAATTGATACGTTTTGATTCGTGACCAATTCTTTTTGATCACGTACTAAAATAAACAACAGTCATCACAAGTAAATTTGCTAATATAAACTTCACAAGTATGGATATTCAGAATAATACTGTCACATGATGATTGCATGTTATCGTGCTTGTAAAAGGCAGACAAAATAACATGAGGTTGGGGATTTCTGTTCCAGACATCAACGAATGTCTGAGTAATCCGTGTCTAAGCAATGGAACATGTGCGGATCGAATCAATTCGTATCATTGTGAATGTGTGCCTGGTTTCTCTGGGGCATCCTGTGACCAGGTTGACCAAACCGTTAACCTTAGTAAGTATTTCTACTAAATACCGTCACGCCTCTTTATAACGCATCTGCGTGTGTGTTTTTGTGTGTTTATGTTTGTGTGTGTTTGTGTGCGTGTTTGTGTGCGTTTGTGTACGTGTGTGTGCGTTCCTGGTTTGGTGCCTGTGTATGTGTGTGTGCGTGCGTGCATGTGTGTGTGTGCATATGTAAAAACATTAATCTCAACCTGAAGCTGGCATTGTATTTAAGACATCAGCAAATGTTTGAGCAGTCCGTGTCTTAACAATTGGACATGTGAGGACGGAGACGATTCTTATATATGTAACTGTCCGTCTGGCTTCGCCGGGGACAACTGTAAGCAAAGAAGGTAGATGGCTTCAATAGTGCTATCTATGCGTAACATATGGAATTTGTTCATGCGTTGCTTACTTTTCCAGGAAATCTATCTTGGTAGTTGGATGACACTCAAATGACCATGTTTGATTGGGTTAAGTGACTCAGTTCGCAACCAAAAATCTTCACAGTTGGCACATTACTTGATAAGAACATTGAGTTTACGATTTCGAAGTTTCACAGACATTTATATGTTAATATCACTTTAGCTTTGAAATACTGGCACTTTTCGCCTGACTTGATCAGACCAGACGACAAAAAACCAGACCGAACGACGTCAGACTACGTCAGACTGCTGTGTAACCACAACACTGACCGGCGTCGATTTTGCCATCCTTGAAGCCGGAGTGACGTCATAATCGCGTTAACTTGAAAAGTTTCGAATACGTCAGACAGACACCGACTAGAAACGACGTATTTTAAAGTTTACTTTATTATGTCAACAAGCCGGCTTCAAGTACGGTAAAATCGTTGCCGATCGGTGAAATGAATACATTGCAGTCTGACGTACTCTGGTGTGGTTAGACGTGGTTTTATCTCGTCTGGTGTCGTCTGATCTTAGCGAGATAGGGCAAAAAGTGCCAGTGTATCCTGACTTAAGTCCGGAATACAATTGATACGTTTTGATTCGTGACCAATTCTTTTTGATCACGTACTAAAATAAACAACAGTCATCACAAGTAAATTTGCTAATATAAACTTCACAAGTATGGATATTCAGAATAATACTGTCACATGATGATTGCATGTTATCGTGCATGTAAAAGGCAGACAAAATAACATGAGGTTGGGGATTTCTGTTCCAGACATCAACGAATGTCTGAGTAATCCGTGTCTAAGCAATGGAACATGTGCGGATCGAATCAATTCGTATCATTGTGAATGTGTGCCTGGTTTCTCTGGGGCATCCTGTGACCAGGTTGACCAAACCGTTAACCTTAGTAAGTAGTTCTACTAAATACCGTCACGCCTCTTTATAACGCATCTGCGTGTGTGTGTGTTTATGTTTGGGTGTGTTTGTGTGCGTGTTTGTGTGCGTTTGTGTACGTGTGTGTGCGTTCCTGGTTTGGTGCCTGTGTATGTGTGTGTGCGTGCGTGCATGTGTGTGTGTGCATACGTAAAAACATTAATCTCAACCTGAAGCTGGCATTGTATTTAAGACATCAGCAAATGTTTCAGCAGTCCGTGTCTTAACAATTGGACATGTGAGGACGGAGACGATTCTTATATATGTAACTGTCCGTCTGGCTTCGCCGGGGACAACTGTAAGCAAAGAAGGTAGATGGCTTCAATAGTGCTATCTATGCGTAACATATGGAATTTGTTCATGCGTTGCTTACTTTTCCAGGAAATCTATCTTGGTAGTTGGATGACACTCAAATGACCATGTTTGATTGGGTTAAGTGACTCAGTTCGCAACCAAAAATCTTCACAGTTGGCACATTACTTGATAAGAACATTGAGTTTACGATTTCGAAGTTTCACAGACATTTATATGTTAATATCACTTTAGCTTTGAAATACTGGCACTTTTCGTCTGAATTGATCAGACCAGAGGACACAAAACCAGACCGAACGACGTCAGACTACGTCAGACTGCAGTGTAACCAATACAGTGACCGGCGACGATTTTGCCATTTTTGAAGCCGTCGTCATGTCATAATCGCGTTAACTTGAAAAGTTTCGAATACGTCAGACAGACACCGACTAGAAAAGATATATTTGAAAGTTTTCTTTATTATGTCAACAAGCCGGCTTCAAGTACGGTATAATCGATGCCGATCGGTGAAATGAATACATTGCAGTCTGACGTACTCTGGTGTGGTTATACGTGGCTTGATCTCGTCTGGTGTCGTCTGATCTTGTGAGATAGGGCAAAAAGTGCAAGTGTATCCTGGCTTAAGTCCGGAATACAATTGATACGTTTTGATTCGTGACCAATTCTTTTTGATCACGTACTAAAGTAAACAACAGTCATCACAAGTAAATTTGCTAATATAAACTTCACAAGTATGGATATTCAGAATAATACTGTCACATGATGATTGCATGTTATCGTGCATGTAAAAGGCAGACAAAATAACATGAGGTTGGGGATTTCTGTTCCAGACATCAACGAATGTCTGAGTAATCCGTGTCTAAGCAATGGAACATGTGCGGATCGAATCAATTCGTATCATTGTGAATGTGTGCCTGGTTTCTCTGGGGCATCCTGTGACCAGGTTGACCAAACCGCTAACCTTAGTAAGTAGTTCTACTAAATACAGTCACTCCTCTTTGTAACGCATCTGCGTGTGTGTTTGTGTGTGTTTATGTTTGGGTGTGTTTGTGTGCGTGTTTGTGTGCGTTTGTGTACGTGTGTGTGCGTTCCTGGTTTGGTGCCTGTATATGTGTGTGTGCTTGCGTGCATGTGTGTGTGTGTGCATATGTAAAAACATTAATCTCAACCTGAAGCTGGCATTGTATTTCAGACATCAGCAAATGTTTGAGCAGTCCGTGTCTTAACAATTGGACATGTGAGGACGGAGACGATTCTTATATATGTAACTGTCCGTCTGGCTTCGCCGGGGACAACTGTAAGCAAGGTAGGTAGATGGCTTCAATAGTGCTATCTATGCGTAACATATGGAATTTATTCATGCGTTGCTTACTTTTCCAGGAAATCTATCTTGGTAGTTGGATGACACTCAAATGACCATGTTTGATTGGGTTAAGTGACACAGTTCGCAACCAAAAATCTTCACAGTTGGCACATTACTTGATAAGAACATTGAGTTTACGATTTCGAAGTTTCACAGACATTTATATGTTAATATCACTTTATCTTTGAAATACTGGCACTTTTCGCCTGACTTGATCAGACCAGACGACAAAAAACCAGACCGAACGACGTCAGACTACGTCAGACTGCTGTGTAACCACAACACTGACCGGCGTCGATTTTGCCATCCTTGAAGCCGGAGTGACGTCATAATCGCGTTAATTTGAAAAGTTTCGAATACGTCAGACAGACACCGACTAGAAACGACGTATTTTAAAGTTTACTTTATTATGTCAACAAGCCGGCTTCAAGTACGGTAAAATCGGTGCCGATCGGTGAAATGAATACATTGCAGTCTGACGTACTCTGGTGTGGTTAGACGTGGTTTTATCTCGTCTGGTGTCGTCTGATCTTAGCGAGATAGGACAAAAAGTGCCAGTGTATCCTGACTTAAGTCCGGAATACAATTGATACGTTTTGATTCGTGACCAATTCTTTTTGATCACGTACTAAAATAAACAACAGTCATCACAAGTAAATTTGCTAATATAAACTTCACAAGTATGGATATTCAGAATAATACTGTCACATGATGATTGCATGTTATCGTGTTTGTAAAAGGCAGACAAAATAACATGAGGTTGGGGATTTCTGTTCCAGACATCAACGAATGTCTGAGTAATCCGTGTCTAAGCAATGGAACATGTGCGGATCGAATCAATTCGTATCATTGTGAATGTGTGCCTGGTTTCTCTGGGGCATCCTGTGACCAGGTTGACCAAACCGTTAACCTTAGTAAGTAGTTCTACTAAATACCGTCACGCCTCTTTATAACGCATCTGCGTGAGTGTTTTTGTGTGTTTATGTTTGGGTGTGTTTGTGTGCGTGTTTGTGTGCGTTTGTGTACGTGTGTGTGCGTTCCTGGTTTGGTGCCTGTGTATGTGTGTGTGCGTGCGTGCATGTGTGTGTGTGCATATGTAAAAACATTAATCTCAACCTGAAGCTGGCATTGTATTTAAGACATCAGCAAATGTTTCAGCAGTCCGTGTCTTAACAATTGGACATGTGAGGAAGGAGACGATTCTTATATATGTAACTGTCCGTCTGGCTTCGCCGGGGACAACTGTAAGCAAAGAAGGTAGATGGCTTCAATAGTGCTATCTATGCGTAACATATGGAATTTGTTCATGCGTTGCTTACTTTTCCAGGAAATCTATCTTGGTAGTTGGATGACACTCAAATGACCATGTTTGATTGGGTTAAGTGACTCAGTTCGCAACCAAAAATCTTCACAGTTGGCACATTACTTGATAAGAACATTGAGTTTACGATTTCGAAGTTTCACAGACATTTATATGTTAATATCACTTTAGCTTTGAAATACTGGCACTTTTCGTCTGAATTGATCAGACCAGAGGACACAAAACCAGACCGAACGACGTCAGACTACGTCAGACTGCAGTGTAACCACTACAGTGACCGGCGACGATTTTGCCATTTTTGAAGCCGTCGTCATGTCATAATCGCGTTAACTTGAAAAGTTTCGAATACGTCAGACAGACACCGACTAGAAAAGATGTATTTGAAAGTTTTCTTTATTATGTCAACAAGCCGGCTTCAAGTACGGTATAATCGATGCCGATCGGTGAAATGAATACATTGCAGTCTGACGTACTCTGGTGTGGTTATACGTGGCTTGATCTCGTCTGGTGTCGTCTGATCTTGTGAGATAGGGCAAAAAGTGCCAGTGTATCCTGGCTTAAGTCCGGAATACAATTGATACGTTTTGATTCGTGACCAATTCTTTTTGATCACGTATTAAAGTAAACAACAGTTATCACAAGTAAATTTGCTAATATAAACTTCACAAGTATGGATATTCAGAATAATACTGTCACATGATGATTGCATGTTATCGTGCATGTAAAAGGCAGACAAAATAACATGAAGTTGGGGATTTCTGTTCCAGACATCAACGAATGTCTGAGTAATCCGTGTCTAAGCAATGGAACATGTGCGGATCGAATCAATTCGTATCATTGTGAATGTGTGCCTGGTTTCTCTGGGGCATCCTGTGACCAGGTTGACCAAACCGCTAACCTTAGTAAGTAGTTCTACTAAATACAGTCACTCCTCTTTGTAACGCATCTGCGTGTGTGTTTGTGTGTGTTTATGTTTGGGTGTGTTTGCGTGCGTGTTTGTGTGCGTTTGTGTACGTGTGTGTGCGTTCCTGGTTTGGTGCCTGTGTATGTGTGTGTGCGTGCGTGCATGTGTGTGTGTGCATATGTAAAAACATTAATCTCAACCTGAAGCTGGCATTGTATTTCAGACATCAGCAAATGTTTGAGCAGTTCGTGTCTTAACAATTGGACATGTGAGGACGGAGACGATTCTTATATATGTAACTGTCCGTCTGGCTTCGCCGGGGACAACTGTAAGCAAGGTAGGTAGATGGCTTCAATAGTGCTATCTATGCGTAACATATGGAATTTATTCATGCGTTGCTTACTTTTCCAGGAAATCTATCTTGGTAGTTGGATGACACTCAAATGACCATGTTTGATTGGGTTAAGTGACACAATTCGCAACCAAAAATCTTCACAGTTGGCACATTACTTGATAAGAACATTGAGTTTACGATTTCGAAGTTTCACAGACATTTATATGTTAATATCACTTTATCTTTGAAATACTGGCACTTTTCGCCTGACTTGATCAGACCAGACGACAAAAAACCAGACCGAACGACGTCAGACTACGTCAGACTGCTGTGTAACCACAACACTGACCGGCGTCGATTTTGCCATCCTTGAAGCAGGAGTGACGTCATAATCGCGTTAACTTGAAAAGTTTCGAATACGTCAAAGAGACACCGACTAGAAACGACGTATTTTAAAGTTTACTTTATTATGTCAACAAGCCGGCTTCAAGTACGGTAAAATCGGTGCCGATCGGTGAAATGAATACATTGCAGTCTGTCGTACTCTGGTGTGTTTAGACGAGGTTTGATCTCGTCTGGTGTCGTCTGGTCTTGTGTATCATGGCTTAAGTCCGGAATACAATTGATACGTTTTGATTCGTGACCAATTCTTTTTGATCACGTACTAAAGTAAACAACAGTCATCACAAGTAAATTTGCTAATATAAACTTCACAAGTATGGATATTCAGAATAATACTGTCACATGATGATTGCATGTTATCGTGATTGTAAAAGGCAGACAAAATAACATGAGGTTGGGGATTTCTGTTCCAGACATCAAAGAATGTGTGAGTAATCCGTGTCTAAGCAATGGAACATGTGCGGATCGAATCAATTCGTATCATTGTGAATGTGTGCTTGGTTTCTCTGGGGCATCCTGTGACCAGGTTGACCAAACCGCTAACCTTAGTAAGTAGTTCTACTAAGTAGAGTCACGCCTCTTTATAACACATCTGCGTGTGTGTTTGTGTGTGTTTATGTTTGGGTGTGTTTGTGTGCGTGTTTTTTTGCGTTTGTGTACGTGTGTGTGCGTTCCTGGTTATGGTGCCTGTGTATGTGTGTGTGCGTCCGTGCATGTGTGTGTGTGCATATGTAAAAACATTAATCTCAACCTGAAGCTGGCATTGTATTTAAGACATCAGCAAATGTTTGAGCAGTCCGTGTCTTAACAATTGGACATGTGAGGACGGAGACGATTCTTATATATGTAACTGTCCGTCTGGCTTCGCCGGGGACAACTGTAAGCAAGGTAGGTAGATAGCTTCAATAGTGCTATCTATGCGTAACATATGGAATTTGTTGATGCGTTGCTTACTTTTCCAGGAAATCTATCTTGGTAGATGGATGACACTCAAATGACCATGTTTGATTGGGTTAAGTTACACAGTTCGCAACTAAAAATCTTCACAGTTGGCACATTACTTGATAAGAACATTGAGTTTACGATTTCGAAGTTTCACAGACATTTATATGTTAATATCACTTTTGCTTTAAAATACTGGCACTTTTCGCCTGACTTGATCAGACGAGACGACACAAAACCAGACCGAACGACGACAGACTACGTCAGATTGCAGTGAAACCACAACACTGACCGGCGTCGATTTTGCCATCCTTGAAGCCGGCGTGACGTCATAATCGCGTTAACTTGAAAAGTTTCGAATACGTCAGACAGACACCGACTAGAAACGACGTATTTTAAAGTTTTCTTTATTATGTCAACAAGCCGGCTTCAAGTACGTTAAAATCGGTGCCGATCGGTGAAATGAAAACATTGCAGTCTGTCGTACTCTGGTGTGGTTAGATGTGGTTTGATCTCGTCTGGTGTCGTCTGGTCTTGTGTATCATGGCTTAAGTCCGGAATACAATTGATACGTTTTGCTTCGTGACCAATTCTTTTTGATCACGTACTAAAGTAAACAACAGTCATCACAAGTAAATTTGCTAATATAAACTTCACAAGTATGGATATTCAGAATAATACTGTCACATGATGATTGCATGTTATCGTGCATGTAAAAGGCAGACAAAATAACATGAGGTTGGGGATTTCTGTTCCAGACATCAACGAATGTCTGAGTAATCCGTGTCTAAGCAATGGAACATGTGCGGATCGAATCAATTCGTATCATTGTGAATGTGTGCCTGGTTTCTCTGGGGCATCCTGTGACCAGGTTGACCAAACCGCTAACCTTAGTAAGTAGTTCTACTAAATAGAGTCACGCCTCTTTATAACGCATCTGCGTGTGTGTTTGTGTGTGTTTATGTTTGGGTGTGTTTGTGTGCGTTTGTGTACGTGTGTGTGCGTTCCTGGTTTGGTGCCTGTGTATGTGTGTGTGCGTGCGTGCATGTGTGTGTGTGCATATGTAAAAACGTTAATCTCAACCTGAAGCTGGCATTGTATTTCAGACATCAGCAAATGTTTGAGCAGTCCGTGTCTTAACAATTGGACATGTGAGGACGGAGACGATTCTTATATATGTAACTGTCCGTCTGGCTTCGCCGGGGACAACTGTAAGCAAGGTAGGTAGATGGCTTCAATAGTGCTATCTATGCGTAACATATGGAATTTATTCATGCGTTGCTTACTTTTCCAGGAAATCTATCTTGGTAGTTGGATGACACTCAAATGACCATGTTTGATTGGGTTAAGTGACACAGTTCGCAACCAAATATCTTCACAGTTGGCACATTACTTGATAAGAACATTGAGTTTACGATTTCGAAGTTTCACAGACATTTATATGTTAATATCACTTTATCTTTGAAATACTGGCACTTTTCGCCTGACTTGATCAGAACAGACGACAAAAAACCAGACCGAACGACGTCAGACTACGTCAGACTGCTGTGTAACCACAACACTGACCGGCGTCGATTTTGCCATCCTTGAAGCCGGAGTGACGTCATAATCGCGTTAACTTGAAAAGTTTTGAATACGTCAGACAGATACCGACTAGAAATGACGTATTTTAAAGTTTACTTTATTATGTCAACAAGCCGGCTTCAAGTACGGTAAAATCGGTGCCGATCGGTGAAATGAATACATTGCAGTCTGTCGTACTCTGGTGTGGTTAGACGTGGTTTGATCTCGTCTGGTGTCGTCTGGTCTTGTGTATCATGGCTTAAGTCCGGAATACAATTGATACGTTTTGATTCGTGACCAATTCTTTTTGATCACGTACTAAAGTAAACAACAGTCATCACAAGTAAATTTGCTAATATAAACTTCACAAGTATGGATATTCAGAATAATACTGTCACATGATGATTGCATGTTATCGTGCTTGTAAAAGGCAGACAAAATAACATGAGGTTGGGGATTTCTGTTCCAGACATCAACGAATGTCTGAGTAATCCGTGTCTAAGCAATGGAACATGTGCGGATCGAATCAATTCGTATCATTGTGAATGTGTGCCTGGTTTCTCTGGGGCATCCTGTGACCAGGTTGACCAAACCGTTAACCTTAGTAAGTAGTTCTACTAAATACCGTCACGCCTCTTTATAACGCATCTGCGTGTGTGTTTTTGTGTGTTTATGTTTGGGTGTGTTTGTGTGCGTGTTTGTGTGCGTTTGTGTACGTGTGTGTGCGTTCCTGGTTTGGTGCCTGTGTATGTGTGTGTGCGTGCGTGCATGTGTGTGTGTGTGTGCATATTTAAAAACATTAATCTCAACCTGAAGCTGGCATTGTATTTCAGACATCAGCAAATGTTTGAGCAGTCCGTGTCTTAACAATTGGATATGTGAGGACGGAGACGATACTTATATATGTAACTGTCCGTCTGGCTTCGCCGGGGACAACTGTAAGCAAGGTAGGTAGATGGCTTCAATAGTGCTATCTATGTGTAACATATGGAATTTATTCATGCGTTGCTTACTTTTCCAGGAAATCTATCTTGGTAGTTGGATGACACTCAAATGACCATGTTTGATTGGGTTAAGTGACACAGTTCGCAACCAAAAATCTTCACAGTTGTCACATTACTTGATAAGAACATTGAGTTTACGATTTCGAAGTTTCACAGACATTTATATGTTAGTATCACTTTAGCTTTGAAATACTGGCACTTTTCGCCTGACTTGATCAGACCAGACGAAACAAAACCAGACCGAACGACGTCAGACCACGTCAGACTACGTCAGACTGCAGTGTAACCACTACACTGACCGGCGTCGATTTTGCCATCTTTGAAGCCGTCGTGACGTCATAATCGCGTTAACTTGAAAAGTTTCGAATACGTCAGACAGATGTAACCCTGGTGGATATTCTAGTACTATATATATGTTAATTCACCAGAGGCCACTAGGGGTTAGAGGCCACACCCTGCTAGTCGAGCTAAACCGGTCAGCTATTTTATCAGGCGCAGTTTGCCCTGGGCCAGTGACAGAGACACACCCACACTTGTAGAGTCTCTGGGCACAGTAGTTCGTTTATACCTACGGCCTGAACGTTGAGTATCCCTCTGGGAGCTTAAAACATTGACAATTCAATAAACTCTGTCGTGCCCAAAAACCCAGTCGTCTGACTTGTTTACACAGACACCGACTAGAAACGACGTATTTGAAAGTGTTGTTTATTATGTCAACAAGCCGGTGAAATGAATACATTGCAGTCTGAGGTACTCTGGTGTGGTTACACGTGGTTTGATCTCGTCTGGTGTCGTCTGATCTTAGTGAGATAGGAAAAAAAGTGCCAGTGTATCCTGGCTTAAGTCCGGAATACAATTGATACGTTTTGATTCGTGACCAATTCTTTTTGATCACGTACTAAAATAAACTACAGTCATCACAAGTACATTTTCTAATATAAACTTCACAAGTATGGATATTCAGAATAATACTGTCATATGATGATTGCATGTTATCGTGCATGTAAAAGGCAGACAAAATAACATGAGGTTGGGGATTTATGTTCCAGACATCAACGAATGTCTGAGTAATCCGTGTCTAAGCAATGGAACATGTGCGGATCGAATCAATTCGTATCATTGTGAATGTGTGCCTGGTGTTTCTGGGGCATCCTGTGACCAGGTTGACCAAACCGCTAACCTTAGTAAGTAGTTCTACTAAATACAGTCACGCCTCTTTATAACGCATCTGCGTGTGTGTTTGTGTGTGTTTATGTTTGGGTGTGTTTGTGTGCGTGTTTGTGTGCGTTTGTGTACGTGTGTGTGCGTTCCTTCTTTGGTGCCTGTGTATGTGTGTGTGCGTGCGTGCATGTGAGTGTGTGTATATGTAAAAAACATTAATCTCAACCTGAAGCTGGCATTGTATTTCAGACATCAGCAAATGTTTGAGCAGCCCGTGTCTTAACAATTGGACATGTGAGGACGGAGTCGATTCTTATATGTGTAACTGTCCGTCTGGCTTCGCCGGGGACAACTGTAAGCAAGGTAGGTAGATGGTTTCAATAGTGCTATCTATGCGTAACATATGGAATTTATTCATGCGTTGCTTTCTTTTCCAGGAAATATATCTTGGTAATTGGATGACACTCAAATGACCATGTATGATTGGTTAAGTGACACAGTTCGCAACCAAAAATCTTCACAGTTGGCACATTACATGATAACAACATTGAGTTTACGATGTCGAAGTTTCACAGACATTTATATGTTAGTATCTCTTTAGCTTTGAAATACTGGCACTTTTCGCCTGACTTGATCGGACCAGACGAAAAAAACCCAGACCGAACGACGTCAGACCATGTCAGACTACGTCAGACTGCAGTGTAACCAATACACTGACCGGCGTCGATTTTGCCATCTTTGAAGCCGTCGTGACGTCATAATCGCGTTAACTTGAAAAGTTTCGAATACGTCAGACAGACACCGACTAGAAACGACGTATTTGAAAGTTTTCTTTATTATGTCAACAAGCCGGTTTCAAGTACGGTAAAATCGGTGCCGATCGGTGAAATAAATACATTGCAGTCTAACGTACTCTTGTGTGGTTAGACGTGGTTTGATCTCGTCTGGTGTCGTCTGATCTTGTGATATAGGGCAAAAAGTGCCAGTGTACCCAGGTTTAAGTCCGGAATACAATTGATACGTTTTGATTCGTGACCAATTCTTTTTGATCAAGTACTAAAGTAAACAACAGTCATCACAAGTAAATTTGCTAATATAAACTTCACAAGTATGGATATTCAGAATAATACTGTCACATGATGATTGCATGTTATCGTGCATGTAAAAAGCAGATAAAATAACATGAGGTTGGGGATTTCTGTTCCAGACATCAACGAATGTCTGAGTAATCCGTGTCTAAGCAATGGAACATGTGCGGATCGAATCAATTCGTATGACTGTGAATGTGTGTTTTGTTTCTCTGGGGCATCCTGTGACCAGGTTGACCAAACCGCTAATCTTAGTAAGTAGTTCTACTCAATACAGTCACGCCTCTTTATAACGCATCTGCGTGTGTGTTTGTGTGTGTTTATGTTTGGGTGTGTTTGTGTGCGTGTTTGTGTGCGTTGGTGTACGTGTGTGTGCGTTCATGCGTTGGTGCGTGTGTATGTGTGTGTGCGTGCGTGCATGTGTGTGTGTATATGTAAAAAACATTAATCTCAACCTGAAGCTGGCATTGTATTTCAGACATCAGCAAATGTTTGAGCAGTCCGTGTCTTAACAATTGGACATGTGAGGACGGAGACGATTCTTATATATGTAACTGTCCGTCTGGCTTCGCCGGGGACAACTGTAAGCAAGGTAGGTAGATGGATTCAATAGTGCTATCTATGCGTAACATATGGAATTTATTCATGCGTTGCTTACTTTTCCAGGAAATCTATCTTGGTAGTTGGATGACACTCAAATGACCATGTTTGATTGGGTTAAGTGACACAGTTCGCAACCAAAAATCTTCACAGTTGGCACATTACTTGATAAGAACATTGAATTTACGATTTCGAAGTTTGACAGACATTTATATGTTAGTATCACTTTAGCTTTGAAATACTGGCACTTTTTGCCTGACTTGATCAGACCAGACGAAACAAAACCAGACCGAACGACGTCATACCACGTCAGACTACGTCAGACTGCAGAGTAACCACTACACTGACCGGCGTCGATTTTGCCATCTTTGAAGCCGTCGTGACTTCATAATCGCGTTAACTTGAAAAGTTTCGAATACGTCAGACAGACACCGACTAGAAACGACGTATTTGAAAGTTTTCTTTATTATGTCAACAAGCCGGCTTCAAGTACGGTAAAATCGGCGCCGATCGGTGAAATAAATACATTGCAGTCTAACGTACTCTGGTGTGGTTAGACGTTGTTTGATCTCGTCTGGTGTCGTCTGATCTTGTGAGATAGGGCAAAAAGTGCAAGTGTACCCAGGTTTAAGTCCGGAATACAATTGATACGTTTTGATTCGTGACCAATTCTTTTTGATCACGTACTAAAGTAAACAACAGTCATCACAAGTAAATTTGCTAATATAAACTTCACAAGTATGGATATTCAGAATAATACTGTCACATGATTATTGCATGTTATCGTGTATGTAAAAAGCAGACAAAATAACATGAGGTTGGGGATTTCTGTTCCAGACATCAACGAATGTCTGAGTAATCCGTGTCTAAGCAATGGAACATGTGCGGATCGAATCAATTCGTATGACTGTGAATGTGTGCTTGGTTTCTCTGGGGCATCCTGTGACCAGGTTGACCAAACCGCTAATCTTAGTAAGTAGTTCTACTCAATACAGTCACGCCTCTTTATAACGCATCTGCGTGTGTGTTTGTGTGTGTTTATGTTTGGGTGTGTTTGTGTGCGTGTTTGTGTGCGTTGGTGTACGTGTGTGTGCGTTCATGCGTTGGTGCGTGTGTATGTGTGTGTGCGTGCGTGCATGTGTGTGTGTGTATATGTAAAAAACATTAATCTCAACCTGAAGCTGGCATTGTGTTTCAGACATCAGCAAATGTTTGAGCAGTCCGTGTCTTAACAATTGGACATGTGAGGACGGAGACGATTCTTATATATGTAACTGTCCGTCTGGCTTCGCCGGGGACAACTGTAAGCAAGGTAGGTAGATGGCTTCAATAGTGCTATCTATGCGTAACATATGGAATTTATTCATGCGTTGCTTACTTTTCCAGGAAATCTATCTTGGTAGTTGGATGACACTCAAATGACCATGTTTGATTGGGTTAAGTGACACAGTTCGCAACCAAAAATCTTCACAGTTGGCACATTACTTGATAAGAACATTGAATTTACGATTTCGAAGTTTGACAGACATTTATATGTTAGTATCACTTTAGCTTTGAAATACTGGCACTTTTCGCCTGACTTGATCAGACCAGACGAAACAAAACCAGACCGAACGACGTCAGACCACGTCAGACTACGTCAGACTGCAGAGTAACCACTACACTGACCGGCGTCGATTTTGCCATCTTTGAAGCCGTCGTGACGTCATAATCGCGTTAACTTGAAAAGTTTCGAATACGTCAGACAGATACCGACTAGAAACGACGTATTTGAAAGTTTTCTTTATTATGTCAACAAGCCGGCTTCAAGTACGGTAAAATCGGCGCCGATCGGTGAAATAAATACATTGCAGTCTAACGTACTATGGTGTGGTTAGACGTGGTTTGATCTCGTCTGGTGTCGTCTGATCTTGTGAGATAGGGCAAAAAGTGCAAGTGTACCCAGGCTTAAGTCCGGAATACAATTGATACGTTTTGATTCGTGACCAATTCTTTTTGATCACGTACTAAAGTAAACAACAGTCATCACAAGTAAATTTGCTAATATAAACTTCACAAGTATGGATATTCAGAATAATACTGTCACATGATGATTGCATGTTATCGTGTATGTAAAAAGCAGACAAAATAACATGAGGTTGGGGATTTCTGTTCCAGACATCAACGAATGTCTGAGTAATCCGTGTCTAAGCAATGGAACATGTGCGGATCGAATCAATTCGTATGACTGTGAATGTGTGCTTGGTTTCTCTGGGGCATCCTGTGACCAGGTTGACCAAACCGCTAATCTTAGTAAGTAGTTCTACTCAATACAGTCACGCCTCTTTATAACGCATCTGCGTGTGTGTTTGTGTGTGTTTATGTTTGGGTGTGTTTGTGTGCGTGTTTGTGTGCGTTGGTGTACGTGTGTGTGCGTTCATGCGTTGGTGCGTGTGTATGTGTGTGTGCGTGCGTGCATGTGTGTGTGTATATGTAAAAAACATTAATCTCAACCTGAAGCTGGCATTGTATTTCAGACATCAGCAAATGTTTGAGCAGTCCGTGTCTTAACAATTGGACATGTGAGGACGGAGACGATTCTTATATATGTAACTGTCCGTCTGGCTTCGCCGGGGACAACTGTAAGCAAGGTAGGTAGATGGCTTCAATAGTGCTATCTATGCGTAACATATGGAATTTATTCATGCGTTGCTTACTTTTCCAGGAAATCTATCTTGGTAGTTGGATGACACTCAAATGACCATGTTTGATTGGGTTAAGTGACACAGTTCGCAACCAAAAATCTTCACAGTTGGCACATTACTTGATAAGAACATTGAATTTACGATTTCGAAGTTTCACAGACATTTATATGTTAGTATCACTTTAGCTTTGAAATACTGGCACTTTTCGCCTGACTTGATCAGACCAGACGAAACAAAACCAGACCGAACGACGTCAGACCACGTCAGACTACGTCAGACTGCAGAGTAACCACTACACTGACCGGCGTCGATTTTGCCATCTTTGAAGCCGTCGTGACGTCATAATCGCGTTAACTTGAAAAGTTTCGAATACGTCAGACAGATACCGACTAGAAACGACGTATTTGAAAGTGTTCTTTATTATGTCAACAAGCCGGCTTCAAGTACGGTAAAATCGGCGCCGATCGGTGAAATAAATACATTGCAGTCTAACGTACTATGGTGTGGTTAGACGTTGTTTGATCTCGTCTGGTGTCGTCTGATCTTGTGAGATAGGGCAACAAGTGCAAGTGTACCCAGGCTTAAGTCCGGAATACAATTGATACGTTTTGATTCGTGACCAATTCTTTTTGATCACGTATTAAAGTAAACAACAGTCATCACAAGTAAATTTGCTAATATAAACTTCACAAGTATGGATATTCAGAATAATACTGTCACATGATGATTGCATGTTATCGTGTATGTAAAAAGCAGACAAAATAACATGAGGTTGGGGATTTCTGTTCCAGACATCAACGAATGTCTGAGTAATCCGTGTCTAAGCAATGGAACATGTGCGGATCGAATCAATTCGTATGACTGTGAATGTGTGCTTGGTTTCTCTGGGGCATCCTGTGACCAGGTTGACCAAACCGTTAATCTTAGTAAGTAGTTCTACTCAATACAGTCACGCCTCTTTATAACCGCATGCATGTGTCATCGTTTGTAATGTGTTAAAAGTGTCATTGGGTGGTGGATTTGTGTGCGAGACGTGGTTTGATCTCGTCTGGTGTCGTCTGATCTTGTGAGATAGGGCGTGCAATGTACCCAGGCTTAAGTCCGGAATACAATTGATACGTTTTGATTCGTGACCAATTCTTTTTGATCACGTACTAAAGTAAACAACAGTCATCACAAGTAAATTTGCTAATATAAACTTCACAAGTATGGATATTCAGAATAATCCTGTCACATGATGATTGCATGTTATCGTGTATGTAAAAAGCAGACAAAATAACATGAGGTTGGGGATTTCTGTTCCAGCAACGAATGTCTGAGTAATCCGTGTCTAAGCAATGGAACATGTGCGGATGTATGACTGTGAATGTGTGCTTGGTTTCTGGGGCATCCTGTGACCAGGTTGACCAAACCGCTAATCTTAGTAAGTAGTTCTACTCAATACAGTCACGCCTCTTTATAACGCATCTGCGTGTTTGTTTGTGTGTGTTTATGTTTGGGTGTGTTTGTGTGCGTGTTTGTGTGTGTTGGTGTACGTGTGTGTGCGTTCATGCGTTGGTGCGTGTGTATTTGTGTGTTCGTGCGTGCGTGCATGTGTGTGTGTATATGTAAAAAACTTTAATCTCAACCTGAAGCTGGCATTGTATTTCAGACATCAGCAAATGTTTGAGCAGTCCGTGTCTTAACAATTGGACATGTGAGGACGGAGACGATTCTTATATATGTAACTGTCCGTCTGGCTTCGCCGGGGACAACTGTAAGCAAGGTAGGTAGATGGCTTCAATAGTGCTATCTATGCGTAACATATGGAATTTATTCATGCGTTGCTTACTTTTCCAGGAAATCTATCTTGGTAGTTGGATGACACTCAAATGACCATGTTTGATTGGGTTAAGTGACACAGTTCGCAACCAAAAATCTTCACAGTTGGCACATTACTTGATAAGAACATTGAATTTACGATTTCGAAGTTTCACAGACATTTATATGTTAGTATCACTTTAGCTTTGAAATACTGGCACTTTTCGCCTGACTTGATCAGACCAGACGAAACAAAACCAGACCGAACGACGTCAGACCACGTCAGACTACGTCAGACTGCAGAGTAACCACTACACTGACCGGCGTCGATTTTGCCATCTTTGAAGCCGTCGTGACGTCATAATCGCGTTAACTTGAAAAGTTTCGAATACGTCAGACAGACACCGACTAGAAACGACGTATTTGAAAGTTTTCTTTATTATGTCAACAAGCCGGCTTCAAGTACGGTAAAATCGGCGCCGATCGGTGAAATAAATACATTGCAGTCTAACGTACTATGGTGTGGTTAGACGTGGTTTGATCTCGTCTGGTGTCGTCTGATCTTGTGAGATAGGGCAAAAAGTGCAAGTGTACCCAGGCTTAAGTCCGGAATACAATTGATACGTTTTGATTCGTGACCAATTCTTTTTGATCACGTACTAAAGTAAACAACAGTCATCACAAGTAAATTTGCTAATATAAACTTCACAAGTATGGATATTCAGAATAATCCTGTCACATGATGATTGCATGTTATCGTGTATGTAAAAAGCAGACAAAATAACATGAGGTTGGGGATTTCTGTTCCAGACATCAACGAATGTCTGAGTAATCCGTGTCTAAGCAATGGAACATGTGCGGATCGAATCAATTCGTATGACTGTGAATGTGTCCTTGGTTTCTCTGGGGCATCCTGTGACCAGGTTGACCAAACCGCTAATCTTAGTAAGTAGTTCTACTCAATACAGTCACGCCTCTTTATAACGCATCTGCGTGTGAGTTTGTGTGTGTTTATGTTTGGGTGTGTTTGTGTGCGTGTTTGTGTGTGTTGGTGTACGTGTGTGTGCGTTCATGCGTTGGTGCGTGTGTATTTGTGTGTTCGTGCGTGCGTGCATGTGTGTGTGTATATGTAAAAAACTTTAATCTCAACCTGAAGCTGGCATTGTATTTCAGACATCAGCAAATGTTTGAGCAGTCCGTGTCTTAACAATTGGACATGTGAGGACGGAGACGATTCTTATATATGTAACTGTCCGTCTGGCTTCGCCGGGGACAACTGTAAGCAAGGTAGGTAGATGGCTTCAATAGTGCTATCTATGCGTAACATATGGAATTTATTCATGCGTTGCTTACTTTTCCAGGAAATCTATCTTGGTAGTTGGATGACACTCAAATGACCATGTTTGATTGGGTTAAGTGACACAGTTCGCAACCAAAAATCTTCACAGTTGGCACATTACTTGATAAGAACATTGAATTTACGATTTCGAAGTTTCACAGACATTTATATGTTAGTATCACTTTAGCTTTGAAATACTGGCACTTTTCGCCTGACTTGATCAGACCAGACGAAACAAAACCAGACCGAACGACGTCAGACCACGTCAGACTACGTCAGACTGCAGAGTAACCACTACACTGACCGGCGTCGATTTTGCCATCTTTGAAGCCGTCGTGACGTCATAATCGCGTTAACTTGAAAAGTTTCGAATACGTCAGACAGACACCGACTAGAAACGACGTATTTGAAAGTTTTCTTTATTATGTCAACAAGCCGGCTTCAAGTACGGTAAAATCGGCGCCGATCGGTGAAATAAATACATTGCAGTCTAACGTACTATGGTGTGGTTAGACGTGGTTTGATCTCGTCTGGTGTCGTCTGATCTTGTGAGATAGGGCAAAAAGTGCAAGTGTACCCAGGCTTAAGTCCGGAATACAATTGATACGTTTTGATTCGTGACCAATTCTTTTTGATCACGTACTAAAGTAAACAACAGTCATCACAAGTAAATTTGCTAATATAAACTTCACAAGTATGGATATTCAGAATAATACTGTCACATGATGATTGCATGTTATCGTGCATGTAAAAAGCAGACAAAATAACATGAGGTTGGGGATTTCTGTTCCAGACATCAACGAATGTCTGAGTAATCCGTGTCTAAGCAATGGAACATGTGCGGATCGAATCAATTCGTATGACTGTGAATGTGTCCTTGGTTTCTCTGGGGCATCCTGTGACCAGGTTGACCAAACCGCTAATCTTAGTAAGTAGTTCTACTCAATACAGTCACGCCTCTTTATAACGCATCTGCGTGTGAGTTTGTGTGTGTTTATGTTTGGGTGTGTTTGTGTGCGTGTTTGTGTGCGTTTGTGTACGTGTGTGTGCGTTCATGCGTTGGGGCGTGTGTATGTGTGTGTGAGTGCGTGCATGTGTGTGTGTATATGTAAAAAACATTAATCTCAACCTGAAGCTGGCATTGTATTTCAGACATCAGCAAATGTTTGAGCAGTCCGTGTCTTAACAATTGGACATGTGAGGACGGAAACGATTCTTATATATGTAACTGTCCGTCTGGCTTCGCCGGGGACAACTGTAAGCAAGGTAGGTAGATGGCTTCAATAGTGCTATCTATGCGTAACATATGGAATTTATTCATGCGTTGCTTACTTTTCCATGAAATCTATCTTGGTAGCTTGATGACACTCAAATGACCATGATTGATTGGGTTAAGTGACTCAGTTCGCAAACAGCAAACTTCACAGTTGGCACATTACTTGATAAGAACATTGAGTTTACGATTTCGAAGTTTCACGGACATTTATATGTTAATATCACTTTAGCTTTGAAATACTGGCACTTTTCGCCTGAATTGATCAGACCAAACGACACAAAACCAGACCGAACGACGTCAGACCACGTCAGACTTCGTCAGACTGCAGTGTAACCACTACACTGACCGGCGTCGATTTTGCCATCTTTGAAGCCGTCGTGACGTCATAATCGCGTTAACTTGAAAAGTTTCGAATACGTCAGACAGATACCGACTAGAAACGACGTATTTGAAAGTGTTCTTTATTATGTCAACAAGCCGGCTTCAAGTACGGTAAAATCGGCGCCGATCGGTGAAATAAATACATTGCAGTCTAACGTACTATGGTGTGGTTAGACGTGGTTTGATCTCGTCTGGTGTCGTCTGATCTTGTGAGATAGGGCAAAAAGTGCAAGTGTACCCAGGCTTAAGTCCGGAATACAATTGATACGTTTTGATTCGTGACCAATTCTTTTTGATCACGTACTAAAGTAAACAACAGTCATCACAAGTAAATTTGCTAATATAAACTTCACAAGTATGGATATTCAGAATAATACTGTCACATGATGATTGCATGTTATCGTGTATGTAAAAAGCAGACAAAATAACATGAAGTTGGGGATTTCTGTTCCAGACATCAACGAATGTCTGAGTAATCCGTGTCTAAGCAATGGAACATGTGCGGATCTAATCAATTCGTATGACTGTGAATGTGTGCTTTGTTTCTCTGGGGCATCCTGTGACCAGGTTGACCAAACCGCTAATCTTAGTAAGTAGTTCTACTCAATACAGTCACGCCTCTTTATAACGCATCTGCGTGTGAGTTTGTGTGTGTTTATGTTTGGGTGTGTTTGTGTGCGTGTTTGGGTGCGTTGGTGTACGTTTGTGTGCGTTCATGCGTTGGTGCGTGTGTATGTGTGTGTGCGTGCGTGCATGTGTGTGTGTATATGTAAAAAACATTAATCTCAACATGAAGCTGGCATTGTATTTCAGACATCAGCAAATGTTTGAGCAGTCCGTGTCTTAACAATTGGACATGTGAGGACGGAGACGATTCTTATATATGTAACTGTCCGTCTGGCTTCGCCGGGGACAACTGTAAGCAAGGTAGGTAGATGGCTTCAATAGTGCTATCTATGCGTAACATATGGAATTTATTCATGCGTTGCTTACTTTTCCAGGAAATCTATCTTGGTAGTTGGATGACACTCAAATGACCATGTTTGATTGGTTTAAGTGACACAGTTCGCAACCAAAAATCTTCACAGTTGGCACATTACTTGATAAGAACATTGAATTTACGATTTCGAAGTTTCACATACATTTATATCTTAGAATCACTTTAGCTTTGAAATACTGGCACTTTTCGCCTGACTTGATCAGACCAGACGAAACAAAACCAGACCGAACGACGTCAGACCACGTCAGACTACGTCAGACTGCAGAGTAACCACTACACTGACCGGCGTCGATTTTGCCATTTTTGAAGCCGTCGTGACGTCATAATCGCGTTAACTTGAAAAGTTTCGAATACGTCAGACAGACACCGATTAGAAACGACGTATTTGAAAGTTTTCTTTATTATGTCAACAAGCCGGCTTCAAGTACGGTAAAATCGGTGCCGATCGTTGAAATGAATACATTGCAGTCTGTCGTACTCTGATGTGTTTAGACGTGGTTTGATCACGTCTAGTGTCGTCTGGTCTTGTGTATCCTGGCTTAAGTCCGGAATACAATTGATACGTTTTGATTCGTGACCAATTCTTTTTGATCACGTACTAAAGTAAGCAACAGTCATCACAAGTAAATTTGCTAATATAAACTTCACAAGTATGGACATTCAGAATAATACTGTCACATGATGATTGCGTGTTATCGTGCATGTAAAAACCAGACAAAATAACATGAGGTTGGGGATTTCTGTTCCAGAATACAGTCACGCCTCTTTATAACGCATCTGCGTGTGTGTTTGTGTGTGTTTATGTTTGGGTGTGTTTGTGTGCGTGTTTGTGTGCGTTGGTGTACGTGTGTGTGCGTTCATGTGTTGGTGCGTGTGTATGTGTGTGTGCGTGCGTGCATGTGTGTGTGTGTATATGTAAAAAAACATTCATCTCAACCTGAAGCTGGCATTGCATTTCAGACATCAGCAAATGTTTGAGCAGTCCTTGTCTTAACAATTGGACATGTGAGGACGGAGACGATTCTTATATATGTAACTGTCCGTCTGGCTTCGCCGGGGACAACTGTAAGCAAGGTAGGTAGATGGCTTCAATAGTGCTATCTATGCTTAACATATGGAATTTATTCATGCGTTGCTTACTTTTCCAGGAAATCTATCTTGGTAGTTGGATGACACTCAAATGACCATGTTTGATTGGGTTAAGTGACACAGTTCGCAACCAAAATCTTCACAGTTGGCACATTACTTGATAAGAACATTGAATTTAGGATTTCGAAGTTTCACAGACATTTATATGTTCGTATCACTTTAGCTTTGAAATACTGGCACTTTTCGCCTGACTTGATCAGACCAGACGAAACAAAACCAGACCGAACGACGTCAGACCACGTCAGACTACGTCAGACTGCAGAGTAACCACTACACTGACCGGCGTCGATTTTGACATCTTTGAAGCCGTCGTGACGTCATAATCGCGTTAACTTGAAAAGTTTCGAATACGTCAGACAGATACCGACTAGAAACGACGTATTTGAAAGTGTTCTTTATTATGTCAACAAGCCTGCTTCAAGTACGGTAAAATCGGCGCCGATCGGTGAAATAAATACATTGCAGTCTAACGTACTATGGTGTGGTTAGACGTGGTTTGATCTCGTCTGGTGTCGTCTGATCTTGTGAGATAGGGCAAAAAGTGCAAGTGTACCCAGGCTTAAGTCCGGAATACAATTGATACGCTTTGATTCGTGACCAATTCTTTTTGATCACGTACTAAAGTAAACAACAGTCATCACAAGTAAATTTGCTAATATAAACTTCACAAGTATGGATATTCAGAATAATACTGTCACATGATGATTGCATGTTATCGTGTATGTAAAAAGCAGACAAAATAACATGAAGTTGGGGATTTCTGTTCCAGACATCAACGAATGTCTGAGTAATCCGTGTCTAAGCAATGGAACATGTGCGGATCTAATCAATTCGTATGACTGTGAATGTGTGCTTTGTTTCTCTGGGGCATCCTGTGACCAGGTTGACCAAACCGCTAATCTTAGTAAGTAGTTCTACTCAATACAGTCACGCCTCTTTATAACGCATCTGCGTGTGAGTTTGTGTGTGTTTATGTTTGGGTGTGTTTGTGTGCGTGTTTGGGTGCGTTGGTGTACGTTTGTGTGCGTTCATGCGTTGGTGCGTGTGTATGTGTGTGTGCGTGCGTGCATGTGTGTGTGTATATGTAAAAAACATTAATCTCAACATGAAGCTGGCATTGTATTTCAGACATCAGCAAATGTTTGAGCAGTCCGTGTCTTAACAATTGGACATGTGAGGACGGAGACGATTCTTATATATGTAACTGTCCGTCTGGCTTCGCCGGGGACAACTGTAAGCAAGGTAGGTAGATGGCTTCAATAGTGCTATCTATGCGTAACATATGGAATTTATTCATGCGTTGCTTACTTTTCCAGGAAATCTATCTTGGTAGTTGGATGACACTCAAATGACCATGTTTGATTGGTTTAAGTGACACAGTTCGCAACCAAAAATCTTCACAGTTGGCACATTACTTGATAAGAACATTGAATTTACGATTTCGAAGTTTCACATACATTTATATGTTAGAATCACTTTAGCTTTGAAATACTGGCACTTTTCGCCTGACTTGATCAGACCAGACGAAACAAAACCAGACCGAACGACGTCAGACCACGTCAGACTACGTCAGACTGCAGAGTAACCACTACACTGACCGGCGTCGATTTTGCCATTTTTGAAGCCGTCGTGACGTCATAATCGCGTTAACTTGAAAAGTTTCGAATACGTCAGACAGACACCGATTAGAAACGACGTATTTGAAAGTTTTCTTTATTATGTCAACAAGCCGGCTTCAAGTACGGTAAAATCGGTGCCGATCGTTGAAATGAATACATTGCAGTCTGTCGTACTCTGATGTGTTTAGACGTGGTTTGATCACGTCTAGTGTCGTCTGGTCTTGTGTATCCTGGCTTAAGTCCGGAATACAATTGATACGTTTTGATTCGTGACCAATTCTTTTTGATCACGTACTAAAGTAAGCAACAGTCATCACAAGTAAATTTGCTAATATAAACTTCACAAGTATGGACATTCAGAATAATACTGTCACATGATGATTGCGTGTTATCGTGCATGTAAAAACCAGACAAAATAACATGAGGTTGGGGATTTCTGTTCCAGAATACAGTCACGCCTCTTTATAACGCATCTGCGTGTGTGTTTGTGTGTGTTTATGTTTGGGTGTGTTTGTGTGCGTGTTTGTGTGCGTTGGTGTACGTGTGTGTGCGTTCATGTGTTGGTGCGTGTGTATGTGTGTGTGCGTGCGTGCATGTGTGTGTGTGTATATGTAAAAAAAACATTCATCTCAACCTGAAGCTGGCATTGCATTTCAGACATCAGCAAATGTTTGAGCAGTCCTTGTCTTAACAATTGGACATGTGAGGACGGAGACGATTCTTATATATGTAACTGTCCGACTGGCTTCGCCGGGGACAACTGTAAGCAAGGTAGGTAGATGGCTTCAATAGTGCTATCTATGCGTAACATATGGAATTTATTCATGCGTTGCTTACTTTTCCAGGAAATCTATCTTGGTAGTTGGATGACACTCAAATGACCATGTTTGATTGGGTTAAGTGACACAGTTCGCAACCAAAATCTTCACAGTTGGCACATTACTTGATAAGAACATTGAATTTAGGATTTCGAAGTTTCACAGACATTTATATGTTCGTATCACTTTAGCTTTGAAATACTGGCACTTTTCGCCTGACTTGATCAGACCAGACGAAACAAAACCAGACCGAACGACGTCAGACCACGTCAGACTACGTCAGACTGCAGAGTAACCACTACACTGACCGGCGTCGATTTTGCCATCTTTGAAGCCGTCGTGACGTCATAATCGCGTTAACTTGACAAGTTTCGAATACGTCAGACAGATACCGACTAGAAACGACGTATTTGAAAGTGTTCTTTATTATGTCAACAAGCCGGCTTCAAGTACGGTAAAATCGGCGCCGATCGGTGAAATAAATACATTGCAGTCTAACGTACTATAGTGTGGTTAGACGTGTTTTGATCTCGTCTGGTGTCGTCTGATCTTGTGAGATAGGGCAAAATGTGCAAGTGTACCCAGGCTTAAGTCCGGAATACAATTGATACGTTTTGATTCGTGACCAATTCTTTTTGATCACGTACTAAAGTAAACAACAGTCATCACAAGTAAATTTGCTAATATAAACTTCACAAGTATGGATATTCAGAATAATACTGTCACATGATGATTGCATGTTATCGTGTATGTAAAAAGCAGACAAAATCACATGAGGTTGGGGATTTCTGTTCCAGACATCAACGAATGTCTGAGTAATCCGTGTCTAAGCAATGGAACATGTGCGGATCGAATCAATTCGTATGACTGTGAATGTGTGCTTGGTTTCTCTGGGGCATCCTGTGACCAGGTTGACCAAACCGCTAATCTTAGTAAGTAGTTCTACTCAATACAGTCACGCCTCTTTATAACGCATCTGCGTGTGTGTTTGTGTGTGTTTATGTTTGGGTGTGTTTGTGTGCGTGTTTGTGTGCGTTGGTGTACGTGTGTGTGCGTTCATGCGTTGGTGCGTGTGTATGTGTGTGTGCGTGCGTGCATGTGTGTGTATATGTAAAAAACATTAATCTCAACCTGAAGCTGGCATTGTATTTCAGACATCAGCAAATGTTTGAGCAGTCCGTGTCTTAACAATTGGACATGTGAGGACGGAGACGATTCTTATATATGTAACTGTCCGTCTGGCTTCGCCGGGGACAACTGGAAGCAAGGTAGGTAGATGGCTTCAATAGTGCTATCTATGCGTAACATATGGAATTTATTCATGCGTTGCTTACTTTTCCAGGAAATCTATCTTGGTAGGTGGATGACACTCAAATGACCATGTTTGATTGGGTTACGTGACACAGTTCGCAACCAAAAATCTTCACAGTTGGCACATTACTTGATAAGAACATTGAATTTACGATTTCGAAGTTTCACAGACATTTATATGTTAGTATCACTTTAGCTTTGAAATACTGGGACTTTTCGCATGACTTGGTCAGACCAGATGAAACAAAACCAGACCGAACGACGTCAGACCACGTCAGACTACGTCAGACTGCAGAGTAACCACTACACTGACCGGCGTCGATTTTGCCATCTTTGAAGCCGTCGTGACGTCATAATCGCGTTAACTTGAAAAGTTTCGAATACGTCAGACAGATACCGACTAGAAACGACGTATTTGAAAGTGTTCTTTATTATGTCAACAAGCCGGCTTCAAGTACGGTAAAATCGGCGCCGATCGGTGAAATAAATACATTGCAGTCTAACGTACTATGGTGTGGTTAGACGTGGTTTGATCTCGTCTGGTGTCGTCTGATCTTGTGAGATAGGGCAAAAAGTGCAAGTGTACCCAGGCTTAAGTCCGGAATACAATTGATACGTTTTGATTCGTGACCAATTCTTTTTGATCACGTACTAAAGTAAACAACAGTCATCACAAGTAAATTTGCTAATATAAACTTCACAAGTATGGATATTCAGAATAATACTGTCACATGATGATTGCATGTTATCGTGTATGTAAAAAGCAGACAAAATAACATGAAGTTGGGGATTTCTGTTCCAGACATCAACGAATGTCTGAGTAATCCGTGTCTAAGCAATGGAACATGTGCGGATCTAATCAATTCGTATGACTGTGAATGTGTGCTTTGTTTCTCTGGGGCATCCTGTGACCAGGTTGACCAAACCGCTAATCTTAGTAAGTAGTTCTACTCAATACAGTCACGCCTCTTTATAACGCATCTGCGTGTGAGTTTGTGTGTGTTTATGTTTGGGTGTGTTTGTGTGCGTGTTTGGGTGCGTTGGTGTACGTTTGTGTGCGTTCATGCGTTGGTGCGTGTGTATGTGTGTGTGCGTGCGTGCATGTGTGTGTGTATATGTAAAAAACATTAATCTCAACATGAAGCTGGCATTGTATTTCAGACATCAGCAAATGTTTGAGCAGTCCGTGTCTTAACAATTGGACATGTGAGGACGGAGACGATTCTTATATATGTAACTGTCCGTCTGGCTTCGCCGGGGACAACTGTAAGCAAGGTAGGTAGATGGCTTCAATAGTGCTATCTATGCGTAACATATGGAATTTATTCATGCGTTGCTTACTTTTCCAGGAAATCTATCTTGGTAGTTGGATGACACTCAAATGACCATGTTTGATTGGTTTAAGTGACACAGTTCGCAACCAAAAATCTTCACAGTTGGCACATTACTTGATAAGAACATTGAATTTACGATTTCGAAGTTTCACATACATTTATATGTTAGAATCACTTTAGCTTTGAAATACTGGCACTTTTCGCCTGACTTGATCAGACCAGACGAAACAAAACCAGACCGAACGACGTCAGACCACGTCAGACTACGTCAGACTGCAGAGTAACCACTACACTGACCGGCGTCGATTTTGCCATTTTTGAAGCCGTCGTGACGTCATAATCGCGTTAACTTGAAAAGTTTCGAATACGTCAGACAGACACCGATTAGAAACGACGTATTTGAAAGTTTTCTTTATTATGTCAACAAGCCGGCTTCAAGTACGGTAAAATCGGTGCCGATCGTTGAAATGAATACATTGCAGTCTGTCGTACTCTGATGTGTTTAGACGTGGTTTGATCACGTCTAGTGTCGTCTGGTCTTGTGTATCCTGGCTTAAGTCCGGAATACAATTGATACGTTTTGATTCGTGACCAATTCTTTTTGATCACGTACTAAAGTAAGCAACAGTCATCACAAGTAAATTTGCTAATATAAACTTCACAAGTATGGACATTCAGAATAATACTGTCACATGATGATTGCGTGTTATCGTGCATGTAAAAACCAGACAAAATAACATGAGGTTGGGGATTTCTGTTCCAGAATACAGTCACGCCTCTTTATAACGCATCTGCGTGTGTGTTTGTGTGTGTTTATGTTTGGGTGTGTTTGTGTGCGTGTTTGTGTGCGTTGGTGTACGTGTGTGTGCGTTCATGTGTTGGTGCGTGTGTATGTGTGTGTGCGTGCGTGCATGTGTGTGTGTGTATATGTAAAAAAAACATTCATCTCAACCTGAAGCTGGCATTGCATTTCAGACATCAGCAAATGTTTGAGCAGTCCTTGTCTTAACAATTGGACATGTGAGGACGGAGACGATTCTTATATATGTAACTGTCCGACTGGCTTCGCCGGGGACAACTGTAAGCAAGGTAGGTAGATGGCTTCAATAGTGCTATCTATGCGTAACATATGGAATTTATTCATGCGTTGCTTACTTTTCCAGGAAATCTATCTTGGTAGTTGGATGACACTCAAATGACCATGTTTGATTGGGTTAAGTGACACAGTTCGCAACCAAAATCTTCACAGTTGGCACATTACTTGATAAGAACATTGAATTTAGGATTTCGAAGTTTCACAGACATTTATATGTTCGTATCACTTTAGCTTTGAAATACTGGCACTTTTCGCCTGACTTGATCAGACCAGACGAAACAAAACCAGACCGAACGACGTCAGACCACGTCAGACTACGTCAGACTGCAGAGTAACCACTACACTGACCGGCGTCGATTTTGCCATCTTTGAAGCCGTCGTGACGTCATAATCGCGTTAACTTGACAAGTTTCGAATACGTCAGACAGATACCGACTAGAAACGACGTATTTGAAAGTGTTCTTTATTATGTCAACAAGCCGGCTTCAAGTACGGTAAAATCGGCGCCGATCGGTGAAATAAATACATTGCAGTCTAACGTACTATAGTGTGGTTAGACGTGTTTTGATCTCGTCTGGTGTCGTCTGATCTTGTGAGATAGGGCAAAATGTGCAAGTGTACCCAGGCTTAAGTCCGGAATACAATTGATACGTTTTGATTCGTGACCAATTCTTTTTGATCACGTACTAAAGTAAACAACAGTCATCACAAGTAAATTTGCTAATATAAACTTCACAAGTATGGATATTCAGAATAATACTGTCACATGATGATTGCATGTTATCGTGTATGTAAAAAGCAGACAAAATAACATGAGGTTGGGGATTTCTGTTCCAGACATCAACGAATGTCTGAGTAATCCGTGTCTAAGCAATGGAACATGTGCGGATCGAATCAATTCGTATGACTGTGAATGTGTGCTTGGTTTCTCTGGGGCATCCTGTGACCAGGTTGACCAAACCGCTAATCTTAGTAAGTAGTTCTACTCAATACAGTCACGCCTCTTTATAACGCATCTGCGTGTGTGTTTGTGTGTGTTTATGTTTGGGTGTGTTTGTGTGCGTGTTTGTGTGCGTTGGTGTACGTGTGTGTGCGTTCATGCGTTGGTGCGTGTGTATGTGTGTGTGCGTGCGTGCATGTGTGTGTATATGTAAAAAACATTAATCTCAACCTGAAGCTGGCATTGTATTTCAGACATCAGCAAATGTTTGAGCAGTCCGTGTCTTAACAATTGGACATGTGAGGACGGAGACGATTCTTATATATGTAACTGTCCGTCTGGCTTCGCCGGGGACAACTGGAAGCAAGGTAGGTAGATGGCTTCAATAGTGCTATCTATGCGTAACATATGGAATTTATTCATGCGTTGCTTACTTTTCCAGGATATCTATCTTGGTAGGTGGATGACACTCAAATGACCATGTTTGATTGGGTTACGTGACACAGTTCGCAACCAAAAATCTTCACAGTTGGCACATTACTTGATAAGAACATTGAATTTACGATTTCGAAGTTTCACAGACATTTATATGTTAGTATCACTTTAGCTTTGAAATACTGGGACTTTTCGCATGACTTGGTCAGACCAGATGAAACAAAACCAGACCGAACGACGTCAGACCACGTCAGACTACGTCAGACTGCAGAGTAACCACTACACTGACCGGCGTCGATTTTGCCATTTTTGAAGCCGTCGTGACGTCATAATCGCGTTAACTTGAAGAGTTTCGAATAGGTCAGACAGACACCGACTAGAAACGACGTATTTGAAAGTTTTCTTTATTATGTCAACAAGCCGGCTTCAAGTACGGTAAAATCGGTGCCGATCGTTGAAATGAATACATTGCAGTATGTCGTACTCTGATGTGTTTAGACGTGGTTTGATCTCGTCTAGTGTCGTCTGGTCTTGTGTATCCTGGCTTAAGTCCGGAATACAATTGATACGTTTTGATTCGTGACCAATTCTTTTTGATCACGTACTAAAGTAAACAACAGTCATCACAAGTAAATTTGCTAATATAAACTTCACAAGTATGGATATTCAGAATAATACTGTCACATGATGATTGCATGTTATCGTGTATGTAAAAAGCAGACAAAATAACATGAGGTTGGGGATTTCTGTTCCAGACATCAACGAATGTCTGAGTAATCCGTGTCTAAGCAATGGAACATGTGCGGATCGAATCAATTCGTATGACTGTGAATGTGTGCTTGGTTTCTCTGGGGCATCCTGTGACCAGGTTGACCAAACCGTTAGTCTTAGTAAGTAGTTCTACTCAATACAGTCACGCCTCTTTATAACGCATCTGCGTGTGTGTTTGTGTGTGTTTATGTTTGGGTGTGATTGTGTGCGTGTTTGTGTGCGTTGGTGTACGTGTGTGTGCGTTCATGCGTTGGTGCGTGTGTATGTGTGTGTGCGTGCGTGCATGTGTGTGTGTGTATATGTAAAAAACATTAATCTCAACCTGAAGCTGGCATTGTGTTTCAGACATCAGCAAATGTTTGAGCAGTCCGTGTCTTAACAATTGGACATGTGAGGACGGAGACGATTCTTATATATGTAACTGTCCGTCTGGCTTCGCCGGGGACAACTGTAAGCAAGGTAGGTAGATGGCTTCAATAGTGCTATCTATGCGTAACATATGGAATTTATTCATGTGTTGCTTACTTTTCCAGGAAATCTATCTTGGTAGTTGGATGACACTCAAATGACCATGTTTGATTGGGTTAAGTGACACAGTTCGCAACCAAAAATCTTCACAGTTGGCACATTACTTGATAAGAACATTGAATTTAGGATTTCGAAGTTTCACAGACATTTATATGTTAGTATCACTTTAGCTTTGAAATACTGGCACTTTTCGCCTGACTTGATCAGACCAGACGAAACAAAACCAGACCGAACGACGTCAGACCACGTCAGACTACGTCAGACTGCAGAGTAACCACTACACTGACCGGCGTCGATTTTGCCATCTTTGAAGCCGTCGTGACGTCATAATCGCGTTAACTTGACAAGTTTCGAATACGTCAGACAGATACCGACTAGAAACGACGTATTTGAAAGTGTTCTTTATTATGTCAACAAGCCGGCTTCAAGTACGGTAAAATCGGCGCCGATCGGTGAAATAAATACGTTGCAGTCTAACGTACTATAGTGTGGTTAGACGTGGTTTGATCTCGTCTGGTGTCGTCTGATCTTGTGAGATAGGGCAAAATGTGCAAGTGTACCCAGGCTTAAGTCCGGAATACAATTGATACGTTTTGATTCGTGACCAATTCTTTTTGATCACGTACTAAAGTAAACAACAGTCATCACAAGTAAATTTGCTAATATAAACTTCACAAGTATGGATATTCAGAATAATACTGTCACATGATGATTGCTTGTTATCGTGTATGTAAAAAGCAGACAAAATAACATGAGGTTGGGGATTTCTGTTCCAGACATCAACGAATGTCTGAGTAATCCGTGTCTAAGCAATGGAACATGTGCGGATCGAATCAATTCGTATGACTGTGAATGTGTGCTTGGTTTCTCTGGGGCATCCTGTGACCAGGTTGACCAAACCGCTAATCTTAGTAAGTAGTTCTACTCAATACAGTCACGCCTCTTTATAACGCATCTGCGTGTGAGTTTGTGTTTGTTTATGTTTGTGTGTGTTTGTGTGCGTGTTTGTGTGCGTTGGTGTACGTGTGTGTGCGTTCATGCGTTGGTGCGTGTGTATGTGTGTGTGCGTGCGTGCATGTGTGTGTGTATATGTAAAAAACATTAATCTCAACCTGAAGCTGGCATTGTATTTCAGACATCAGCAAATGTTTGAGCAGTCCGTGTCTTAACAATTGGACATGTGAGGACGGAGACGATTCTTATATATGTAACTGTCCGTCTAGCTTCGCCGGGGACAACTGTAAGCAAGGTAGGTAGATGGCTTCAATAGTGCTATCTATGCGTAACATATGGAATTTATTCATGCGTTGCTTACTTTTCCAGGAAATCTATCTTGGTAGTTGGATGACACTCAAATGACCATGTTTGATTGGGTTACGTGACACAGTTCGCAACCAAAAATCTTCACAGTTGGCACATTACTTGATAAGAACATTGAATTTACGATTTCGATGTTTCACAGACATTTATATGTTAGTATCACTTTAGCTTTGAAATACTGGGACTTTTCGCCTGACTTGGTCAGACCAGACGAAACAAAACCAGACCGAACGACGTCAGACCACGTCAGACTACGTCAGACTGCAGAGTAACCACTACACTGACCGGCGTCGATTTTGCCATTTTTGAAGCCGTCGTGACGTCATAATCGCGTTAACTTGAAAAGTTTCGAATACGTCAGACAGACACCGACTAGAAACGACGTATTTGAAAGTTTTCTTTATTATGTCAACAAGCCGGCTTCAAGTACGGTAAAATCGGTGCCGATCGTTGAAATGAATACATTGCAGTATGTCGTACTCTGATGTGTTTAGACGTGGTTTGATCTCGTCTAGTGTCGTCTGGTCTTGTGTATCCTGGCTTAAGTCCGGAATACAATTGATACGTTTTGATTCGTGACCAATTCTTTTTGATCACGTACTAAAGTAAGCAACAGTCATCACAAGTAAATTTGCTAATATAAACTTCACAAGTATGGACTTCAGAATAATACTGTCACATGATGATTGCATGTTATCGTGCATGTAAAAAGCAGACAAAATAACATGAGGTTGGGGATTTCTGATCCAGACATCAACGAGTGTCTGAGTAATCCGTGTCTAAGCAATGGAACATGTGCGGATCGAATCAATTCGTATGACTGTGAATGTGTGCTTATTTTCTCTGGGGCATCCTGTGACCAGGTTGACCAAACCGCTAATCTTAGTAAGTAGTTCTACTCAATACAGTCAAGCCTCTTTATAACGCATCTGCGTGTGTGTTTGTGTGTGTTTATGTTTGGGTGTGTTTTTGTGCGTGTTTGTGTGCGTTGGTGTACGTGTGTGTGCGTTTATGCGTTGGTGCGTGTGTATGTGTGTGTGCGTGCGTGCATGTGTGTGTGTGTGTGTGTATATGTAAAAAACATTAATCTCAACATGAAGCTGGCATTGTATTTCAGACATCAGCAAATGTTTGAGCTGTCCGTGTCTTAACAATTGGACATGTGAGGACGGAGACGATTCTTATATATGTAACTGTCCGTCTGGCTTCGCCGGGGACAACTGTAAGCAAGGTAGGTAGATGGCTTCAATAGTGCTATCTATGCGTAACATATGGAATTTATTCATGCGTTGCTTACTTTTCCAGGAAATATATCTTGGTAGTTGGAAGAAACTCAAATGACCATGTTTGATTGGGTTAAGTGACACAGTTCGCAACCAAAAATCTTCACAGTTGGCACATTACTTGATAAGAACATTGAATTTACGATTTCGAAGTTTCACAGACATTTATATGTTAGTATCACTTTTGCTTTGAAATACTGGCACTTTTCGCCTGACTTGATCAGACCAGACGAAACAAAACCAGACCGAACGACGTCAGACCACGTCAGACTACGTCAGACAGCAGAGTAACCACTACAGTGACCGGCGTCGATTTTGCCATCTTTGAAGCCGTCGTGACGTCATAATCGCGTTAACTTGAAAAGTTTCGAATACGTCAGACAGATACCGACTAGAAACGACGTATTTGAAAGTTTTCTTTATTATATCAACAAGCCGGCTTCAAGTACGGTAAAATCGGCGCCGATCGGTGATATAAATACATTGCAGTCTAACGTACTATAGTGTGTTTAGACGTGGTTTGATCTCGTCTGGTGTCGTCTGATCTTGTGAGATAGGGCAAAATGTGCAAGTGTACCCAGGCTTAAGTCCGGAATACAATTGATACGTTTTGATTCGTGAACAATTCTTTTTGATCACGTACTAAAGTAAACAACAGTCATCACAAGTAAATTTGCTAATATAAACTTCACAAGTATGGACATTCAGAATAATACTGTCACATGATGATTGCGTGTTATCGTGCATGTAAAAACCAGACAAAATAACATGAGGTTGGGGAATTCTGTTCCAGACATCAACGAATGTCTGAGTAATCCGTGTCTAAGCAATGGAACATGTGCGGATCGAATCAATTCGTATGACTGTGAATGTGTGCTTGGTTTCTCTGGGGCATCCTGTGACCAGGTTGACCAAACCGCTAATCTTAGTAAGTAGTTCTACTCAATACAGTCACGCCTCTTTATAACGCATCTGCGTGTGAGTTTGTGTTTGTTTATGTTTGTGTGTGTTTGTGTGCGTGTTTGTGTGCGTTGGTGTACGTGTGTGTGCGTTCATGCGTTGGTGCGTGTGTATGTGTGTGTGCGTGCGTGCATGTGTGTGTGTATATGTAAAAAACATTAATCTCAACCTGAAGCTGGCATTGTATTTCAGACATCAGCAAATGTTTGAGCAGTCCGTGTCTTAACAATTGGACATGTGAGGACGGAGACGATTCTTATATATGTAACTGTCCGTCTGGCTTCGCCGGGGACAACTGTAAGCAAGGTAGGTAGATGGCTTCAATAGTGCTATCTATGCGTAACATATGGAATTTATTCATGCGTTGCTTACTTTTCCAGGAAATCTATCTTGGTAGTTGGATGACACTCAAATGACCATGTTTGATTGGGTTAAGTGACACAGTTCGCAACCAAAAATCTTCACAGTTGGCACATTACTTGATAAGAACATTGAATTTACGATTTCGAAGTTTCACAGACATTTATATGTTAGTATCACTTTATCTTTGAAATACTGGCACTTTTCGCCTGACTTGATCAGACCAGATGAAACAAAACCAGACCGAACGACGTCAGACCACGTCAGACTACATCAGACTGCAGAGTAACCACTACACTGACCGGCGTCGATTTTGCCATCTTTGAAGCCGTCGTGACGTCATAATCGCGTTAACTTGAAAAGTTTCGAATACGTCAGACAGATACCGACTAGAAACGACGTATTTGAAAGTTTTCTTTATTATGTCAATAAGCCGGCTTCAAGTACGGTAAAATCGGCGCCGATCGGTGAAATAAATACATTGCAGTCTAACGTACTATGGTGTGGTTAGACGTGGTTTGATCTCGTCTGGTGTCGTCTGATCTTGTGAGATAGGGCAAAATGTGCAAGTGTACCCAGGCTTAAGTCCGGAATACAATTGATACGTTTTGATTCGTGACCAATTCTTTTTGATCCCGTACTAAAGTAAACAACAGTCATCACAAGTAAATTTGCTAATATAAACTTCACAAGTATGGATATTCAGAATAATACTGTCACATGATGATTGCATGTTATCGTGTATGTAAAAAGCAGAAAAAATAACATGAGGTTGGGGATTTCTGTTCCACACATCAACGAATGTCTGAGTAATCCGTGTCTAAGCAATGGAACATGTGCGGATCGAATGAATTCGTATGACTGTGAATGTGTGCTTGGTTTCTCTGGGGCATCCTGTGACCAGGTTGACCAAACCGCTAATCTTAGTAAGTAGTTCTACTCAATACAGTCACGCCTCTTTATAACGCATCTGCGTGTTTGTTTGTGTGTGTTTATGTTTGGGTGTGTTTGTGTGCGTGTTTGTGTGCGTTGGTGTACGTGTGTGTGCGTTCATGCGTTGGTGCGTGTGTATGTGTGTGTTCGTGCGTGCGTGCATGTGTGTGTGTATATGTAAAAAACTTTAATCTCAACCTGAAGCTGGCATTGTATTTCAGACATCAGCAAATGTTTGAGCAGTCCGTGTCTTAACAATTGGACATGTGAGAACGGAGACGATTCTTATATATGTAACTGTCCGTCTGGCTTCGCCGGGGACAACTGTAAGCAAGGTAGGTAGATGGCTTCAATAGTGCTATCTATGCGTAACATATGGAATTTATTCATGCGTTGCTTACTTTTCCAGGAAATCTATCTTGGTAGTTGGATGACACTCAAATGACCATGTTTGATTGGGTTAAGTGACACAGTTCGCAACCAAAAATCTTCACAGTTGGCACATTACTTGATAAGAACATTGAATTTACGATTTCGAAGTTTCACAGACATTTATATGTTAGTATCACTTTAGCTTTGAAATACTGGCACTTTTCGCCTGACTTGATCAAACCAGACGAAACAAAACCAGACCGAACGACGTCAGACCACGTCAGACTACGTCAGACTGCAGAGTAACCACTACACTGACCGGCGTCGATTTTGCCATCTTTGAAGCCGTCGTGACGTCATAATCGCGTTAACTTGAAAAGTTTCGAATACATCAGACAGATACCGACTAGAAACGACGTATTTGAAAGTGTTCTTTATTATGTCAACAAGCCGGCTTCAAGTACGGTAAAATCGGCGCCGATCGGTGAAATAAATACATTGCAGTCTAACGTACTATGGTGTGGTTAGACGTGGTTTGATCTCGTCTGGTGTCGTCTGATCTTGTGAGATAGGGCAACAAGTGCAAGTGTACCCAGGCTTAAGTCCGGAATACAATTGATACGTTTTGATTCGTGACCAATTCTTTTTGATCACGTACTAAAGTAAACAACAGTCATCACAAGTAAATTTGCTAATATAAACTTCACAAGTATGGATATTCAGAATAATACTGTCACATGATGATTGCATGTTATCGTGTATGTAAAAAGCAGACAAAATAACATGAGGTTGGGGATTTCTGTTCCAGACATCAACGAATGTCTGAGTAATCCGTGTCTAAGCTATGGAACATGTGCGGATCTAATCAATTCGTATGACTGTGAATGTGTGCTTGGTTTCTCTGGGGCATCCTGTGACCAGGTTGACCAAACCGCTAATCTTAGTATGTAGTTCTACTCAATACAGTCACGCCTCTTTATAACGCATCTGCGTGTGAGTTTGTGTGTGTTTATGTTTGGGTGTGTTTGTGTGCGTGTTTGTGTGCGTTGGTGTACGTGTGTGTGCATTCATGCGTTGGTGCGTGTGTATGTGTGTGTGCGTGCGTGCATGTGTGTGTGTATATGTAAAAAACATTAATCTCAACCTGAAGCTGGCATTGTATTTCAGACATCAGCAAATGTTTGAGCAGTCCGTGTCTTAACAATTGGACATGTGAGGACGGAGACGATTCTTATATATGTAACTGTCCGTCTGGCTTCGTCGGGGACAAATGTATGCAAGGTAGGTTGATGGCTTCAATAGTGCTATCTATGCGTAACATATGGAATTTATTCATGCGTTGCTTAATTTTCCAGGAAATCTATCTTGGTAGATGGATGACACTCAAATGACCATGTTTGATTGGGTTAAGTGACACAGTTCGTAACCAAAAATCTTCACAGTTGGCACATTACTTGATAAGAACATTGAGTTTACGATTTCGAAGTTTCACAGACATTTATATGTTAATATCACTTTAGCTTTAAAATACTGGCACTTTTCGCCTGACTTGATCAGACCAGACGAAACGAAACCAGACCGAACGACGTCAGACCACGTCAGACTACATCAGACAGCAGAGTAACCACTACACTGACCGGCGTCGATTTTGCCATCTTTGAAGCCGTCGTGACATCATAATCGCGTTAACTTGAAAAGTTTCGAATACGTCAGACAGATACCGACTAGAAACGACGTATTTGAAAGTTTTCTTTATTATGTCAACAAGCCGGCTTCAAGTACGGTAAAATCGGCGCCGATCGGTGATATAAATACATTGCAGTCTAACGTACTATAGTGTGGTTAGACGTGGTTTGATCTCGTCTGGTGTCGTCTGATCTTGTGAGATAGGGCAAAATGTGCAAGTGTACCCAGGCTTAAGTCCGGAATACAATTGATACGTTTTGATTCGTGACCAATTCTTTTTGATCACGTACTAAAGTAAACAACAGTCATCACAAGTAAATTTGCTAATATAAACTTCACAAGTATGGATATTCAGAATAATACTGTCACATGATGATTGCATGTTATCGTGTATGTAAAAAGCAGACAAAATAACATGAGCTTGGGGATTTCTGTTCCAGACATCAACGAATGTCTGAGTAATCCGTGTCTAAGCAATGGAACATGTGCGGATCTAATCAATTCGTATGACTGTGAATGTGTGCTTGGTTTCTCTGGGGCATCCTGTGACCAGGTTGACCAAACCGCTAATCTTAGTAAGTAGTTCCACTCAATACTGTCACGCCTCTTTATAACGCATCTGCGTGTGTGTTTGTGTGTCTTTATGTTTGGGTGTGATTGTGTGCGTGTTTGTGTGCGTGATTGTGTGCGTTGGTGTACGTGTGTGTGCGTTCATGCGTTGGTGCGTGTGTATGTGTGTGTGCGTGCGTGCATGTGTGTGTGTGCATATGTAAAAAACATTAATCTCAACCTGAAGCTGGCATTGTATTTCAGACATCAGCAAATGTTTGAGCAGTCCGTGTCTTAACAATTGGACATGTGAGGACGGAGACGATTCTTATATATGTAACTGTCCGTCTGGCTTCGCCGGGGACAACTGTAAGCAAGGTAGGTAGATGGCTTCAATAGTGCTATCTATGCGTAACATATGGAATTTATTCATGCGTTGCTTACTTTTCCAGGAAATATATCTTGGTAGTTGGAAGACACTCAAATGACCAGGTTTGATTGGGTTAAGTGACACAGTTCGCAACCAAAAATCTTCACAGTTGGCACATTACTTGATAAGAACATTGAATTTACGATTTCGAAGTTTCACAGACATTTATATGTTCGTATCACTTTAGCTTTGAAATACTGGCACTTTTCGCCTGACTTGATCAGACCAGACGAAACACAACCAGACCGAACGACGTCAGACCACATCAGACTACGTCAGACTGCAGAGTAACCACTACACTGACCGGCGTCGATTTTGCCATCTTTGAAGCCGTCGTGACGTCATAATCGCGTTAACTTGAAAAGTTTCGAATACGTCAGACAGATACCGACTAGAAACGACGTATTTGAAAGTTTTCTTTATTATGTCAACAAGCCGGCTTCAAGTACGGTAAAATCGGCGCCGATCGGTGATATAAATACATTGCAGTCTAACGTACTATAGTGTGGTTAGACGTGGTTTGATCTCGTCTGGTGTCGTCTGATCTTGTGAGATAGGGCAAAATGTGCAAGTGTACCCAGGCTTAAGTCCGGAATACAATTGATACGTTTTGATTCGTGACCAATTCTTTTTGATCACGTACTAAAATAAACAACAGTCATCACAAGTAAATTTGCTAATATAAACTTCACAAGTATGGATATTCAGAATAATACTGTCACATGATGATTGCATGTTATCGTGTATGTAAAAAGCAGACAAAATAACATGAGGTTGGGGATTTCTGTTCCAGACATCAACGAATGTCTGAGTAATCCGTGTCTAAGCAATGGAACATGTGCGGATCGAATCAATTCGTATGACTGTGAATGTGTGCTTGGTTTCTCTGGGGCATCCTGTGACCAGGTTGACCAAACCGTTAATCTTAGTAAGTAGTTCTACTCAATACAGTCACGCCTCTTTATAACGCATCTGCGTGTGTGTTTGTGTGTGTTTATGTTTGGGTGTGTTTGTGTGCGTGTTTGTGTGCGTTGGTGTACGTGTGTGTGCGTTCATGCGTTGGTGCGTGTGTATGTGTGTGTGCGTGCGTGCATGTGTGTGTGTGTGTATATGTAAAAAACATTAATCTCAACCTGAAGCTGGCATTGTATTTCAGACATCAGCAAATGTTTGAGCAGTCCGTGTCTTAACAATTGGACATGTGAGGACGGAGACGATTCTTATATATGTAACTGTCCGTCTGGCTTCGCCGGGGACAACTGTAAGCAAGGTAGGTAGATGGCTTCAAAAGTGCTATCTATGCGTAACATATGGAATTTATTCATGCGTTGCTTACTTTTCCAGGAAATCTATCTTGGTAGTTGGATGACACTCAAATGACCATGTTTGATTGGGTTAAGTGACACAGTTCGAAACCAAAAATCTTCACAGTTGGCACATTACTTGATAAGAACATTGAATTTACGATTTCGAAGTTTCACAGACATTTATATGTTAGTATCACTTTAGCTTTGAAATACTGGCACTTTTCGCCTGACTTGATCAGACCAGACGAAACAAAACCAGACCGAACGACGTCAGACCACGTCAGACTACGTCAGACTGCAGAGTAACCACTACACTGACCGGCGTCGATTTTGCCATCTTTGAAGCCGTCGTGACGTCATAATCGCGTTAACTTGAAAAGTTTCGAATACGTCAGACAGATACCGACTAGAAACGACGTATTTGAAAGTGTTCTTTATTATGTCAACAAGCCGGCTTCAAGTACATTAAAATCGGCGCCGATCGGTGAAATAAATACATTGCAGTCTAACGTACTATGGTGTGGTTAGACGTGGTTTGATCTCGTCTGGTGTCGTCTGATCTTGTGAGATAGGGCAAAAAGTGCAAGTGTACCCAGGCTTAAGTCCGGAATACAATTGATACGTTTTGATTCGTGACCAATTCTTTTTGATCACGTACTAAAGTAAACAACAGTCATCACAAGTAAATTTGCTAATATAAACTTCACAAGTATGGATATTCAGAATAATACTGTCACATGATGATTGCATGTTATCGTGTATGTAAAAAGCAGACAAAATAACATGAGGTTGGGGATTTCTGTTCCAGACATCAACGAATGTCTGAGTAATCCGTGTCTAAGCAATGGAACATGTGCGGATCTAAACAATTCGTATGACTGTGAATGTGTGCTTGGTTTCTCTGGGGCATCCTGTGACCAGGTTGACCAAACCGCTAATCTTAGTAAGTAGTTCTACTCAATACAGTCACGCCTCTTTATAACGCATCTGCGTGTGAGTTTGTGTTTGTTTATGTTTGTGTGTGTTTGTGTGCGTGTTTGTGTGCGTTGGTGTACGTGTGTGTGCGTTCATGCGTTGGTGCGTGTGTATGTGTGTGTGCGTGCGTGCATGTGTGTGTGTATATGTAAAAAACATTAATCTCAACCTGAAGCTGGCATTGTATTTCAGACATCAGCAAATGTTTGAGCAGTCCGTGTCTTAACAATTGGACATGTGAGGACGGAGACGATTCTTATATATGTAACTGTCCGTCTGGCTTCGCCGGGGACAACTGTAAGCAAGGTAGGTAGATGGCTTCAAAAGTGCTATCTATGCGTAACATATGGAATTTATTCATGCGTTGCTTACTTTTCCAGGAAATCTATCTTGGTAGTTGGATGACACTCAAATGACCATGTTTGATTGGGTTAAGTGACACAGTTCGCAACCAAAAATCTTCACAGTTGGCACATTACTTGATAAGAACATTGAATTTACGATTTCGAAGTTTCACATACATTTATATGTTAGAATCACTTTAGCTTTGAAATACTGGCACTTTTCGCCTGACTTGATCAGACCAGACGAAACAAAACCAGACCGAACGACGTCAGACCACGTCAGACTACGTCAGACTGCAGAGTAACCACTACACTGACCGGCGTCGATTTTGCCATTTTTGAAGCCGTCGTGACGTCATAATCGCGTTAACTTGAAAAGTTTCGAATACGTCAGACAGACACCGACTAGAAACGACGTATTTGAAAGTTTTCTTTATTATGTCAACAAGCCGGCTTCAAGTACGGTAAAATCGGTGCCGATCGTTGAAATGAATACATTGCAGTCTGTCGTACTCTGATGTGTTTAGACGTGGTTTGATCTCGTCTAGTGTCGTCTGGTCTTGTGTATCCTGGCTTAAGTCCGGAATACAATTGATACGTTTTGATTCGTGACCAATTCTTTTTGATCACGTACTAAAGTAAGCAACAGTCATCACAAGTAAATTTGCTAATATAAACTTCACAAGTATGGACATTCAGTATAATACTGTCACATGATGATTGCATGTTATCGTCCATGTAAAAAGCAGACAAAATAACATGAGGTTGGGGATTTCTGTTCCAGACATCAACGAATGTCTGAGTAATCCGTGTCTAAGCAATGGAACATGTGCGGATCGAATCAATTCGTATGACTGTGAATGTGTGCTTGGTTTCTCCGGGGCATCCTGTGACCAGGTTGACCAAACCGCTAATCTTAGTAAGTAGTTCTACTCAATACAGTAACGCCTCTTTATAACGCATCTTCGTGTGTGTTTGTGTGTGTTTATGTTTGGGTGTGTTTGTGTGCGTGTTTGTGTGCGTTGGTGTACGTGTGTGTGCGTTAATGCGTTGGTGCGTGTGTATGTGTGTGTGCGTGCGTGCATGTGTGTGTGTGTGTGTGTATATGTAAAAAACATTAATCTCAACCTGAAGCTGGCATTGTATTTCAGACATCAGCAAATGTTTGAGCAGTCCGTGTCTTAACAATTGGACATGTGAGGACGGAGACGATTCTTATATATGTAACTGTCCGTCTGGCTTCGCCGGGGACAACTGTAAGCAAGGTAGGTAGATGGCTTCAATAGTGCTATCTATGCGTAACATATGGAATTTATTCATGTGTTGCTTACTTTTCCAGGAAATCTATCTTGGTAGTTGGATGACACTCAAATGACCATGTTTGATTGGGTTAAGTGACACAGTTCGCAACCAAAAATCTTCACAGTTGGCACATTACTTGATAAGAACATTGAATTTACGATTTCGAAGTTTCACAGACATTTATATGTTCGTATCACTTTAGCTTTGAAATACTGGCACTTTTCGCCTGACTTGATCAGACCAGACGAAACAAAACCAGACCGAACGACGTCAGACCACATCAGACTACGTCAGACTGCAGAGTAACCACTACACTGACCGGCGTCGATTTTGCCATCTTTGAAGCCGTCGTGACGTCATAATCGCGTTAACTTGAAAAGTTTCGAATACGTCAGACAGATACCGACTAGAAACGACGTATTTGAAAGTGTTCTTTATTATGTCAACAAGCCTGCTTCAAGTACGGTAAAATCGGCGCCGATCGGTGAAATAAATACATTGCAGTCTAACGTACTATGGTGTGGTTAGACGTGGTTTGATCTCATCTGGTGTCGTCTGTTCTTGTGAGATAGGGCAAAAAGTGCAAGTGTACCCAAGCTTAAGTCCGGAATACAATTGATACGTTTTGATTCGTGACCAATTCTTTTTGATCACGTACTAAAGTAAACAACAGTCATCACAAGTAAATTTGCTAATATAAACTTCACAAGTATGGATATTCAGAATAATACTGTCACATGATGATTGCATGTTATCGTGTATGTAAAAAGCAGACAAAATAACATGAGGTTGGGGATTTCTGTTCCAGACATCAACGAATGTCTGAGTAATCCGTGTCTAAGCAATGGAACATGTGCGGATCTAATCAATTCGTATGACTGTGAATGTGTGCTTGGTTTCTCTGGGGCATCCTGTGACCAGGTTGACCAAACCGCTAATGTTAGTAAGTAGTTCTACTCAATACAGTCACGCATCTTTATAACGCATCTGCGTGTGAGTTTGTGTGTGTTTATGTTTGGGTGTGTTTGTGTGCGTGTTTGTGTGCGTTGGTGTACGTGTGTGTGCGTTCATGCGTTGGTGCGTGTGTATGTGTGTGTGCGTGCGTGCATGTGTGTGTGTATATGTAAAAAACATTAATCTCAACCTGAAGCTGGCATTGTATTTCAGACATCAGCAAATGTTTGAGCAGTCCGTGTCTTAACAATTGGACATGTGAGGACGGAGACGATTCTTATATATGTAACTGTCCGTCTGGCTTCGCCGGGGACAACTGTAAGCAAGGTAGGTAGATGGCTTCAATAGTGCTATCTATGCGTAACATATGGAATTTATTCATGTGTTGCTTACTTTTCCAGGAAATCTATCTTGGTAGTTGGATGACACTCAAATGACCATGTTTGATTGGGTTAAGTGACACAGTTCGCAACCAAAAATCTTCACAGTTGGCACATTACTTGATAAGAACATTGAATTTACGATTTCGAAGTTTCACATACATTTATATGTTAGAATCACTTTAGCTTTGAAATACTGGCACTTTTCGCCTGACTTGATCAGACCAGACGAAACAAAACCAGACCGAACGACGTCAGACCACGTCAGACTACGTCAGACTGCAGAGTAACCACTACACTGACCGGCGTCGATTTTGCCATCTTTGAAGCCGTCGTGACGTCATAATCGCGTTAACTTGAAAAGTTTCGAATACGTCAGACAGATACCGACTAGAAACGACGTATTTGAAAGTTTTCTTTATTATGTCAACAAGCCGGCTTCAAGTACGGTAAAATCGGCGCCGATCAGTGAAATAAATACATTGCAGTCTAACGTACTATTGTGTGGTTAGACGTGGTTTGATCTCGTCTGGTGTCGTGTGTTCTTGTGAGATAGGGCAAAATGTGCAAGTGTACCCAGGCTTAAGTCCGGAATACAATTGATACGTTTTGATTCGTGACCAATTCTTTTTGATCACGTACTAAAGTAAACAACAGTCATCACAAGTAAATTTGCTAATATAAACTTCACAAGTATGGATATTCAGAATAATACTGTCACATGATGATTGCATGTTATCGTGTATGTAAAAAGCAGACAAAATAACATGAGGTTGGGGATTTCTGTTCCAGACATCAACGAATGTCTGAGTAATCCGTGTCTAAGCAATGGAACATGTGCGGATCTAATCAATTCGTATGACTGTGAATGTGTGCTTGGTTTCTCTGGGGCATCCTGTGACCAGGTTGACCAAACCGCTAATCTTAGTAAGTAGTTCTACTCAATACAGTCACGCCTCTTTATAACGCATCTGCGTGTGAGTTTGTGTGTGTTTATGTTTGGGTGTGTTTGTGTGCGTGTTTGTGTGCGTTGGTGTACGTGTGTGTGCGTTCATGCGTTGGTGCGTGTGTATGTGTGTGTGCGTGCGTGCATGTGTGTGTATATGTAAAAAACATTAATCTCAACCTGAAGCTGGCATTGTATTTCAGACATCAGCAAATGTTTGAGCAGTCCGTGTCTTAACAATTGGACATGTGAGGACGGAGACGATTCTTATATATGTAACTGTCCGTCTGGCTTCGCCGGGGACAACTGTAAGCAAGGTAGGTAGATGGCTTCAATAGTGCTATCTATGCGTAACATATGGAATTTATTCATGCGTTGCTTATTTTTCCAGGAAATCTATCTTGGTAGCTTGATGACAATCAAATGACCATGTTTGATTGGGTTAAGTGACTCAGTTCGCAAACAACAAACTTCACAGTTGGCACATTACTTGATAAGAACATTGAGTTTACGATTTCGAAGTTTCACGGACATTCATATGTTAATATCACTTTAGCTTTGAAATACTGGCACTTTTCGCCTGAATTGATCAGACCAGACGACACAAAACCAGACCGAACGACGTCAAACCACGTCAGACTTCGTCAGACTGCAGTGTAACCACTACACTGACCGGCGTCGATTTTGCCATCTTTGAAGCCGTCGTGACGTCATAATCGCGATAACTTGAAACGTTTCGAATACGTCAGACAGACACCGACTAGAAACGATGTATTTTAAAGTTTTCTTTATTATGTTAACAAGCCGGCTTCAAGTACGGTAAAATCGGTGCCGATCGGTGAAATAAATACATTGCAGTCTAACGTACTCTGGTGTGGTTAGACGTGGTTTGATCTAGTCTGGTGTCGTGTGATCTTGTAAGATAGGGCAAAAAGTGCCAGTGTACCCTGGCTTAAGTCCGGAATGCAACTGATACGTTTTGATTCGTGACCAATTCTTTTTGATCACGTACTAAAGTAAACAACAGTCATCACAAGTAAATTTGCTAATATAAACTTCACAAGTATGTATATTCAGAATAATACTGTCACATGATGATTGCATGTTATCGTGCATGTAAAAAGCAGACAAAATAACATGAGGTTGGGGATCTATGTTCCAGACATCAACGAATGTCTGAGTAATCCGTGTCTAAGCAATGGAACATGTGCGGATCGAATCAATTCATATGACTGTGAATGTGGGCTTGGTTTCTCTGGGGCATCCTGTGACCAGTTTGACCAAACCGCTAATCTTAGTAAGTAGTTCTACTAAATACAGTCACGCCTCTTTATAACGCATCTGCGTGTGTGTTTGTGTGTGTTTATGTTTGGGTGTGTTTGTGTGCGTGTTTGTGTGCGTTTGTGTACGTGTGTGTGCGTTCATGCGTTTGTGCGTGTGTATGTGTGTGTGCGTGCGTGCATGTGTGTGTGTGTATGTAAAAACATTAATATCAACCTGAAGCTGGCATTGTATTTCAGACATCAGCAAATGTTTGAGCAGTCCGTGTTTTAACAATTGGACATGTGAGGACGGAGACGATTCTTATATATGTAACTGTCCGTCTGGCTTCGCCGGGGACAACTGTAAGCAAGGTAGGTAGATGGCTTCAATAGTGCTATCTATGCGTAACATATGGAATTTATTCATGCGTTGCTTACTTTTCCATGAAATCTATCTTGGTAGCTTGATGACACTCAAATGACCATGATTGATTGGGTTAAGTGACTCAGTTCGCAAACAGCAAACTTCACAGTTGGCACATTACTTGATAAGAACATTGAGTTTACGATTTCGAAGTTTCACGGACATTTATATGTTAATATCACTTTAGCTTTGAAATACTGGCACTTTTCGCCTGAATTGATCAGACCAGACGACACAAAACCAGACCGAACGACGTCAGACCACGTCAGACTTCGTCAGACTGCAGTGTAACCACTACACTGACCGGCGTCGATTTTGCCATCTTTGAAGCCGTCGTGACGTCATAATCGCGTTAACTTGAAAAGTTTCGAATACGTCAGACAGACACCGACTAGAAACGACGTATTTTAAAGTTTTCTTTATTATGTTAACAAGCCGGCTTCAAGTACGGTAAAATCGGTGCCGATCGGTGAAATAAATACATTGCAGTCTAACGTACTCTGGTGTGGTTAGACGTGGTTTGATCTAGTCTGGTGTCGTGTGATCTTGTGAGATAGGGCAAAAAGTGCCAGTGTACCCTGGCTTAAGTCCGGAATGCAACTGATACGTTTTGATTCGTGACCAATTCTTTTTGATCACGTACTAAAGTAAACAACAGTCATCACAAGTAAATTTGCTAATATAAACTTCACAAGTATGTATATTCAGAATAATATTGTCACATGATGATTGCATGTTATCGTGCATGTAAAAAGCAGACAAAATAACATGAAGTTGGGGATTTATGTTCCAGACATCAACGAATGTCTGAGTAATCCGTGTCTAAGCAATGGAACATGTGCGGATCGAATCAATTCATATGACTGTGAATGTGTGCGTGGTTTCTCTGGGGCATCCTGTGACCAGGTTGACCAAACCGCTAATCTTAGTAAGTAGTTCTACTAAATACAGTCACGCCTCTTTATAACGCATCTGCGTGTGTGTTTGTGTGAGTTTATGTTTGGGTGTGTTTGTGTGCGTGTTTGTGTGCGTTTGTGTACGTGTGGTGCGATCATGCGTTGGTGCGTGTGTATGTGTGTGTGCGTGCGTGCATATGTAAAAACATTAATATCAACCTGAAGCTGGCATTGTATTTCAGACATCAGCAAATGTTTGAGCAGTCCGTGTTTTAACAATTGGACATGTGAGGACGGAGACGATTCTTATATATGTAACTGTCCGTCTGGCTTCGCCGGGGACAACTGTAAGCAAGGTAGGTAGATGGCTTCCATAGTGCTATCTATGCGTAACATATGGAATTTATTCATGCGTTGCTTACTTTTCCAGGAAATCTATCTTGGTAGCTTGATGATACTCAAATGACCATGTTTGATTGGGTTAAGTGACTCAGTTCGCAAACAACAAACTTCACAGTTGGCACATTACTTGATAAGAACATTGAGTTTACGATTTCGAAGTTTCACGGACATTTATATGTTAATATCACTTTAGCTTTGAAATACTGGCACTGTTCGCCTGAATTGATCAGACCAGACGACACAAAACCAGACCGAACGACGTCAGACCACGTCAGACTACGTCAGACTGCAGTGTAACCACTACACTGACCGGCGTCGATTTTGCCATCTTTGAAGCCGTCGTGACGTCATAATCGCGTTAACTTGAAAAGTTTCGAATACGTCAGACAGACACCGACTAGAAACGACGTATTTTAAAGTTTTCTTTATTATGTTAACAAGCCGGCTTCAAATACGGTAAAATCGGTGCCGATCGGTGAAATAAATACATTGCAGTCTAACGTACTCTGGTGTGGTTAGACGTGGTTTGATCTAGTCTGGTGTCGTGTGATCTTGTGAGATAGGGCAAAAAGTGCCAGTGTACCCTGGCTTAAGTCCGGAATGCAACTGATACGTTTTGATTCGTGACCAATTCTTTTTGATCACGTACTAAAGTAAACAACAGTCATCACAAGTAAATTTGCTAATATAAACTTCACAAGTATGTATATTCAGAATAATATTGTCACATGATGATTGCATGTTATCGTGCATGTAAAAAGCAGACAAAATAACATGAAGTTGGGGATTTATGTTCCAGACATCAACGAATGTCTGAGTAATCCGTGTCTAAGCAATGGAACATGTGCGGATCGAATCAATTCATATGACTGTGAATGTGTGCGTGGTTTCTCTGGGGCATCCTGTGACCAGGTTGACCAAACCGCTAATCTTAGTAAGTAGTTCTACTAAATACAGTCACGCCTCTTTATAACGCATCTGCGTGTGTGTTTGTGTGAGTTTATGTTTGGGTGTGTTTGTGTGCGTGTTTGTGTGCGTTTGTGTACGTGTGGTGCGATCATGCGTTGGTGCGTGTGTATGTGTGTGTGCGTGCGTGCATGTGTGTGTGTGTATATGTAAAAACATTAATATCAACCTGAAGCTGGCATTGTATTTCAGACATCAGCAAATGTTTGAGCAGTCCGTGTTTTAACAATTGGACATGTGAGGACGGAGACGATTCTTATATATGTAACTGTCCGTCTGGCTTCGCCGGGGACAACTGTAAGCAAGGTAGGTAGATGGCTTCCATAGTGCTATCTATGCGTAACATATGGAATTTATTCATGCGTTGCTTACTTTTCCAGGAAATCTATCTTGGTAGCTTGATGATACTCAAATGACCATGTTTGATTGGGTTAAGTGACTCAGTTCGCAAACAACAAACTTCACAGTTGGCACATTACTTGATAAGAACATTGAGTTTACGATTTCGAAGTTTCACGGACATTTATATGTTAATATCACTTTAGCTTTGAAATACTGGCAATGTTCGCCTGAATTGATCAGACCAGACGACACAAAACCAGACCGAACGACGTCAGACCACGTCAGACTACGTCAGACTGCAGTGTAACCACTACACTGACCGGCGTCGATTTTGCCATCTTTGAAGCCGTCGTGACGTCGTAATCGCGTTAACTTGAAAAGTTTCGAATACGTCAGACAGACACCGACTAGAAACGACGTATTTTAAAGTTTTCTTTATTATGTTAACAAGCCGGCTTCAAGTACGGTAAAATCGGTGCCGATCGGTGAAATAAATACATTGCAGTCTAACGTACTCAGGTGTGGTTAGACGTGGTTTGATCTAGTCTGGTGTCGTGTGATCTTGAGAGATAGGGCAAAAAGTGCCAGTGTACCCTGGCTTAAGTCCGGAATGCAACTGATACGTTTTGATTCGTGACCAATTCTTTTTGATCACGTACTAAAGTAAACAACATTCATCACAAGTAAATTTGCTAATATAAACTTCACAAGTATGTATATTCAGAATAATACTGTCACATGATGATTGCATGTTATCGTGCATGTAAAAAGCAGACAAAATAACATGAGGTTGGGGATTTATGTTCCAGACATCAACGAATGTCTGAGTAATCCGTGTCTATGCAACGGAACATGTGCGGATCGAATCAATTCATATGACTGTGAATGTGTGCATGGTTTCTCTGGGGCATCCTGTGACCAGGTTGACCAAACCGCTAATCTTAGTAAGTAGTTTTACTAAATACAGTCACGCCTCTTTATAACGCATCTGCGTGTGTGTTTGTGTGTGTTTATGTTTGGGTGTGTTTGTGTGCGTGTTTGTGTGCGTTTGTGTACGTGTGTGTGCGTTCATGCGTTGGTGCGTGTGTATGTGTGTGTGCGTGCGTGCATGTGTGTGTGTGTATATGTAAAAACATTAATATCAACCTGAAGCTGGCATTGTATTTCAGACATCAGCAAATGTTTGAGCAGTCCGTGTTTTAACAATTGGACATGTGAGGACGGAGACGATTCTTATATATGTAACTGTCCGTCTGGCTTCGCCGGGGACAACTGTAAGCAAGGTAGGTAGATGGCTTCAATAGTGCTATCTATGCGTAACATATGGAATTTATTCATGCGTTGCTTACTTTTCCAGGAAATCTATCTTGGTAGCTTGATGACACTCAAATGACCATGTTTGATTGGGTTAAGTGACTCAGTTCGCAAACAACAAACTTCACAGTTGGCACATTACTTGATAAGAACATTGAGTTTACGATTTCGAAGTTTCACGGACATTTATATGTTAATATCACTTTAGCTTTGAAATACTGGCACTGTTCGCCTGAATTGATCAGACCAGACGACACAAAACCAGACCGAACGACGTCAGACCACGTCAGACTACGTCAGACTGCAGTGTAACCACTACACTGACCGGCGTCGATTTTGCCATCTTTGAAGCCGTCGTGACGTCATAATCGCGTTAACTTGAAAAGTTTCGAATACGTCAGACAGACACCGACTAGAAACGACGTATTTTAAAGTTTTCTTTATTATGTTAACAAGCCGGCTTCAAGTACGGTAAAATCGGTGCCGATCGGTGAAATAAATACATTGCAGTCTAACGTACTCTGGTGTGGTTAGACGTGGTTTGATCTAGTCTGGTGTCGTGTGATCTTGTGAGATAGGGCAAAAAGTGCCAGTGTACCCTGGCTTAAGTCCGGAATGCAACTGATACGTTTTGATTCGTGACCAATTCTTTTTGATCACGTACTAAAGTAAACAACAGTCATCACAAGTAAATTTGCTAATATAAACTTCACAAGTAAGTATATTCAGAATAATACTGTCACATGATGATTGCATGTTATCGTGCATGTAAAAAGCAGACAAAATAACATGAGGTTGGGGATTTATGTTCCAGACATCAACGAATGTCTGAGTAATCCGTGTCTAAGCAATGGAACATGTGCGGATCGAATCAATTCATATGACTGTGAATGTGTGCTTGGTTTCTCTGGGGCATCTTGTGACCAGGTTGACCAAACCGCTAATCTTAGTAAGTAGTTCTACTAAATACAGTCACGCCTCTTTATAACGCATCTGCGTGTGTGTTTGTGTGTGTTTATGTTTGGGTGTGTTTGTGTGCGTGTTTGTGTGCGTTTGTGTACGTGTGTGTGCGTTCATGCGTTGGTGCGTGTGTATGTGTGTGTGCGTGCGTGCATGTGTGTGTGTGTATATGTAAAAACATTAATATCAACCTGAAGCTGGCATTGTATTTCAGACATCAGCAAATGTTTGAGCAGTCCGTGTTTTAACAATTGGACATGTGAGGACGGAGACGATTCTTATATATGTAACTGTCCGTCTGGCTTCGCCGGGGACAACTGTAAGCAAGGTAGGTAGATGGCTTCAATAGTGCTATCTATGCGTAACATATGGAATTTATTCATGCGTTGCTTACTTTTCCAGGAAATCTATCTTGGTAGCTTGATGATACTCAAATGACCATGTTTGATTGGGTTAAGTGACTCAGTTCGCAAACAACAAACTTCACAGTTGGCACATTACTTGATAAGAACATTGAGTTTACGATTTCGAAGTTTCACGGACATTTATATGTTAATATCACTTTAGCTTTGAAATACTGGCACTGTTCGCCTGAATTGATCAGACCAGACGACACAAAACCAGACCGAACGACGTCAGACCACGTCAGACTACGTCAGACTGCAGTGTAACCACTACACTGACCGGCGTCGATTTTGCCATCTTTGAAGCCGTCGTGACGTCGTAATCGCGTTAACTTGAAAAGTTTCGAATACGTCAGACAGACACCGACTAGAAACGACGTATTTTAAAGTTTTCTTTATTATGTTAACAAGCCGGCTTCAAGTACGGTAAAATCGGTGCCGATCGGTGAAATAAATACATTGCAGTCTAACGTACTCAGGTGTGGTTAGACGTGGTTTGATCTAGTCTGGTGTCGTGTGATCTTGTGAGATAGGGCAAAAAGTGCCAGTGTACCCTGGCTTAAGTCCGGAATGCAACTGATACGTTTTGATTCGTGACCAATTCTTTTTGATCACGTACTAAAGTAAACAACAGTCATCACAAGTAAATTTGCTAATATAAACTTCACAAGTAAGTATATTCAGAATAATACTGTCACATGATGATTGCATGTTATCGTGCATGTAAAAAGCAGACAAAATAACATGAGGTTGTGGATTTATGTTCCAGACATCAACGAATGTCTGAGTAATCCGTGTCTAAGCAATGGAACATGTGCGGATCGAATCAATTCATATGACTGTGAATGTGTGCGTGGTTTCTCTGGGGCATCCTGTGACCAGGTTGACCAAACCGCTAATCTTAGTAAGTAGTTCTACTAAATACAGTCACGCCTCTTTATAACGCATCTGCGTGTGTGTTTGTGTGAGTTTATGTTTGGGTGTGTTTGTGTGCGTGTTTGTGTGCGTTTGTGTACGTGTGGTGCGATCATGCGTTGGTGCGTGTGTATGTGTGTGTGCGTGCGTGCATGTGTGTGTGTGTATATGTAAAAACATTAATATCAACCTGAAGCTGGCATTGTATTTCAGACATCAGCAAATGTTTGAGCAGTCCGTGTTTTAACAATTGGACATGTGAGGACGGAGACGATTCTTATATATGTAACTGTCCGTCTGGCTTCGCCGGGGACAACTGTAAGCAAGGTAGGTAGATGGCTTCCATAGTGCTATCTATGCGTAACATATGGAATTTATTCATGCGTTGCTTACTTTTCCAGGAAATCTATCTTGGTAGCTTGATGATACTCAAATGACCATGTTTGATTGGGTTAAGTGACTCAGTTCGCAAACAACAAACTTCACAGTTGGCACATTACTTGATAAGAACATTGAGTTTACGATTTCGAAGTTTCACGGACATTTATATGTTAATATCACTTTAGCTTTGAAATACTGGCACTGTTCGCCTGAATTGATCAGACCAGACGACACAAAACCAGACCGAACGACGTCAGACCACGTCAGACTACGTCAGACTGCAGTGTAACCACTACACTGACCGGCGTCGATTTTGCCATCTTTGAAGCCGTCGTGACGTCGTAATCGCGTTAACTTGAAAAGTTTCGAATACGTCAGACAGACACCGACTAGAAACGACGTATTTTAAAGTTTTCTTTATTATGTTAACAAGCCGGCTTCAAGTACGGTAAAATCGGTGCCGATCGGTGAAATAAATACATTGCAGTCTAACGTACTCTGGTGTGGTTAGACGTGGTTTGATCTAGTCTGGTGTCGTGTGATCTTGTGAGATAGGGCAAAAAGTGCCAGTGTACCCTGGCTTAAATCCGGAATGCAACAGATACATTTTGATTCGTGACTAATTCTTTTTGATCACGTACTAAAGTAAACAACAGTCATCACAAGTAAATTTGCTAATATAAACTTCACAAGTATGTATATTCAGAATAATACTGTCACATGATGATTGCATGTGATCGTGCATGTAAAAAGCAGATAAAATTACATGAGGTTGGGGATTTATGTTCCAGACATCAACGAATGTCTGAGTAATCCGTGTCTAAGCAATGGAACATGTGCGGATCTAATCAATTCGTATGACTGTGAATGTGTGCTTGGTCTCTCTGGGGCATCCTGTGACCAGGTTGACCAAACCGCTAATCTTAGTAAGTAGTTCTACTAAATACAGTCACGCCTCTTTATAACGCATCTGCGTGTGTGTTTGTGTGTGTTTATGTTTGGGTGTGTTTGTGTGCGTGTTTGTGTGCGTTTGTGTACGTGTGTGTGCGTTCATGCGTTGGTGCGTGTGTATGTGTGTGTGCGTGCGTGCATGTGTGTGTGTGTATATGTAAAAAACATTAATCTCAACCAGAAGCTGACATTGTATTTCAGACATCAGCAAATGTTTGAGCAGTCCGTGTTTTAACAATTGGACATGTGAGGACGGAGACGATTCTTATATATGTAAGTGTCCGTCTGGCTTCGCCGGGGACAACTGTAAGCAAGGTAGGTAGATTGCTTCAATAGTGCTATCTATGCATAACATATGGAATTGATTGATTCGTTGCTTACTTTTCCAGGAAATCTATCTTGGTAGCTTGATGACACTCAAATAACCATGTTTGATTGGGTTAAGTGACTCAGTTCGCAATCAACAAACATCACAGTTGGCACACTACTTGATAAGAACATTGAGTTTACGATTACGAACTTTCACAGACATTTATATGTTAATATCACTATAGCTACGAAATACTAGCACGTTTCGCCTGACTTGATCAGACCAGACGACACAAAACCAGACCGAACGACGTCAGACCACGTCAGACTACGTCAGGCTGCAGTGTAACCACTACACTGACCGGTGTCGATTTTGCCATCCTTGAAGCCGGCGTGACGTCATAATCGCGTTAACTTGAAAAGTTTCGAATACGTCAGACAGACACCGACTAGAAACGACGTATTTTAAAGTTTTGTTTATTATGTCAACAAGCTGGCTTCAAGTACGGTAAATTCGGTGCCGATCGGTGAAACGAATACATTGCAGTCTGACGTACTCTAGTGTGGTCTGACGTGGTTTGATATCATCTGGTGTCGTCTGTTCTTATGAGATCTTGCAAAACGAGCCAGTGTATCCTGGCTTAAGTCCGGAATACAATTGATACGTTTTGATTCGTGACCAATACTTTTTGATCACGTACTAAAGTAAACAACAGTCATCACAAGTAAATTTGTTAATATAAACTTCTGAAGTATGGATATTCACAATAATACTGTCACATGATGATTGAATGTTATCGTGCATGTGCAAAGTAGACAAAATAACCTCAGGTTGGGGGTTTCTGTTCCAGATATCAATGAATGTCTGAGTAATCCGTGTCTAAGCAACGTAACATGTGCGGATCGAGTCAATTCGTATCATTGTGAATGTTTGCCTGGTTTCTCTGGGGCATCCTGTGACCAGGTTGACCTAACCGCTAACCTTAGTAAGTTGTTCTACTAAATACAGTCACGCCTCTTTACGACGCATCTGTGAGTGTGTTTGTGTGTGTTTATGTTTGGGAGTGTTTGTGTGCGTGTTTGTGTGCGTTTGTGTCAGTACCTGGAAAAGAGTTCTGCAGTGTAATCCTAAACCAACTGAAGACAGCAGTTGACCAACACCTCCGGGAGGTACAACCTGGTTTTCGAAGAGGAAGGTCATGCTGTGAGCAGATCTTCACATTGCGAAACATCATCGAACAAAGCAGAGAGTTCCAGATACCTCTTTTAATCAATTTCATTGACTTTAAGAAGGCTTTCGACAAAGTCCATAGAGATTCGCTATCGTAAATCCTGAAGCTATACCGCATATCAAGCAAATATATGGACATTTTTAAATCGCTATACCGAAACACCAACTGCTGCATCAAGACCAACGATGGCTACACAGACATGTTCGATATAGAGACAGGTGCATCCTGTCCCCTTTCCTCTTTGTTGTTGTTATCGACTTTATCATGAGGAAAACGATCAAAGATCCGCACTTTGGTGTTAAATGGATAAATAATAGGATGACAGACCTTGACTTTGCCGATGATATTGCACTGCTCAGCCACACGCCGGAGATCCTGCAAGAGATGACCAATAATTTAAACGAAAATTTATAGATGTTCGGATTAAGAATCAGCTATGGAAAGCCAAAAACATTGTCAGTTAGTGATGGATCTGAACCCCACATTGTGATCGGTCGGCAAGAGTTGCAATGCGTCGAGAACTTCCCTTACCTCGGATGCTACATCTCTAGGAAAGGCGACTCGGAAGTAGATGTACGAGCGAGGATAGGTAAGGCATCAGCAGTGGTCCGAAGACTACGTCCAATATGCTCCAGTAACACTATTAGAAAGGACATAAAACTACGTCTTTACATGTCAATCGTAATACCAACAGCGATATATGCCTGTGAAACGTGGAAGAATACGGCAAGGATATCAAAAAAAGAAGACTAGCGGGACATATCCTACGCCTACCAAGAGAGAGAACAGCACATGTAGCAATGGAATGGGTGCCTGAAGGTGGAAACAGAAGGAGAGGAAGGCCGACTAAGACCTGGCGCAAGACATTTAAAGAAGGTCTGGCAGAAATGGAAATCACCTGGAAGGAGGCCAAAGAAATTGCGAAAGACCGTAATAGATGGAGAAAGCTCGTCGCCCGATGTCCCGAAAGGAACAGGAGGAACTGAGTCTAAGTAAGTCTTTATAACGCATCTGCGTGTGTGTTTCTGTGTGTTTGTGTTGTGTGTGTTTCTGTGCGTGTGTTTGTGTGCGTTTGAGTGCGTGTGTTTTTGTGTATGTGCGTGTATGCGTTGGTGCGTGTGTGTGTGTCAGTGAGTGCATTTGTGTATGTATATGTAAAACACATTACTCTCAACCTGAAGCGGCATTGTATTTCAGACATCAGCAAATGTTTGAGCAGTCCGTGTCTTAATAATGGGACATGTGAGGACGGATACGATTCTTATGTATGTAACTGCCCGTCTGGCTTCGCCGGGGACAACTGTAAACTAGGTAGGTAGTTCGCTTCAGTAGTGCTATATATGTGCAATATATGGAATTTACTTTTCCATGACGCTATCTTGTTTTTTATGACACTCAAATGACCATGTTTTATTGGATTAAGTGACACAGTTAGTAATCAACAAACTTCATGTTTGGCACATTACTTGATAAGAACATTGAGTTTACGAATACGAAGTTTGACAGATATTTACACGCTAATATCACTTAAGCCTTGAAATACTGGCACTTTTCGCCTGACTTGATCAGACCAGACGACACCAAACGAGACTGAACGACGTCAGACCTCATCAGACTACTTCAGACTGCAATGTATCAACTACACTGACCGGCGCCGATTTTGCCATCCTTGAAGCCGGCGTGATGGCATAATCGCGTTAACTTTCGAATACGTTAGATCGACAACGACAAGAAACGACGTATTTGAAAGTTTTTTATATTATGTCATCACGCCGGCTTCAAGTACCATCAAATCGGTGCCGATCGGTGAAATGAATACACTGCAGTCTGACATACTCTGGTGTGGTCTGACGTGGGTTGGTATGGTATTGTTTAGTATTGTCTAGTCAGATCGGGCGAAAAGTGCCAGTGTATCCCGGCTTAAGTCAGTAATTCAGTTGATAATAATTATAATTTTGTTTTCATTCCTGACCAATTCTTTTTAGTCACTTGATGATTGCATGCTATCGTGCATGTGCAAAGCAAACCAAATAACCTGAGGTTGCTGGTTTATGTTCCAGAAAACAACGAATGTTTGAGCAATCCGTGTCTAAGCAATGGAACATGTGCGGATCGAATCAATTCGTATCGTTGTGCATGTGTGCCGGGTTTCTCTGGGACATACTGTGACCAGGTTGACCTAACCGTTAACCTTAGTAAGTAGTTCTAATAAATACTGACGCGCCCTGTTATAAATTGGCTATTAACGCTATAATAACTGCCACTTGTCTTGCGTGAAGTTCTCATATTTGTATTTTGCAATTCTGTGCACTCTATAAAATTACCAATACAGTATCACGTTTCAATAAATTGTCATTCCCATATCGTTATTCGAAGTTTTAAATGCGAGTGTTTTTAAAATGTGATGGAACATGTGGGAACGTATCTAAGTGACAGTCAAATATAGAACAATGATCTCTACCAAAACAATTTTTTAGACGTGTCGGAATGATTCAGTGGTCGGTGTCTTAACAATGGATTGGAACTGGAACGTAGCAGTAATTTTGGTATAGCGATTATATTTAAAACAGTTCCTTGAGAATTTTAATATATTCATAATGTACACCATTATTCATTAATCCTGTTAATTTGACTAATTCATGTAATTGCCTGCATTTATTTGATTATAATTATGTTTTATTAATAACTTATGACCAGAACAGTATATTGCTATCGTAACACCGTTACTTTTGTCAGATTTCGGTTTAGCTCTGCTGAGTTTTATGTGGCAAGACAAACGTCAAGCTGCTGTTACGGATTCTGCAAATTCAGTTTTGATTCTGTAGATACATATGAAAGAACGTGTTCTTTAGCGTAAACACCACTACAGTGCAGCGCATATTCAGAAGATAAGGTAAACATTACAAAATTACACTGATGATATCCAGTGATATATCCGTCATGCAAATGCAACAGTACCGAGCGACCAAATGGACAGTCAGAGGCGACTCACATGCTTCATTGGGAAAGTCAGGTGGTGTATGGCGCTACGCTGACGAAGACCAACTAAATGATGACCAACTGAAATTGTGGAGATGACACTAGTTCTCGGAATTTGGGTGTTCACGCGGACCAACATCAGATGATCACACATCACGTGTCTGTTGTGTATGCTGCATGTAACTATCATGTTTACAGACTATCATCAATATGTCACTATGTTACAACTCAAGCCACCAAAAGTGCAGTAAACACCTCTCGTTTGGGTTACTGCATCCATCCGGATTCTAACCAATCTTTCCATCGAGTTGGACTGCAATCCAAATCGATGGAAAGATTGATTAGAATCCGGGTGGATGCAGGCGGACAACCGTAGCCAGCACAGGCGGAAAAACATATAGGATGCAGGAAAACGGGAAATCTGCAGCTGACGTGGAAAGACTGCACGACGAGTGATTTATGAAAATCAGAACAATAGGACAGACGGAGAGTCGTGGCTGCTAACAGGAAGCAATGGAGAGCATGAACAAAAAGAGAGTGGTAAAACAACACATTTTACCGTAAGCCTTGTATTCATAGATTGACAAGAAGGAAGAACAACGCGAGTAGAGATGCATAGAGCATTGGTTGAAGGCGTTTTGTTGACCCGATTCAATTTTTGTTCGTTCAACAACTGTTTTACTGAACAAATTAACCTGCGACTCGAATTTTGTTGCGTTGCTCGGCCATCGTACGACTGATTAGTCGATGAAACACACAAAACTCGCAACAAAAGCAGTGTACGCCCAGCATATGGAATGCACTCACATAGGTCTGTAAATACCCACTTTGTTATTAGTGATTTTGTGTAGATGTATCTCTTCAGCTACGTTTATTATTTATCTTTGTTTTATAGTGATATACATTTTCAAGAATACAGTATTATCAGTTTTACCAGAGCTTTTTTTTTAAAGTGTGTGTACGTGCGTGTGTACATGCCTGTCTGAATATATGTGTGTTCGTGTGTGTTTTGCACTATGCAAGTTATATTAATTGATTTAGCTTTCTTACTATAACTCCGTTTATACAGCTCATCGATCTACGAAGTCGGAAGGAAGATTGTATAAATGCTTTTACTATTATTATTATTGTGGTACTGTTTATACTTTAAATAATCAATTATATATATATATATATATATATACACACTGTTGTGTTTGTGTTATGCTTTCGGCCTAATAGAAGCCTTCCGTAATCCTATGTCTGTCTGTTTTGTATTCTTTGAATAGAGTCTTTAAGTCCCCTTAATTTAATTCCATCTGCCATTTTTCAGAGAAATTGCCATCATTTTATTGAACAACTTTTTTTATTTTCATAACTTTTTACCTATAAAAACATAATGTCACCCACCAGTTTAAGTGCCTGTGTAGCTTTCTTCTGTAATCACTTTCTAACGTGTGTATTTGTGTTGCGAAGAATATAGGTCCTAGTATTGTGTGATACCCTACTCAAAACTTAGTTCCAATTTGAGACATCGATATTTCCATACCATTGCTTTTGAATTCCTCATTCCATGAGATTCTAATTTACCTACATGCTAAGTATTGGAACATGTAAGAATCAAGCCAATTCACATATGTGTCAATATCTTCCGGACGTCAATGAAGCCGATTTGACACAAGGTAGATACTTATATATATATATATATATATTTATTTATACAAGGTGATTAATGATAAAAACACATGTTTAAAAACAATATATTTGCTCTTATAAAATACATGTTCATAATATATTGTAATTCACAGGAAGACTGTGGCATAATAAAGTTGCTTTGTTCTATCTGAAGTGTGTCACTGAACTGATTGCTTTAAAATAAGTTACATTCGTACTTCACAGTCAACTCTGCATTTTTCTTTCGTGACGTTTAAGCAATTTCAGAGCCTTTTTCAACAGAGGTTTAATTGTGAAATATGCAACGAGACAACACGCACACGTACACGCTCACACGCACATTTGTGTGGTGCGTGTGTGCTTCTGTGATCATTTATATGAACTACCAGCAAAACAAATCTCAAAGGGAAGTTGACATTTAATTTTCAGACATCAATGAATGTGTGAGCAGTCCGTGTCTTAACAATGGAACATGTGTGGATCGAGTCAATTCATATACCTGTGAATGTCTTCCGGGCTTCAGTGGGCGCGCCTGTGGACAAGGTTGGTAGTTACTTAGTTATTACTTTACTAGTGATTGTTATACTATGCATTCTTAACATGCCCTAAACAAACACACACACACACACAAACATATCCCTAATGTTGTGCAAGCTATTAGTACATAAACGATTAAAAAAATGACGCGTACAATTGTTAAATATTAATACTATTTAATCGGGTATTATAAAAAAGTATAATTGATTTCTGAGGATGATGTGACTTTTTCAGACATCGACGAATGTTTGAGCAGTCCGTATATCAACAGCGGGACTTGCGAGGATCGTATCAATGCATATGTTTGTGAATGTCTTCCGGGCTTTTATGGTGCAGACTGTGGTCAAAGTAGGTAAATAATTACTGGGTTATTTATTATTTTTCTGTGCTATTCCAACAGAACATGCCAATTTTGATATGTTCTGATTTTAGATATATGTGTCAGTGTTGCGTGAAATGTGTGAAAATAAATATGATTATCAAACATCGTCTGACTATAATCGAGCTTATATATGCATGTATTAATATATGTGTATGTATGTATATATGTATGTATGTATATATGTATGCATGTATGTATGTATGTACGTATGTACGTATGTACGTATGTACGTATTTACGTATGTACGTATGTACGTATGTACGTATGTACGTATGTATGTATTTATGTATGTATGTACGTACGTATGTACGTATGTATGTATGTATGTGTGTATGCATGCATGTATGTATACATGTATGTGTGTGTGTGTGTGTGTGTGTGCGTTTGTGTGTGCGTATGCATGTATGCATGTATGCATGCATACATGTATACATGTATGCATGCATACGACGGGCTTTTTTCTGGTATAGCTAACACAGTCGTGTTATCCGGAGTCTAATGTATGTGTTTCAGTCCACAGAGAATGTTTGAGCAGTCCGTGTATGAACAATGGCACATGCGAAGAAGGAGTTCAGTCATGTCACTGTTCGTGTCTCCCGGGATTCGCTGGTACATTATGTGAGCAACGTACGTGATTCATCCATGTTACTTTCATTAATCTTTATCACGCATTACTCCTTGATATGATGTACTAATTACATTGACATTCCAATTTCTTTATATTTACTATTATCAAAAATCCAAGTGTTATGGAAGCGGGTGATAAAAGTACCGTACCTAGTCAAGTACCCACCAGTCGGACACGCTTGCAAGTCAGACACGTAAACATATAGTAAGTTATCGTCACTAATTATATGTATATCCATGTAACATTTACTTACCGTAATTATCAGTTATAATGTTATCATTTGCTGGTGCATCGTCTGGTTTTCTGGTCATGTGACAACAAAATATGCGCTAAAATGAAAGATCCATGAACCGCTTGTGTTGACATAACAAATAAAACATGCAGCACGGCGTTGGGCATTATTAATACTAAATATATTATGAAATACGTATGGAAAAATTTAATTAAATGTTAACAGCCTCAACAACTAAAATGTGAACAACTGTTCACATTAATCACCCGAGAAAGATCGACGTGAATAATTACATTTATGTCCAACAAGGCTTGCCATTCCAACTCGCGTCGCGGTAAATGTTTCGCGCGACTACGTCTCGCGGTCGTTATTTGTGAATTATATTAGACTGTATTTATATTAAATTGTCCAGACATTATCGATTGTTTGGACACTCCTTGTGTCAGCATTGGGAAATGCGAGGATCGAATTTACACACAAATATTTAAATGTCTTCTGGACTTCAATAGTTCCAACTATAGCCAAGGTAAGTAAATAGTTGATAGTCTGATATGGTTTGAAAGACTGTTCATAATTAGCAAGCTCTAAAACAACATTGTCTTCTAATCGGCTTTACAATATAACTATGCATCGACATTTTAAAGAACCGTGAAACACGTTAATACTACGGAGTATGACACATGCAGAACAGTAATGTCAATTTAAATTCATGTTTATGTTTTCCTGGCGTCAATAGTGTCAAATGCAAATCATTATGTTTGTGTTTCTTTATTTATTATGGTGTTTTATACATACCAAACATGTTCAAGCATTTTTGCATTGCTATTGTTGCTATTATAAAACTCTGTGTGTGTTTTGTGAAATTAACTTTCCTTACTTATATAACCAGACACATGAGAAGAAAGATCTCACCCTGAGGTTATACTGTATTTTCTAGACACCAACCGATGTTTGAGCAATCCGTGTCTCAATAATGGAACTTGTGAGAATCGTGTCAATGCGTATATTTGTGAATGTCTTCCAGGCTTTTCTGGTGCGTATTGTGAACAAGGTATATACATAATGGCGGAGAGTCAGGTTAATACGTAGTAAATAAAAATACAAACGGAAATAATTCGTGATTATCCTGCCTTGTGATGGCCTTGATTGCAACGTGGTGTTACCGAAGTTATGTATCGTGAGGTTTGACTCTATATACATATATCTATAATATTATACTCTAAATTATTTGTTATTATCAAGTTTTGTTTGGTATAAAAACAGTGTGTGTGGGGGGTGTGTGAGTGATTGTGTGTTTGGGCGTGCGTGTGTGTGTGTGGATTTGCCATAAAGCTAGTTAAAATAGTATCCAATATTGTTGTGCATTAGGAGAATACTATCCCCATTCAGCTCTTGTTTAGGTGTATGTATTCCTTTGCTGTTGTCAATTATGGGCAAGGCAGGTGATCAAATAGTAATAGGTTTATTAACTTGTATTGATGGTTAATGCCTCACATGCCATGAAAAACCCGATTTTCAAACTTTATTTTCATGACGTTGGTTAATGTATACTTTATACGTGTATGAGAAGTCAAGTAGTATGTGCCTCAACGTGATAGTCAACCATTTGTTTTCAGACATCAACGAATGTTTGAGCAGTCCATGTTTCAACAATGGAACATGCAAGGACAGAATCAATTCATATCTATGTAAATGTCCACCTGGCTTCAGTGGATCAAATTGTTTGCAAGGTATGTAATTGGTGACAACCATTGTTAATGCAAAATAGAACTCCAAGCATGTCCCACGTAATTTGTGTGGTATATTCCATACAAGCATGATGGGAGTATCCTATGAATGGCATTGATCAATTCGAGAAAGAAAAAAAAAGCTAAATAAGCAGAATTGTTAAACCTAATGTGTGAAAATCACCTGATGAAATTGGGTTTGACATCACTGCTGACTCGGTCATAATATCAAATGTGTCTTATTGTAGCGAACATATTAGTGTGAACAGTACATATACACAAAACAAAGTAACATTAGCAAACGGAAACTGTGGAATATGCATTATAATGTATTCAGTCAGTTTCAATCAATGACAATAATTATAATAATATCAGGCATGTTAAAAAATATATAATTTACTCTTTAAGATAAAAATTACATATATTTTGTCTGAGCGGGCTTCGTATATTATTATAAACACATTTATGGACTTTCGATAAGCAAATCGTGTCCTTGTTCTCCAACCATACATTATGACGCTTATCACTTTATATGGCAATGTTGTTGTTAAGCATCTTGAACGTGTCCTGGATTTAAGTAGAAGGATTGTTTTGCATGCATACGCTTTAAGAAAAAATCAACCTGGATTAGGAATGTGCATTGATATGTTCTGCAGATATCAACGAGTGTTTGAGCAGCCCGTGTCTGAATCAAGGAAAATGTGTGGATCGCGTCAATTCGTACACATGTCAATGTATTTCTGGCTTCGCAGATGTCAACTGTGGGAAAGGTAGATAACACAAAGAATGTGGCGGGCGGGCGGGCGGGCGGGCGGGCGGGCGGGCGGGCGGGCGGGCGGGCGGGCGGGCGGGCGGGCGGGTGGGCGGGCGGGCGATGAGTGGACGAGTGAGTGTGAGTTTGTGTATTTGTGCGTTTATGTCAGTGGGTGGGTGTTTTGCCGGTGCATGTGTGGACCGGTTCGCTTATCGCGGAGTATGCGAGGACGAATACGCCTCCTACTCCTGCCGCTGTACGCCTGGATACACAGGTGTCAGCTGTCAGACTGGTGAGTAGTTCGGTCATTAGAAGAACATAGTGGAATTTCACTGGCTAATTACTTGCTTGGTCAATTGTACAATGCTAATACATAATATGTACACTACACACGTTATCTTACATGTATTTTACGACTTGATGTTAATTAATATTTGGTCTACACAATAACTGGCAAGACGCACCGACTTCGTTTACCCGCGATACGGCCAACCGTAAAGCGTGTTGGGGTATTTCAAGTAAATGCAACAGTGTTGAGAAATGTACCATTAAACATGTGATGCATAGTTTTTAATTATAACCGAACATGGACTTAATGCGTACAAAACACAGCTTTGTGCGTACAAACTCATACACACACACACACACGCGCGCGTGGACACATATACCTCTCCATTTATGTATGTATGTATGTATATATATATATATATATACATATATATATATATGTATATATATATATATGGATTCGGGCATACATACACACACATACACACGCACGCGTACACATACACATGCACGCGTACACGTACACGCACATACAATCATGCATACATTAGAATTGACAGTTTAGTAGATAGTAGGGGCTGCTCGATCTCAAAACCGTACTTATAAAAAAGAATTTAATGACCACTAATCGTTTTCGACAACCTACTTATAAAAAAGATCAAAGGCTTTTTTTGACACTAATTAGTTTCGGAAACCTACTTATAAAAAACGTGATTGATGAGCGATGTAATTTGATACTAATTGGATGATTGATTACCCCTACACTAGAGATGCCACCTAGCGGTGAGTGCAGAGAGTATTTTAGTCCTAGCGATCAACGCCGTACTTAGAGCGTGCTGACGTAAGCAATAATGCGTTTATCGCGCTAACCACGCTAAAACCATTGTATCGAACCACGCTAAAACCAATGTATCCAACGTTTAGTTTCGTACTTTTAACGTCCTCAACGTCGTACCTAGAGCGTGCTGACGTAAGCAATAATGCGTTTTTTAGATTCGTTGTATGTGAGATGCCACCTAGCGGTGAGATGCTATAATATAACCGAGGTAAAACCACTGCATAATCGTTGGCGACGGTATAGCTCTCTTAGGAGAGTGTTCGCCTAGGAATCGAAAGGTTCCAGGTTTGAACCCTAGTCGCAACTTTTTAGTTCTTCTATCTAGCGATGGTGGTGACAGTATATAAGCGGTGGCGGTAGCTGGTGATCGGTAGTCGGTATGATGTCGCCTCCTATGAGGTTTGGTGGATCGCGGTCGTTCTTATCGAATATGTATATGCGTCGATTGTCGGCGTTCGGTCGGGGCTTTCGATCCGTCGAGCACGCCTATCAGCATAGGAAAGCGATATTCTACGACGACGTAGAATGTGCCGAAACAATCAAAAGTTCGCGAAGCTCTTATGCAGCGAAACGACGCGGTTACGACATTCGACTAAAGAGAATGGCAACCAAATGGAGCGACGTTAGGGTGAGATGTATGAAGATGTTGTTGAGGAGGAAGTTTGATGGATCGAGCGATTTGAAGGCTGCACTGTTGGCGACCGGGGACGCCGAATTGGTGGAATGGGTAGCGAGTAAGGAGGGTTTCTGGGGTAGCGGAATCGCGGGTGATGTGGGGAAGAACATGCTCGGTAAACTGTTGATGAAGTTGCACGATGGTTATAAAGACGCGTAAAAAAGTGTTCGTCGTTCAGTCGTGAAAAATGAACGGACCGTCGTTGAAGCATCCTTTTACGTGTATAGTAGCCGGTCCTACGGGATGCGGTAAGACGACGTTCGTCGAGCGTTTGATACGTTACGACACTATGATCGATCCGTCGCCGGAGAAAATCCTGTGGTGTTACGGACAGTGGCAGAACGGCTACGAGTCTATGTCTTCGAAAATAGAGTTCGTAGACGGCCTGACTGATCCGAAAAGTTTAGACGGTAAAGCGAGAACGCTTCTAGTACTCGATGACCTCATGGAGGAGACCGATAGCCGGGTGACGGTATTATTTACTAAAAAAAGTCATCATTGTAATACGTCGGTCGTACAATTGCGACAGAACATGTTTCCGAAAGGGAAAGAAAACCGTACAATCAGCCTGAACGCTCAATACATAGGGCTATTCAAGAGCCCTCGAGACGCCGGTCAAGTAGGTCACCTAGCGAAACAGATGTACCCGGGAAAGGTCAACTACATGATAGAGGCTTTCAAAGACGCGACGTCGTCGGCGTACGGCTATCTATTCGTGGATCTGAAACAGGAAACGGAAGAGGACATGCGTCTGCGTACGTGCATATTTCCGGACGATCGCCTTCAGTACGTGTACGTACGGAAGGGTGGCGGCGGTGGTGGCGGTGGTGGCGTCGGCAGACTATAAGAAGAGAGGGACGACGGGGCGTACGTTTATTAGTCGCTATGACGGGGCGCGCGGTGGCAGCGAAGAGACGACAGAAGGTGGCGGGACCGACGAATCAAATAAAGAGACACATCGTTGCCCTGCAGCTGTTGGAGAGGCATAGACGGAACATCGCTCTGCGAAAATCCCTACTCGCCCAAGCGGACACCGGTCTCATTTGTAGTCTGTGCGATTGCTTGTACAACATTCTGAAAGGGAACGTGAAGTTGTCGCCGAAACAAACGCGTATTGTCGAAATACCGGGATCACCTGCGTAAACTCGTCGACAAACACGTTACGCGTAAGCAGAAGCGTGTCATCTTGCAAAAGGGTGCGGGTGGTTTTCTGACGGCCCTGCTAGCGCCGTTAGCGAGTACCGTTATCCTGCCGCTGCTCAGACAGGTGTTCGGCGGCGGCGGCGGGTGATTGATGCAGTATGCGAAGAAGATGGCGTTGGTCGATCCACGATTGGTGGAAAGCCTTCTGCCACGTGTCGATCAGTCGTCGAGCACGCCCCGTTCACGTGTGCTGAGTAGCCTTGACAGCGATATGAAGGACATTCTAGAACGTTCGGATTTATCGGAACGCGAAAAGGTAGCGTCGTACAATCAACTGCTGAGTCGGTACAATACGATAGAGGCGGCTCGAGCGGCGCAACCGGTACGCGTGTCGGTGGTGAACAAAGGCGAGACACCCGCGGTACCGGTGGCGCCAGCGGCGGCGGTGGCGCCACCATCGTCGGAGGTGATAGAGCGCGAAATCGTAGCCAGTATACCGAAAACATTGAAAGAGAAGACGAGACTGCTTATCGAAAAAATTAAAGTCGATCCGTTGTCTCGATGGAACGATCGCGGTGAATTCGTGTACGACGGTAAAACGATCGCGGGGAGTAATATGGTCGATCTAGTAGACGATCTTATGCGAACGAGATCGAAGACGACGGCGCCCGTAGGATGGCGGGAGTTCGGATTGCACATGAAGGATATGAATATCCCTATTTAATTCGTAGGCAACCCACGATATCATTCGTACATGGAGCGACGACAGAAGCACCTACTAGAAGAGGCGATGATGATGCCGACGACGTCTAGTTCATCAGCGCCGTCGGAGCGGAGACGTCGTCGGATGCGACGCGAACCTAAACGCAGACAACGATCCTCTTCGTTGGGCGTCACGGCGTGGGATACGTTGTCGTGATGCCGTCACGACGCGCGATCATCATCGTCGGCTTCATCATCGCGCTTATCGCGCTCTATATCATCGTATCATCATCGTCGTCGTCGTCGTCGTCATGGTGTCCGGGTGGAGTCGTCGTCCAAAACGAAAGCCTCGACAGCAACGAAACGACGTCGACGACGACGAACTGAATAACGCGTACTTCGATCCGAAACGGGTGGGGAGTTATGGAGGCGTCGACGCGTTGCACCGGGCGTCGAAGCTCCGACGTCCGGACTTCGAGAGGTGGCTAGCGTCGCAGGACGCCTATACCCTACACAAACCGGTTAGACGTCATTTCAAACGACGTCGCATCATCGTGGGCGGTCGAAACCAGCAGTGGCAAGCCGATCTGGTCGACTTGACTAGACTGAAAACGCACAACGACGGTATAACATACCTTTTGACGGTGATCGATGTGTTTTCGAAGCGGGCGTGGTGCGTTCCGTTGAAGAATAAGTCCGGAGCGTCGCTCGTCGCGGCCTTCGAGCGCCTGCTGAACGACGACGAGACGCCGCACACGCTGCAGACCGATAAGGGGAGCGAGTTTTTGAACCGACCCCTGCAAACGTTGCTAAAGAGTCGCGGCGTTCATCATTTCGTGACGCATAACGAGGAGACCAAAGCGAGCGTCGTGGAACGGTTTAATCGAACTTTGAAGACGCGTATGTGGCGCTATTTTACGAAACACGAAACGCTGCGCTACGTAGAGGCGTTACCGGATTTCGTGCGATCGTACAACAACGCTTACCACCGAAGCATCGGTAGGACGCCGGCGAGTGTCGACGCGACGAATCAGGAGGCCGTATGGCAACGACTGTACGGGGGTGGCGGCGACGAACGACGACGAAAACCGAAACTACGCGTGGGAGATCGCGTACGTATCACCAAGACGAGGGGTCAATTCAAAAAAGGATACATGGCTAACTGGAGCGAGGAGCTGTTCACCGTCGTAGAGGTGCACCCGTCCGAACCGCCCGTATATCGCCTGAAGGACGACGCCGAGACGCCGATAGAGGGCACCTTCTACGAAACGGAACTACAACGCGTAGTCGTTACGAAAGACAAACTATATCGCGTGGAGGCGGTTCTACGGCGTCGTCGGCGGCGTGGCGGCGGCGGCGATTCGGAGGCGCTCGTAAAATGGAGCGGATATCCGGCCTCATTCAACAGCTGGATCGACGCCGAGTCGCTCGTGGACCTATAGTACGATGAATCGTTGGATGCGTCACACCGGCTGCTGGCGACTGCACGAGGCGGGACTATGCAATGGATCTTCGTTCTTGCCGTATAAAGGTCCCTGCTGCATCGACAGCGCGCAGTGGCGCGACGATGTGCGACGACGACGAAACTACCTCGAGTGGCGATCGAGGAACGAACGCCGAGCAATCATCCGTCGTCGACGACGAGCACGACGCGGACTCCATCGACGCTACAACAACCACTGCCGAACCCGTTCCATGGCGAATCTGCGGCAACGAAAGCCCTAAGGCCGAAATCGTATTCCTCTGTTAGGTCGTCGTCCTGTACTTCGTCATCGCCGTTAGTATATACAATCTGACGAAACGTCAAGGTGACTCCAACCTGTGGACGGCGCTGTTGAGCAGCTGTCTCGGTTACCTGCTCCCGAGTCCGTCTATGAGTGTCGGCGGACGTCGACAACGCGATGGCGGTCTCGTCTGATTTTTACCTGACGCTGCCGAGCAACGCGTCTATGAAACGTCACCCCGAAAATACGTTGACGCACTACGTCACGACGTTGCCGCGACGTTTCGACCTGTCGGGGGAGTGGGAATGCGGCGCCGTGTCGGTACAGTATCCGCACACGTGGTACAACGTGAGAAAGAAGGACGCCTACTTCTATCTGACTTGCGCGGCGGGCGAACGGGGTGTTTACACGCAGATAGACGAAGAAGGCACAACCGTGCTGATATATCGTCAGACGACGATTCCTCACGGTTTCTACAACAACGTTTATACGTTGTTGAACAGGATCAACGAGGCGCTAGAGAAATTACACACCAGGAAGGTCAAGGCCGTGCTAGAATACTGCGGCGTCTCTAACCGCTTTACGCTACGTATGTCGGCGGGTGTCGAATTTATCATACCTCATTCGAGCCGTCTGAGGCACGTGCTAGGTTTCCATAGCAACACGATCATGAGTTCGTCCGCGTACGGTCCCGCGCCGGCGACGAGGCCCGTCATCAGCTCGTCGCCCGCCGCGTACACGTTCGAGTACGAAGGTCGCGATACGGTGGCCATGTCGGCGGGCATCGAGAGTCTGTACGTGTACACGGATCTCGTGGAACCGCGCGTCGTCGGTGACGCGTTCGCGCCGCTCCTTCGAAACATCGCCGTCCGCGGTGAGAACGGTGACGTCGTTTCGGAATCGTTCGTTCGCGTGCAATACGTTAAGCTGATGCGGAATCAATTCGACGAGGTCGAAGTCGATATAAGAGACGATCACGGCCAACCGATACCATTCGAGCAGGGGAAGGTGGTGACGACGCTTCACTTCAGACGTTGTAAATCGAAATTGTTTTAACATGTCGTCGAAGAACCCGTACGTGGACTACTACGTTCGTCAGGTCGGCGGACAGCTGCCGGTCTTCGTCGGCGCTCGGGGTCAACGAGGTCACGGTCTGGGTAATCTCTTCGGGAGTCTGTTTCGAAGCGCCATGCCGCTTATCAAGAGGGGCGCGATGGCGTTGGGAAAACGGGCGCTCAACACCGGCATGCACGTGGCGCGCGACGTCGTCGCCGGCGGCAATCTGAAACAGTCGCTAAAAAGGCGCGCGAAGGAGGCCGGCGCCGATCTTCTCGACGGCCTATTGAATCCGCAGGCGGCGGCGGCGCCAAAGAAGAAGAAGAAGAAAAAGAAACAAACGCAGCAGCAGCGCCGTCCCCGCGGCGTAAAGAGAGCGCGCTTAGCGGCGACGACCGTCAGTAGGCGGAAAAGAGCGCGTCGAACGGACATATTCGACGAGTAACGACGATGGAGCGCGCACTCGAGAACGGTCAGTTCTACCAGACGCCGTACCTTCGAGTGCGCTTCATAGTGGTGATGCCGCGCGGAGGAGATCCGACGGTCATCCTGCATACGATATTCAATCAACTCGACGGAAGAAAAAAAAAACGCGCCGCTGCCGCATAAAGAGAGCGCGGCTAGCGGCGACGGTCGTCAGTAGGCGGAAGACGTCAAACGGACGACAACGATGGCGTTCGTGAACGGCTCGACGTGCGAGGGCGTGAAGGCCGAACTGGAACTGTTCAGCGGACCGGTGACGCAGACGAGCATCGAGAGTAGTCATTGGACCGTCTACCAGCCGCTGACGACTCTCGACGCCGGCGGCCCTATCGAGTTCCTCGTGCCGGGTTCGGGCGAAGACTATACGGACCTGGCGAGCATTCAACTGTACGTGCGCTTCAAAGTGACGCGGGGGGACGGTACCGATCTGGCGGCCGCGGCCGCGGTGGCGCGGTCAACAATTCCCTGCATTCGATGATCAGTCAAATCGACGTGTCGCTGAACAACACCCTCGATACGCCGTCGACCAATACGTACGCGTACCGGGCCTACCTCGAGACGTTGCTAAGTTACGGTAGCGACGCGAAACGTTCGCATCTCACGGCGTCGTTATGGTACAAAGACACCGCCGGACGGATGGACACGCTCGGCAACGCCAACCTCGGCTTCGAGGCGCGACGCGTCGCGACGGCCGATAGCCACGAGGTGGAGATGATGGGACGCCTGCACGTCGACGAGTTTATGCTAAACAAACACCTACCGAACGGCGTCGACACGAAAGTGCGCATAGTGCGTTCGAAGGACGCCTTCTCGCTGATGGGCGCGCAAGCCGTACCGGGGCGGCGCGTCGTGCTGCAGGCGATTCGATTGCACGTGCGAAAAGTGAAGTTGAACCCGGCCGTCCAGATGGGACATATCAAAGCGTGGGCGTTGGGAACGGCTAAGTTTCCGATGCGTCGCGTCGACTGCAAATCGTTCTCGATAACGGCGGGCGCGCTATCGCACACGCACGAGAACCTGTACATGGGCGCGATTCCGAAACGCCTCTTCCTGATGATGATCGACAACGTCGCCTACAACGGCGACTACATTAGAAATCCGTTCGACGCGCGTCACAACGACATAAACTTCCTGTCGCTCGTCGTCGACGGACGTCAGGTGCCGAGCAAGCCGCTGCAGCCGGACTTCCCGCACAACCGGTACGTGCGCAGCTACATGAATCTCTTCGAGGCGACCGGAAAGGCGTTCGAGGACGAGGGGAACGACGTATCGCGCACGGACTTCGGCGCCGGCTACAGCATCTTCGGTTTCGACCTGACCCCCGACTGTTGCGACGGCGATCATTTCAACGTCGTGCGTCAGGGGTGCGTGGGCGTCGATATGCGTTTCGAGACGCCGCTATCGCGTCCGGTGAACGTCGTCGTGTACGCGGAACTCGAGACGGTGATGGAAATCGACCGGAACCGGAACGTCATTTACGACTGGTAATGGATACGTTTCAACTGATGCGACGTCTGGAACTCGATACGTACGCTAAACGTATCGTCGTCGGCGTCGTGCCTAAAGACGCGCTACTTACCGCCGCCACCTACCCGACGGCCTTCGTGTGGAACACCGACGACGGCGGCGAACCGGGACAGCACTGGGTGGCCGTCTACGTGGACGCCGACCGACGAGGCGAGTACTTCGATTCGTACGGTCTGCCGCCGCTGCACGCCGACTTCCGCGCCTTCCTGCGCTGTCACTGCGGCGACGCGTGGACGTACAACGACAAGCGGCTGCAGAGCGTCATCTATAACGTGTGCGGACAATATTGCGTCGCCTACCTTCTCCTCCGATGTCGCGGTATGCCGTTGACGACGTTCCAGAGCCTATTCGGTACCAATCGGGTGAACAATGACTGTCTCGTATACGATTTATTAAAACCTCATCATTAATTATGCCGCTTTTACGTGTATAGAAGAAAAAATAAATAAATGATCATGTACATGTTGGTGTTTATTATTACCCTACATACATACATACAGAAAATACCCCTAGGGGTGTGGTGGAGGTTAGTTTAGTAGTAGACGAGTTAGACGAGTGTTTACGAGTTAGACGAGTATCGGCGCCGTAGTGACGCCGTCGTCGACCACGCGCCGTTTAGCGTAGAAGTAGCTGAACGCCGCGCTCTCTTGAACGTACGTCAACACGGACGAGTCTTTCACATGGAAACCGCGGTTCCAGCGCAGTACGGCGAGGAAGGTGTGCTCGTCGATGTCGGCGTTCTGTCGCTTGCTCAGTCCCTTCGTGCTGTACTTCGGACCGGCGGCGCCGCCGAAGCAGTAGTAGGTTTTGCTGCACAGCGCCACGATTCCGTCGCCGCGCCACTCTTCTTTGAAGAGGCCCGGCGTTCGACGATCGAACAGTCGGCGCGCGCAGCAGGCCGACTCCTCCCACGCTAGTCCCGCGACGCGCCGTCGTACGTAGGCGTCCACGTGCGCGTCGCAGCATTCGGCCGGAAACCAGAGCGAACGATTCCGGAAGTAGTGTTCGCGACGTTCTTCCGGTACGAGCGCGTCGACGTCACGTCCGGCTAGGGCGATGTACGCCAAGTCCGTGTCCATAGCGCAGTACTGGAAGAGCGGACGGGAATGTAGGCGTCGACGAAATCGAAATAAAATTCCAGCATTCTCAATTTTGCGTACTGCAATACGAAATAGCCGATACCGTAGACGATTTTGCGCTTATTCAGCGCCACCTCGTACAGCGCGTCGTCGACGACGACGTCGAGTTGCCGGAAGCGCTGAATGTTGATGAGCATCGACGCGCCGACCGGCGTGGCGTACTTGATTTCCCGGTGCCGGTCGACGCGCGTAATCGTTTTCCCGTAGGAACTGTTGCCGAGAAGTTTAAAGGTATCGGCGATGATCGATTTGTCGGGGTCGATATCGCCCTCGCGTCGCGCCGTCGAAACCGCGTCGCCGAAGCGGCGAAAGCACGCTATCGGCGCGTACTCGACGATCTGGTAGACGCGCTCGACGACGAGACCGTGCGCCAGATACCAGCGTAGGAGCGGCGTCGCGAGCACGATCGCCGCGCCGAAGTAGCTACCGACGAGCGTCCGTTGAGGTCGCGTGAGGAGATCGTGCGACTCGGCGTAGTCGCGCAAGAACGGGCTGAGATCGTCGCGCGCGATATCGACGTTCTTGAATACGGGCTGCATCACGGCGAACTTGTCGCGCAGCGCTTCCGGCACGGCGATATCGCACTGCACGAGCCCGAACAGAGAGCCGTCGCGCGCCGCCTCCAGTATCGTCGAGAGCGTAATGCTCGGTGGTGGTTGCCATCGTGACGCGTCGGGCGGTGTCGGCACCGCCGGCGGTCGCACGGCGTGCCACTGGCACTCCCACATTTCGACGACGTCGTCGACGAAACGGCGCAGGTAGGCGGTCACGGCGATCGTCGCGGCGTACAGCGTCGTCGTCGGTTGACCGTGGACGGCGTTCGTCGTCACGTGCGCCTGACACGTCGGGCAGCCGTGAAAATATCAGCCGTGAAATTGATACGCCTTTCGCATGGTGGCGCACCAGCCGTCGACTCGGTGCTTTCCGATGCGCTTCTCGCGTCCGTTCAACTGGTGACGTATACGCGCGCCGGTTTCCGCCTCCACGCACGTCAACCATTCCACGGCCATACGACCATAGCGGTGCACGCATTCCGCTCGAAAGGCGTTCTCAGCGAGCCGGCGCGTGTACCAGCCCGTCGGCATCTCCTGCATTATCGCCCATAGATAGAGGCCGTTTGCGTCGAAGCCTACTTTCGATCGGCACGGCGCGTCGCCGCCTCGAATCGACGTCACGTCGGCCTCGTGGTGGCGCGCGAAGATGATCGACGGGCCGCCGACGTTCTGCGCCTGCAGCAGACGGTGCAGATATTTGTTCGGCTCGTTGAAGAGCGAGAAATGGATCGACGTCGGCAGGTCGTTGAACAGGTACAACTACGTCAAACCCGGTACGCTGATGGCGTCCTTGAACATGTCGATACTTCGGCGCCGATAGAAGGCGAACTGGTGATCGACGGCCTCGAGAAACGGCGCCACGTCTCGATTGTTATACCACACAAGAAAATCGCGCATCGACTTCATGCCCTCGTCACGCCACGCCGTCGCGCAAACCTCGTACGCCTCCACGGAGATTCCCTCGCGTTTCAGCTGGCTGTAGAAAGCTTCGCGCGACGGTAGGGCGGTTTCGTCCAGACGCGTCAACGCGTCGATATGTTCGGACGGAAAGTAGCCCTTCGTTGCCGAGCAACCGTACGCTTTCAGAAAGCGATCGTAGCTAACGCCGGGCGCGAGGTAATTCGTTATGTCCAGGAACTTCAACGTCGTCGTCGACAGGCACATGTAATTGTTCTGACGTTTAGTGGTAAACGCCGACGATGTGTGCTGCGCGTCGCCGTTTATGAGCAGGGGGGTCAAGTACTTTTTGACGACATTAAGGTCGTACTTACCCGAATTGAATCCCAATACGGGCATTTGACGAAGGTACGTCCACAGCCGGTCGGCGAGAGTGGCGTACGGTGACGCGTCGGCGTCGTCGTTGCATCGTCGCCGCCAGTCGGCGTCGAGCGCATCGAGCGCCTCGAAGGTCGAGTCTTAGCGGGGACGTAGAATCGCGCACGCCGCCGCGCTCACCGCTTCCAGGTCGTCGATGAGGCGACGCGCGAGTTCCGACGAATCGCCGATCGTGACGTAACACCGCGCCGCTTCGTGACCGGGCACGTTCGACGCGACGCTCACGCTGAGCAGTTCGTGTCGCGCGATCCAGCGGCATTTGTCGGTATCCGTCGGCAGATCGTTATCGGCGAAATAGCACTCGAAATCGAACGTCGCGCGGTACGGGTAGTAGCGCAGGTCGTCGTCGCCGACGTCGATGCCTTCGTCGTCGAGCCGCTCGAATACGGACGGCGACGATCGGTAGACGCCGCCGGGGAACACGTGACGAACGCCACCTTCGCACGTCGCTTCGTGACGTCGTAGATGGTACACGTCCCGCCAGAGGGCGTTGCCGCATTTCCCGCATTTGTACGTTTTCGTGTACGCGCGCGGATCGCTTATGTACGAGAAGTGCGACTCGTACAGGTTGACGTTCAGCGTCGTGGGGTGCGCTTCGCGCGATCGAAGGACTAGTTCGGCGACGTCGTTCGTCAGTCGACGATAGACGACGACGTTGTTGCCGAAAACCGTCTCCACGCGATCCAGTTCGATCAGGCGCACGCCGTTCGAGGCCGACGTGCGCGCGGCGCGACAATACCGCGCGTGCAGACGTTTAGCGACTTTCGTTAAACGGTTTGTATCGATGTAGCGGTCGCCTCGTCGGTGACCTTGCAGGTGGAGTCAGATGCATCGGAAGAGACACAGATGGTCGTCGTAGGGCGTGCCTCGATGATCTTTCGTCAACGACACGATGGCCCTGTTGAGGCGCACGTATGCGGGAAGCGTCGCCTCGCCAACGCAGCCGATAGGATGATTGATGATGACGTTCACGAAGTAGGTGGCGTTAGTTACGAGCTCGACGATCCACCCCGAGTCGGGGCGCTGCGCGATGGCGTACTGCAGTACGTTGGTCGTGCGCACGGCGTCGAGGAATCGTTCGAATGAACGGCTATCGGTGACTAGGGCGGGTGTTTCGAGGAGGCGACCGCAACAGTTACACGAAGAATGAAAATATCGGTACCGACCCGACACCTTGTGGCGTAATACAAAACCATAGCTTACGTTAATTTTAAACGCGTTCTTTTGCGCGCGAAACATTTCCCTCAGACGCGGTTCGAGCACGCGCGTCCTCGTACAGGCGGTCATACGATAGTTGTAACGCGACTGTATGGCACCGCGCGCTACCGACGTCTCTGTGCTACGCCGGTGCTCGTCCACGACACGCTGTAGATCGTCGGGTGACGGCGACGGCGCCCTAGCGGCCTCCGCGGCTGATTCATTACTAGGAGGTGGCGACGCCTGACGGCCACACCGCATTTGCAGATGTCGTAGCATAGCGTGACGCGCGGTGAATATCGCGCCACATTTTGGACACTCTCGACGTTTTACGCATAGCGCTTCGTCGCCGCAACTTTTCGAACTCTTTGCGTGTCGTTCTAACGTCGACTGTTTCGCGAAATAGCGCCCGCATTTCGGACATTGCCATCTAGTAGGTGGTGGCATTCTCTCTAATGATATTTTTTGGAGCACCGCTATTTATAACAGCGACGGTGACGGTGACGGTGGTGGTGGTGGTGGTAAGTACACCCTAGCGGGAAGAATGCGGTCATTTTTATAACGACTAGCGGTAATTTTGCTAACTGTGTGCGGTATGGTGGTTTTTATAACTACGACTAGCGGTAATTTTTCTAACTGTATCTAGCGGGATGGTGGTTTTTATGACTAGCGGTAATTTTTCTAACTGTATCTAGCTGGCGGTCATTTTTATAACGACTAACGGTAATTTTTCTAACTGTGTGCGGTATGGTGGTTTTTATAACTACGACTAGCGGTAATTTTTCTAACTGTATCTAGCGGGATGGTGATTTTTACGACTAGCGGTAATTTTTCTAACTGTATCTAGCTGGCGGTCATTTTTATAACTGCGACTAGCGGTAATTTTTCTAACTAGGTAACTCGGAAACGGAAAGTACATTTTCAACGTTTTATTCGGTACTCTTACAACATTCAAACACAGCGTCGTGAAGCCTTTGTTTCAATAGCAAGCAAATATTAATAAAATGTTCTCTATTCTACTAGTGTTCGTTCATTCCAGTCCGCTCCGGCGTTGCACGTACGTGTGCACGGCCGACTCGAGTTGCACGCGATTCATATAATCGCGCCAATTTGTACCCAACAACCAGTTCGATACAAACTGCACCAAATACAATTCTCCTGCACGGCCCGTTTGCGGCTGCTGTTCACCGGAAGAAGTCGACACCGTAGTCTCGTGTAGAATATGCAGTAGTCTCGTGAAACAGGGGATGAGCGATCGACGCAGGAACGTTTCGATGACGCCGTTGAAATAGCGCGTCACACACAATACAGCCCGGCTTATCGAAACGTTGCATGTATACACGATTTGGCCGCCCCGCGCGATAGCCGGGCATGTGAACGTATGGACAGCCTTCATTCGGTTCACATACCCCGCAATGATCCCGCGCCTTGTCCAGAATAATTTCGCCGAGAGTCTCGGCGACGAGATCCATCGCCTGTCGTTCGTAACGCCCGACCAACTGACTCCGGCTCGGCACGACGATTTGCCGTTGACACGTCCCCAGCTCATCCGATACGCTCCAGTACGGCGAGCACGTCGGTCCCATCGTCCCCAGGCTCTCGTTATACATCGGTGGAGCGGGACGCATTCGGTTCGAGCAGCCGCCGCCCAGCGCCTCCTCGATGATCGCCTCCAATACGTGAGCTTCACGTACTCCTCCACTACCCTACAGCACAAAGCAGTTCTACTCTTTACGAATCACCGTCAGAAACGCGTGTAGGAAGTCGCTCATACACTCACGTCTGGTGTGATGCATCAGAGCGTCCTACAAACACATTATTATGATTAGTCCGCCTCCCTCTTGTTCTCTTCCATATCCTTCTTTATCGACCCCTGCACACCCCATTCCAACAACGTCCTTACGAACGAGGCAACCTCGTCGTACTGAGCGCGAATCTTTTCGTTGTTTGCAAGCATTTTTTCCAGTACGCAGCGCACTTCCTAAAGCATATAAAAGCACAACTGTTAGTACATCAAACTTCTACAAAATAGGCTTGCTTCGTAGGCCAACCAAAACGCTCTTATATATTGTTCGGCCGACTCGGCTAATAGTTCAAAGCTCTCCGCGATTAGTTCCCGACCACGACGATCTCTCATTCGTTGTCGTTCGTTGGCGTGCGTCAATAAATCTACCAGTAGCGGCCAATTTTCCTCCTACAAACAACACAAGACAACATTAGTCATCGTCGTCGACGATGACGTATCTCTTTAGTGTGCGGACTGTATACGAGGGGTCGCCGTTCCAACTCGTCTTCCGCACACTAATCTCCACTTTAGTACCGGCTAACTCGAGCACGGTATCGCGGAGATCCTCCTCGTTCAATTCCGTCAAGTACTCGGCCGTGTACTCGACGAGATTAGACATTTGGCTATCGAACAACGTAAGCCAAAGCTCGTCTTCCTCCTCCTCGCCGTCCTTCACCATCACACGCAACGCGAAGAAATATTTCGGTACAAACACTTCACCGTGCGTTCGACATATCAGGGTCCCGTCTTTGCTTGTCTGCAATTTCCGATGACAACGGGAACATCCCAAATAGGTGATGCCGGGCTCACCTTTGTACGAGACGGCGTCGATCGTAACGGGCAACAGGAGTTTATACATACCGTTGACAGCACACTTCAGATGTATCAGACTCACCACTGTGGCGCGTGTCGACGCCGACGATTCACGCTCCATAGAACCGCTCCGCGACAGGACCGGCAGCTGCTCGGCCGTTTCGTCGGGCTGCTCCAAGTGCGCCTCTTCGACGCTTCGCTTTCGGCCGACAGTCAACGGGGCCGCGATGAGCGCAACGGGACGCTTAACGGGTGGTGACGCCCCCGTTGACAAGGCTGCAATCAGTGCCGAAGGTTGACTGTTGCTGCTGCTGGCCGCCGCCGCCGCCTTCATCGACTGCTTCCGCGGTGCCTTCGGCTTTTTTGGTTGTTGTTGTTGACTTTCATCCGCCATGTTGCGGAAGAACGTCTGCTGCTTGCTGCTCTGCTGTTGTAGAAAGAATACACGTTAGAACTTCAGCGTCATACAATATAGCTTTTTCTCAACAGTTTTATACCTTTTCCAAATAACACGCATGCGCACTTCACGCTAATACGTCATCTTACTCAATTATCAGCGTGCGTGCCTCGTACATTTCAGACATTTTGTTTTCGGAAAAAAGTTTCCGGTCACGTCAGTACATTCGCCGTTAAATCTCTCCTTACATCGATTTTCTCTAATATCGATGCACCTCACGTTTCCTGACTCCACAGCGAACCTATACAACGTTTAGTTTCGTGCTTTTAACGTTTCGTTTATTGTTTTTGAAATGTCATTGTCTACAATATAACGCGCATGCGCACTTCACACTCATACCGTTATCTTATTCAATTATCGGCGTGCATACTCCATCCATCCCAGGCATTTTGTTTTCGGGAAAAAGTTTCCGGTCATGTCAGTACATTCGCCGTTAAATCTCTCTTTACATAACATTTCTCTAATATCGATGCATCTCACGTTTCCTGACTCCACAGCGATCGTGTACAACGTTTAATTTTGCGCTTTTAACGTTTCATTTATCGTTTGTAAAAATCCATTGTTCTCCGTTCACATTCCAATCGCGTTAAGTCACGCGTGCTTGTGCGCTTAACGCATTCCGCCTAGTCTACCGAGGAATTTGTTTTAGGAAAAAAGTTAGCGTTCACGTCAGTGCATCCATTGTCAAATGTGACTTTTACAGCGAATGTCTCTAATATCTATGCATCTCGTGTTTCCTGACCCCCCAGTGATCGTATACAACGTTTAATTTCGTGCTTTTAACGTTTCGTTTATCGTTTGTAAAAATCCTTTGTTCTCCGTTCACATGTCAATCAAAATAAGCCGTAGTGTCATGCGCCGCCTCCGCCGCTGTTTGACGACGCTCACATTTCATACACACTTTTACAAACACGCGCGCACGACGCCTCCACATCGCTCCATCTAACATGGCCACGTCCACAACACCACGGTAAGACATTTAAACAGCATGCATTTTATTTAAACAGTGCTTACTATATGCAATAGCATGTATTTTATTTTAAACATGCATGCATTTTATTTAAATGCACGTTTTTATTGTTGTAACATACCGTTTAAACGTGCATGCATTTTATTTAAATGCACGTTTTTACTACAGTAGTACGCATTAAATTGCATGTATTTTACCGTTTAAACATGCATGCATTTTATTTATAAGTGCGTGCATACATGCATGCATTTTATTTAAATGCACGTTTTTACTACAGTTGTTGTAACATACCGTTTAAACATGCATGCATTTTATCTAAATGCACGCTTTTACTACAGTAGTACGCATTAAATTGCATGTATTTTACTGTTTAAACATGCATGCATTTTATTTATAAGTGCGTGCATGTCTCTCATTTTACTATATTTTACCGTTTAATGTCTCATTCATCGTTTAAACAATTTTACCGTTTCATTTTATTTCATCGTTTAAATGGTCGTTTGTTTATTGTGGTTTTATTTCATAGACCGATCCAACTGCCTGCAAGCAGCGTATCGACCACATATAGGCCGATCCAACTGCCCGACGTATCGACGACGTCGACCCAGGCAACATGTGTGGTCGTTCCATACATCCACACGTCGCCGCCTCCTACGCGCGACGTCACGCCTGACAGCTCTGACGACGATGACATCGTCCCCGATCTGGCACGGGTATTTCTCGTAAAGCAGGCCAATGGACTATGGAGAACGATCACGCCTCCCGAACTGTATCGTCGGGAAGGCTTCGGTTCCCCGCCGGACGAGAGCAGCAGGCAACCCGTTGGCCGCGGCCGAATGCTCGCCTATCAGCAACCCGTTGGCCGCGATCGAACGCTCGCCTCCTATCATGAATAAAATATTTCAGTCACTACTCACGTTTTCACGCGTCTGTTTCCAATGCATAAACACCCTACTGAACGTTAGTGTATTTATGCATTTGATTGTTATTGTAATCCCATGACTAGATGTATTTAAACGCATTGGTTTCGTTTTAATCCGTCCACCAGAACAACGTTGTTTACCGTTAGCCAGCTATGCTGTCATCCAGGGGTCAAAGTCCACTAGAGCAGCAGCAGCCGGCGGCGGCGCCTTATCGCTGCAGCAGCAGCGGTCGTCGCTCTTGCTGTCAACATAGGGTCCATTCATAACGGGGGTCGACGTTTATACAATGGTTTTAGTTTATACAATGGTTTTAGCGTGGTTATATTAGCGCGATAAACGCATTATTGCTTACGTCAGCACGCTCTAGGTACGACGTTGAGGACGTTAAAAGTACGAAACTAAACGTTGGATGGTTTTAGCGTGGTTCGATACAATGGTTTTAGCGTGGTTAGCGCAATAAACGCATTATTGCTTACGTCAGCACACTCTAAGTACGGCGTTGATCGCTAGGACTAAAATACTCTCTGCACTCACCGCTAGGTGGCTTCTCTAGTGTAGGGGTAATCAATCATCCAATTAGTATCAAATTACATCGCTCATCAATCATGTTTTGTATAAGTAGGTTTCCGAAACTAATTAGTGTCAAAAAAAGCCTTTGATCTTTTTTTTATAAGTAGGTTGTCGAAAACGATTAGTGGTCATTAAATTCTTTTTTATAAATAGGGTTTTGAGATCGAGCAGCCCCTACTATCTACTCAGTTTATGTTTGAGGACAATAATTCCTTCTAACAACCGTGCATTTGAGCACAACAGTTCAACTTTGATACTGACACGACAATGTAAAAATGTCAGAGCAGTCCGTTGAAAGGAAGAGGCACATGGTATAACACAAACAACCCGTACTGAGTAACCCACCTTGTCATCTTGCACTTCAAGGCAGTGCAATATCTCGAAAACATCTTAAGGTATTGTCGTAACATTTTCCAGTCATATAAACGTAAGATACGTCTGTCTCCTACTTTGTTAATGCAACAACAGCTTGTCAAGCGACCTGTCTTCGAAGACACTTACTATCGACGCAGTATGTGGTGTTGTAGATATAGATGAATGCGCAAGCAACCCTTGTCATCTCGACGCAACTTGCATAGACGAAGTGGATAAATTCATTTGCGGCTGCCAATTGGGTTATGATGGGGTAACTTGCGACATAGGTAGGTCTGTGGGGTAGATGAAGTGAATCACGTGTTGTGCTGTTATGTTGATTCTTTCTGATGGCGTTCACGTTTGTTTTATACATTGTGTTGTTTACTAAAGGGAAACAACAGTCTTTTTGGACCAGTACTCCTAAAATCAGTAATGAAAACCTTTCATTTGCAACTACAATGGCACGTACCACGCAAGTGGTTTACTCAGCATATGTTCTGAAATTGTAGTTTAGTAAAATCGCTTGGTTTCCGACAGCTGACTTCTGCCCGCAATGCTAGGAGAATAAACGTCTTGACATTGATTCGGCTTCCATTTACGGTTGACACTGGAGGTTGCGATAGGTCCGATATTGATTTCTCGTAATCATTTACTTCCGACGCCAACGTACAGTTTCATATGCATGAAAAACTTACAATGCCACAATATTCAAATTACGTCCGTAACACATTAAGTGGCAAGGAATTAAGCCGAAACATTACTCCTGCCTGATATGGTGGGTGGATGGGTAGATAAGTGTTTTACGTGCGTGTGTGTGTGTATCGGCAAAATATACCCACAAATGTAAATAGTGTTATGTTTTTCGTTTTCTTGAAACGACTATAATATTATCATAAATGCTACCCAGCAAGACAAACATTGCCGGCTCCAATACTTAATAAAGCAATACTTGTTTCGACATGTGCATTACGTCGTGCTTGAAATTTATATAGAATACTGGGGCTTCCACGATATCGCTTGCCCGATGAAGATCTGCAAATTTATTACAAATTAGCGTGTTAGCAAACAGTACAATACAGCGTGTCAGCAAAACGCCCCGATCTCGACTATGTTCCCTACACCGATCGCGCCAGGCGCTCAGTTAAATTGCCTAACTATGGAACTGAGCGCGTGGCGCGATCGGGATGGGATAGTGAGTCAAGATTGCACACGTTATCTGATGTATCAATAATACTGCTTATTTATATTTAAAAAATCACAACCCACAAGATTCACTACTCTGCCAACGAACTGTCTGACGCCACTTAAAGGGCGGTTGTCCAAATAACACGCATGCGCACTTCACGCTAATACGTCATCTTACTCAATTATCAGCGTTCGTGCCTCGTACATTTCAGACATTTTGTTTTCGGAAAAAAGTTTCCGGTCACGTCAGTACATTCGCCGTTAAATCTCTCCTTACATCGATTTTCTCTAATATCGATGCACCTCACGTTTCCTGACTCCACAGCGAACCTATACAACGTTTAGTTTCGTGCTTTTAACGTTTCGTTTATTGTTTTTGAAATGTCATTGTCTACAATATAACGCGCATGCGCACTTCACACTCATACCGTTATCTTATTCAATTATCGGCGTGCATACTCCATCCATCCCAGGCATTTTGTTTTCGGGAAAAAGTTTCCGGTCATGTCAGTACATTCGCCGTTAAATCTCTCTTTACATAACATTTCTCTAATATCGATGCATCTCACGTTTCCTGACTCCACAGCGATCGTATACAACGTTTAATTTTGCGCTTTTAACGTTTCATTTATCGTTTGTAAAAATCCATTGTTCTCCGTTCACATTCCAATCGCGTTAAGTCACGCGTGCTTGTGCGCTTAACGCATTCCGCCTAGTCTACCGAGGAATTTGTTTTAGGAAAAAAGTTAGCGTTCACGTCAGTGCATCCATTGTCAAATGTGACTTTTACAGCGAATTTCTCTAATATCTATGCATCTCGTGTTTCCTGACCCCCCAGTGATCGTATACAACGTTTAATTTCGTGCTTTTAACGTTTCGTTTATCGTTTGTAAAAATCCTTTGTTCTCCGTTCACATGTCAATCAAAATAAGCCGTAGTGTCATGCGCCGCCTCCGCCGCTGTTTGACGACGCTCACATTTCATACACACTTTTACAAACACGCGCGCACGACGCCTCCACATCGCTCCATCTAACATGGCCACGTCCACAACACCACGGTAAGACATTTAAACAGCATGCATTTTATGGCGTGGCGCGATCGGGATGGGATAGTGAGTCAAGATTGCACACGTTATCTGATGTATCAATAATACTGCTTATTTATATTTAAAAAATCACAACCCACAAGATTCACTACTCTGCCAACGAACTGTCTGACGCCACTTAAAGGGCGGTTGTCCGTTAGGATATGTTTTAGCAACGAAGAATTTTAGCAACTTTTGAATTCAGCAGTTCAGTGTTACAAACATAGCCGAACTGTCACCTTAATTCCAGAACAGGGAGTTGTGATAATACCAAAAAAGTTCGTAACCTTACAGGGGCGTGATGGCGGATCATGCGATGCACACATGCATCTCATTGGTAATCATACCTGAGGTGACGCTGCCGTGGAAGGACAATGTTTCTTTCCGAAAGACTTAAATTTCAACAACAACATCAACCACAAAGAATTGTCAATTAAACACCTTTGAGCTGTCAGTATGTTTTAAACAGGTATTGCTTATACGTTGTGAGCAGATATTATAACATGATTTTACGACACAAAAACGAAAGGACAGCATTCCTTTATAGGCGAGCGGTAAATCCACAAAATGTGCTTTATTTTAGGAGTTTAAATGGCCCTCCTACACCCACATGTTATATCTTTGGAAAGCCCTACATCTCCACGTCACGATTAGGCATGTCGTAGAGTTGCCAAGTGGTGCAGTAAGCGTGAATCCAATGTCAAACAAGGTCACCATCAAACGATCAATTTTATAAATTGGGCGCTTCCCAAAACTTCGTAATATTACAATGGCTAACTAGTTACTTTATTTAACTAGAAAATGGCCATGTCATACATTGTTGGAAAGCGTATTGTTGCACCTTTAAGCACGTTTACGACATGATGCTGAATCCAGGAATAATAAGAGTAACGACAAGGTCAAACAAGGTCACCCATCAAATGACGAATATTCGAAAGTTTACAATGCCGCGAACATCATAAAGTTACACTGACTGTATTTCTACTTCACGACTACGGACAAGTCATATACAGTATGAAAGATTAATTTCTTCCCGTCAAAATGCTGTATGACATGGCGCTGTATGGAGCGGCGCCCGAACAGGGTCACCGTCAATTGATGAATGTTGGAAATTGCGCTATTCCGCAAACGTTACACAATTTCATTGGTTGCGTATATCTAAGTCACCTACATACTCATGGCCATGTCTTATACCTTTGGAAAGCATAATTTCTCGCCGTGAAAAGGAGGTATAAAGTCGAACCATCGAGTGACGCAGTGCACATGTAGTCAAGGTCAAACAAGGTCTCCATCAACTTCTTAATATTCAAAATTACGCCATTCTATAAATATTATACAATTACAATGTTTGTCTATCTGTCTGTCAATGTACGCAAGGCAACATCATGTACCATTGGAAAACGTATTGTATCTCCGTCACAATGAGGTATTACATGGGACTGTTTAACAGAGCTACAATTATGTGAAGCGGATGTTGAACGGTCAACATCGATGTACTTATCATTTACGTTTTACAACACCTTGAAAATTGAGCAATTTTATTTTATTTTTGTATCTGCAAAATATTCAATCATCACAAAGGATTGCACATTGGTGAGTCAATTTGCTGAGGCTACTAGAAACATTCCACCCACCTTTACTTTCTATTCACTGTCATCGTAGTCTTCGTCACGTAGAACGTCTCGGTCGCCAGCCGAACGTGGGTTTCCACAGTTTTCATTCCCATGACATATGCAACACAAACTGTTCTGACTGCATGAACAATTGATTGTGCAGCGACTACTTGAGCAGGAACAGATGAATCCTTCCAGGAGCTCTGACGCCATTGGACCTTTGAAGAAGACAGGTACAAGTTTGCCATTCTATCTCTCCCATTCATGCTGCAGTGGGGACCCAGTATCTGGCTTGGCCGCATGTGAAGACATCCAAGTCTTCATTTGTCACTGTGCCCGCCTTGCATGTTCCTCGAAACTTGCTTCAAATTGGGGAAGCTTCGCCAACGACCTGTCTTTGTTGCTAAGCCTTATCCGCAAACGGTTGAGTTTGATGTGTGCACTCTTCTCTTTGTCCCTTAGGTTGTACAACGCTGCTGTGAATGCCCGCGCTGCTGATAGTGCGGCCTCTTTATCGCTGTTTCCTACGTCGTCAAGATTCATGAAGTGACTTGTCCCCTTCTGCAGAACAATGTTGAAGACAGTTGTTTTCCCAATTCCAAACAGGGAGGAAACTGAGTCACACCCTGTTAGTGAATGCATGGCTGGAAGTATGTTGCAGAACTGCGGACCGAGTGCTGTACAAATCGAATGCACAGGTACAAATCAGCGCGTGTCTGTGGTGCTGGTGATGGTGCCAGTTTCAATCCACATGTTGACTGTATTCGCTATTTTTGGAAAGTTGTAAGCAGCAAGACATCTGTGTCTGGTGACTTAATTATTACGGTTTCTAGAACACCACATGCTCTGAAGTCTGCATCAGCAAAACCAGCACGCAGAAGCATCCTGGTGTTAGCTTCTTCTTGTGTACTGGCAAAGTGTCTTCTTCTACACCTCGACTACTGATGGATTTCACTACCTCACCAACTGCGAAGCCTCCAACAACCAAGAGTGTACATGTTGTGTGTTCTTCCAGCCACTGGGATGCATGACTGACCACATATTCACAAAGAAAGTTCACTAGTGATTGCTTGTTGGGTGGAACATTGAGGAACCTTTACCATGGAGGTAATGGGCACCCACCAATCACCTGGTATTGCTTGCAAGCAGATGTTGATTCAGCAATTTTCACAGAGTTATCGTCATCATATCTACCAAACACTTCCACAACTGTGTCAGCTCTCTGAAATCCTATCAGAAGTTGCCTGAAGTATGCTACTGCTAATGTATCAAATTAATTGAATTGGTCCCTCGCCATCATTTGAATGACGGTCATGGCATCCCTAATATACACTGTGGTTGCAGTGGTTCTTTGTGGTAGTTCAGATACTCTCTCGCTTTGAGCTTCTAGTTGATGGCCCAGTTCCGCTTCGTTAGTTTTCCGCATTGTACCATCAGCATAAAAAATGGCCATCGGCACTGGCCCTATCGGGTGGCCGAGAACGGTGGCCATAGAAACATCATCTCTGCACCTCGCCAACGACAAGGCTCTGCTGAACACAATCTCTGGACTAATAGCTGCTGTTACAACGCCTCCCTTGCCACACCTTTTCGCTATGTCAGCAAATGTTATCAGGCCTGACTTGCTGATGGGGCTGTAGAAGCTGCATGTTTCACCTGATTCAAATGCGCCATGCACAAATCTCTCCAGCTTCTCCTCCCCAGCACCTACGATGTTGAGGAGCGAATTTTGCACATCCAGTGTTGCATGCAGATAAGTTGATAAGTTGATGAGTGCATCTGGGTGAAATTCAGGCTCGAACGGATTGGTCATATTGTTAACAGTATGCTTGGTCAGAGCTCTCATATGCTCGTCATCCCTCTTCAGATGCTTATAGTTCTTTGTGATCTTTGTCTTCAGTACTTGTTTACAAACCACTCCTTTCTTGCATTGCTTTAGCATATTCACCCATGATGTGCCTCGTCAATGTTCACCTGACAAGTGCTGGCTTCTTTCTAGTCAGTCCGACTATACCACTGCTTCCCTTTGCATCTCTGATGACTGTATTCTCTGTGTCTATGTCGCTCCAGATCCCATTGAAACTATCTCTTGATTCAAACTGTAGAATGCAGTGTCACAAGGACACTGTGTTGTAATTGTTGACGACAGTGCCTTTGCTTTAAGATTTGTTTTACTCAGGTAGGATTAAAGACATGTTGAGTGGTACACGGATTCCTTGGCTATCAAGTCCTCCTCCGATATTGTGCGTATCATTTCTTCGCATCCTCTTTGACATGCAGCCTTCTTCAGGATCGTTGCCCGTTCAAATGTTTCAATTTTATGCAACTTGTTTTCTTTCCTGTGTGAATTCTTCGAACACACAATACAGACAGACCACTATGTCGAACCAGTGCTCATTCTCGTTGCCATACTAGGTATACGTGATACTGATTGTTGAGAATCAGTGTCATTTGGTGTGTCTAGTTTGTGTAGATCAGCTCGTATTTGTTATGCTTCGTAGAATGTGCAATTTTCAAAAAACATGGCGAACATATATATATATTGAAATTCTAAAACTAAAATATTTATACTTTTCATCGTTTGACTTCAAAGCAATTATTAGAACATAATTTGTCTTAACATTTCCAGAATAGTACAATTTCAAAAATTCATCATTTGACGGTGACCTTGTTCAACCTTCACTCTACACTTACAGCACCAGTTGATAGCACCGTGTCATACTTCATTTTAACGAAAAAACAATAAGATTTACAATGGTATATGAAGTGGCATTATAGACGTAGGCAAGTAGATAAGCAACCATTATAAACCTAGGCCTAGAACGATTGTGGAATGGTGCAATTTTGATGAAATGTATGAAAATATACCCTCTGAATTTCCACCATGTGTTGTGCTAAATGCACAGGATATCGTGTGACTGCCCAAATATTCGAGTGAACTTTGATCTGGTCATACATATTTAAACAACAATAAATACAACAACTGCAATCACGTATTAAGAGTACGTGTCATTGTACACGCTGGCACACATATACCCTTAATAGGCGAGCGGTAGAACCACCAAACAGACCGATTTAAATGGCCCCCCTACACACACCCAAATGTTATATCATTGGAAAGCCCTGCATCTTCCCGTCATAACTAGGCCTGTCGTATAGTTGCCAAGTGGTGTAGTAAGCGTGAATCCAAGGTCAAACAAGGTCACCATCAAACGATCAATTTTAGAAATTGGGCGCTTCCGAAAACTTCTTATTATTACAATGGCTATTTAGCTACTGTATTTAACTAGAAAATGGCCAAGTCATATATTGTTGGAAAGCGTATTGTCTCACCTTCAAGACAGTGTACGATAAGATGCAAATATTCGAGTGAGCTGTTGGAGCCTTCTCTAGTGGAGCGGCTGGTGGTGGTAGAGAGCCAGTTGCGACAACTTAGTGACAGTGTCAACACAAACACTGATAAACGTCTGCGAATGGAGGGTGATATATCAACAGTCACAAAGAAAGCCGCTTCCACCCCCAGTCGGTCTTACGCTGAGACACTGAAGACTGCTACGGACAAGCAGCAGAAGAAACTGACCGTGAAACTAACACAGAAAAAGGTGGTCTCTGGTACTGTAAAACGAGCAAGTCGGCAAGCACCACGAGACACGAGCGAGTCAAGGACCGTTGGCTCGACTACTGTTGTTGACAATGTCGCACTGCTTGTTAACGATGTTGACACGCAAGGTCGCATTGATGTCAACTAAAGCGCAGGTGACTCATTCGAGATTCCTCTCTACCTTCGGCGTAAGAACGAAAGATGCATGGTTCAAAAAACAGTTACTGGAACGGCTACCGCTTCAGAAACATTCATGACAGCCATAAATGGTCAATCGGTTAGAGACATATTTGTATCACGGGTCTCTAAAGAAGTTAAGCCGGATAATTTAAAGTCCTATGTGGAAAGCAAGGGCTTCACTGTGTTGAATGTTACGTGTGTGTCACATAATGAGGCTAAAAAACAGCTCGCTCAAATTAACAGTACCTTTCACAGAATGTGATAGGCTGTTTGAAAGCAGTGTGTGGCCAAAAGGCATCAGCTTTCGTAGATTCCGCTTTAAGAACGCGCGTAACACGTTCTGATTTCATTATCTTCTGACAAAATCTACGATTTTTAATATGGCTAGTAACCTTACTATTTCAAGTTATAATTGTACTGGCTTAGGTCCAGGTAAGCCTGAATATGTCTCAGAGCTCATCAAAGCACATGATTTTGTTTTACTCCAGGAACATTAGTTAATGGAGTCTCAGTTAAAAACATACCCTGTGCTAACAATGTTAGCATTTTATCTCATGATGTTTCTAGAATAGATAATACTATGTTTTTAAATAGCAGAGGATATGGTGGATGTTCCATTTTGTGGTAAAATTCCTTGAACTGTATTGTCTCCCCAGTCATCATGAACTCTAATAGAATACATGCAGTTAATAGAACTATGCAAAGCATGTCATTATTACTATTTAATGTGTACATGACTTGTGATACCAGATCTAATGATGATCTGTACTGCAATAATTTGATTGAAATTATCAGTACATATAATATAATGAACTGTTCCAATTTCATTATTGGAGGTGATATGAACAAGTTTTTCAAGCGTGTGTCTTCTAACTTTACGAAACATTTAAATTACATATGTGAACGTGAAACAATCAAGCCATGTATTGATTTAGAAGGACATAATATTTGTTATACATTTACTAGTCCTGTGGACAATGGTACTCATCTCATTTATATTTTCTGTTAAACAATGGACTCTTTCACCATATGGTAGAATATTATACTATGCACGATGGTGCAAATTTATCATTTCATTCGCCACTGGTTCTTACCTTGAGTTTTGATGTTAATTATTGTTCACCTTCTTCTAGAAGGTACATATCTAGACCTAAATGGCAAGAAGCGTCAGACTGTAACCTAAGTCAGTACGGCAAGGTTTTAGAAAGACTGATTGACGAAATATCTATACCATGGTATTCTCTAGAATGCCGTGATAAACATTGTCCTAGCAGGTTAACGCATTGTCATGATATTCAGATATTTCATGATTCAATAATGGATTGTTGTATAAGAGGTTGTCAAAACTCCATTCCACATACTTCAAAACAGGGAAATTCGAAGGTAATAGCGGGTTGGAATGAGCACGTTAAACCATACAGAGAAGCGTCAATGCTTGGCATAATGTATGGGAAGTGTGTGGTTCTCCTCGCAATGCTGGCATTGCTGACGTCATGCGTATATCACGCTCTCAATATCACAAAGTAGTTCGTTTTGTTAAACATATTCAAAATAATGTTAAAAAAGAATGTATGGCGACAGCTTTACTTGGAAATAAAAATAGGAACTTCTGGAAAGAAGTAGGTACAGTTAAAAAAAAAAAAATATGCTACCCAACATGGTTGATGAAGTGACAGGAGACGAAAATATTTCTAAACACTTTGCTACTAAGTATGGGGACTTATATAATTCAGTAGCCTATAATTAAGAGGATATGACGTCATTGCTACAAAACATACATAGTCAAGTAGATGCACATTGTAACAACGGTGAAAATACTATTACAGTGGATGATGTTTTGAATGGCATTAATCATCTTAAGAATAACAAATGTGATGTATATGGCGTTATATATACCGATCACTTTATTCATGCACCTAACAAATTACATGTTTTTCTCTCTTTGCTATTTATAGCACTGGTATATCACGGATATACCCCGGATGGTTTTAATATATCAACAATTCAACCTCTGGTAAAAAAACAAAAGAAAATCAGCAAATAATTCTGATAACTATCGAGCCATTGCTCTTACTAGCTCTCTGTCGAAAATATTTGATTGGGTTATAGTGATACAAAGTTATGATGCTCTTAAAACAAGTGATTTACCGTTTGGTTTCAAACCTCAAAGCTCTACAGCTAAATGTACATTTGCGTTAATGAAGACTGTGACCTATTTCCAGCAGAATAAATCGTTATTACTAGATGCTACTAAAGCATTCGATAAAGTAAATTATGTTAAACTTTTTAACTTACTGATGGAAAAAGGAATGAATCCCCTTTTAATCAGATGTTTACTTTATTTGTACACTAATCAACATTTAAATGTATCATGGAACAATTCCATGTCATTGCCTTTCTCCACTACCAATGGTGTGAAGCAGGGTGGGGTGTTGTATCCCATTTTATTTTCTATCTACATTGATGAAATGTTAACAAGACTCTGCATATCTGGTTTTGGCTGTATGATTGGTCATAAGTACTAAGGTGCTATTGGCTATGCTGATGATATATCTTTGTTTGCTCCATCGATATATGCATTGAACAAAATGTGTGATATATGTCTAAAATTTGCATATTAATATGATTTACAATTCAACCCGGCAAAATGTCTACTTTTTAAATATGGCAGTGGTACCGACTGCCCATTTTCCTTTGATGATATAAAAGTGAAACATAGTTAAAAAGGGTTGCATTTCGGCCACATTATTGGTTCTGACACTCACCAGGCTATGGTAAAAGATATGTGTCATGATTTTATATGGCGTGTAAATGCATTATCTGCTAATTTTGGGTTTTGTAATATAAACATAAAACGTCAATTATATATGTCGTACCGTACATCTTTCTATGATGTATGTCTGTGGAACTTACAAAAAAAACATCTTGATGTGTTTTATACTACGTGGCGCAAAAGTATCAGAAAACTGTTTAATCTACCAGTTTGCACGCATTGTAATATGGTGCCACGTTTAGCAGACTGTATACCGATTCAAATTCAAATTATGAATCGAATGGTACGATTTATGCAGAGTTGCTTGAAATGCAGTAACTCCAGTTTGAAAATGCTCCCTCATTTAGCCCTTCAAGGTAGTGGGTCATACATGTCTAAAAGTTTTAACTATGTCATGTCCATATTCAAACTTGATGCCATGACATTCTTTAGAATGAAGTCTAATCAGTTTTATGGTATGATTCAAGTCCACTACCAGGAGGGGCTGGATGATAAACTAGTATGTAGAGTCTCATTTACAAAATATGTATTACATAATATAGATAATGCGGGTAGCTCATCTTTTTTAGCCATTGACGAGCTGCGCTCATTGCTTCCGGTTTTATGTACACAGTAAGATATATTCATTGATTTAGTTGAATTGTAATTGTTTTATTACGAATAAATGTATTATTATTTGAACAGTCATCATTTGATAGTGACCTTGTTTGACATTTACTACACACATAATGCTTCATTTAATAGTTATACGTTATACACTTGTAACGAGAAGACAGTAAGCTTCCCAACAGCATATAAGAATTGGTCATCAGTAATTAGGTAACATAGCTCCACAACCATTAAGATTTTGTAAAGCTTGCGGGATGGCGCAATTTCTAACATTCATCAATTGACGGTGACTCTGTTTGAACGCCGCTCCACAGAAACTGCTTCATCTCACAGCGCCATATCACACAGCATTTTGATGGGGAGAAATTATCCTTTCAAACAGTGTATGATTTGTCCGTAGTCGTAAAGTAGAAACACAGTCAGTGTAACTTTATGATATTCGCGGCATTGTAAACTTTCGAATATTCGTCATTTGATGGGTGACCTTGTTTGACCTTATCGTCACTCTTATCCTTCCTGGATACAGCATCTTATCGTACACTGTCTTGAAAATGAGACAACACTCTTTCCAACAATGTATGACTTGGCCATTTTCTAGTTAAATACAGTAGCTAAATAGCCATTGTAATATTAAGAAGTTTTCGGAAGCGCCCAATTTCTAAAATTGATCGTTTGATGGTGACCTTGTTTGACCTTGGATTCACGCTTACTGCACCACTTGGCAACTATACGACACGCCTAGTTATGACGGGAAGATGCAGGGGTTTCCAATGATATAACATTTGGGTGTGTGTAGTGGGACCATTTAAATCGGTCTGTTTGGTGGTTCTACCGCTCGCCTATTAAGGGTATATGTGTGCCAGCGTGTGCGCATGCGTGTACCATGACACGTACTCTTAATACGTGATTGCAGTTGTTGTATTTATTGTTGTGTAAATATGTATGACCAGATCATACACGTTATTTAATTATATAGATAACTATTTAATTACAGAGGATTTTTAGATAAATGTCATATGTTGTTTGATCTGCAGATGTTGACGAATGCGAGGGTGTACACTGTGGAAATGGAGGGACTTGTGTTGATGGTGTAAATGCATTCTATTGCAGATGCCAGTATGGATTTACAGGCGTTATTTGTGAAACAGGTATGTTCCTTGTACAACATTTGAATGAACATCGCCATCCGTATGAGAATGTTTAACCACTGTTTTGGTAACTGAAGATCTTACATTTATTGGTGATTTATTATGCATGTATATCATTCATAAAATGTGGGAAGAAATATGCATTAATCAGATGGAAATTCTTTATAGTCCAAAGTGTGTTTGTATATACTATAATTGTACCTCTGCATTAAACCACCGCCTTCGCCACTAGCAACGTATTACCCTTGAACATGCACACAATTTAACTTTGTGTTCATTAAACTTGCGTCTACATTTAGATTTACAAGTATCGCTGTACAAGCATTATGCAGTGGCCTGTGCAATGAATCAGTTATTACATGACCTGGCGTGATAACATTTGTTTTCCTTTCAGGGCAGACAAGCATTGTTTCCGCTCAGACAACAAGTGCTCCAGTTACGCAGACAAAACAACTGGGTAAGTACATCGGCAAACACAAAGCGGGATTGATAAATATCTCACATCATTGGAGGGTTACACATTCAGGAAATAGGACTTGACACTGTATAAGGCAGTATTCCTTGACCACTTGTCATCTACGCGCTTAATAGTGTCAAATTAATACGCCTCCCACAGCAACACATTCTGGATACGTAGACGCACATAAATTATAATGTGCATTTATGCATAATGAAACGTTTTTGGAGAGGTTTGCAGCAATGATTCAGTTGTGTTTTGTTGGAAATTATACAATCCACGATAGGAGGTAGAGCTCTTTACAATCTTGAACCTACGCAATGTCCTCATCCGACCCTCTTGCGAGCCTGCCCATATCATACATATGCACGCACATGCACAGGAGATCGTATTTGTGTTTTTTAATCCATTGTTCTGTATCAATCCAGCATCTAGTTGTGCCGAAGTGCAGACCCAAGGAGCTACCGAAAATGGAGTATTCCAGCTCAAGGTGTTGCAACACGTCGTAGTTGTTTACTGCGACCTGAAGACAGCCGGAGGAGGCTGGACGGTGGGCACAACCTTCGTCTCTCCTTCTCCTTCCCTCCCTCCCTGCCTCCCCCCATCTCTCTCTATCGCGCACTTACGCGCTCTGTTTCTCTCTCTCACTCTCTCTCTCTCTCTAGCACACGCTCCCCCCTCTCTCTCTCTCTATCCGTCCCTCCCTGCCTCCCTCCCTCCCTCCCTGCCTCCCTCCCTCCCTCCCTTCCTCCCTCCCTCCCTCCCTCCCTCCCTCCCTCCCTCCCTCCCTCCCTCCCTCCCTCCCTCCCTCCCTCCCTCCCTCCCTCCCTCCCCCCTCTCTCTCTCTTTTTCTATGTAACTGTCTTTCCCAACATATCTCTCATTAATAGCATTACTGATGTATATTGAGGAAATACTTCGTGGAAATTACCTGCTGCAATATATATATAATATATATACTTCTGTCGCCAGGTATTTCAGCGTCGACTGGATGGCAGCGTTGACTTCTATAGGGACTGGGTTCGGTACAGTGAGGGATTTGGCAACGTATCCGGGGAACATTGGTTGGGAAACCACCACGTGCACGCAATTACGAAGATTCACGGGAAACAGTTGTTGCGGATTGAACTGACTTCCTATTCTGGGGGAAAGCGATTTGCCGAATACACAGACTTTTCCGTCGATTCGGAGGAAGATGACTTTACATTGAGGCTTGGAATGTACCGTGAGCGCAGCAATGCTGGTCAGTTGCTAGTTGATATATGTATTTGGAAACACTCGAAGAACCAGTAAATTATGCTGGCTCCTGACTTCATGAAGTACTGACGTAAATCGAACATCTGTGCTATCGGAGTGTGGGAGGTTATACGGGGACATGAATGAAGGTCAGATAGAAGCAGGGACAAATGCTGACATGCTGGCTGATAGGCAGGCAGGCAGCCAGCCAGCCAGGCAGGCAGGCAGGCAGGCAGGCAGGCAGTCAGGCAGGTAGGCAGGCAGGCAGGCAGGCAGGCAGGCAGGCAGCCAGCCAGCCAGCCAGCCAGCTAGCCACTCAGTCAATCAGTCAGTCAGTCAGTCAGTTAGTCAGTCAATCAAACAGACAGGCAGACTAACAGGCAGACAGGCAGACAGGCAGACAGACAGACAGACAGGCAGGCAGACAGGCAGGCAGGCAGGCAGGCAGGCAGGCAGGCAGGCAGGCAGGCAGGCAGGCAGGCAGGCAGGCAGGCAGGCAGGCAGGCAGGCAGGCAGGCAGGCAGGCAGGCAGGCAGGGAGGCAGGCAGGCAGGCAGGCAGGCAGGCAGGCAGGCAGGCAGGCAGGCAGGCAGGCAGGCAGGCAGGCAGGCAGGCAGGCAGGCAGGCAGGCAGGCAGGCAGGCAGGCAGGCAGGCAGGCAGGCAGGCAGGCAGGCAGGCAGGCAGGCAGGCAGGCAGGCAGGCAGGCAGGCAGGCAGGCAGGCAGGCAGGCAGGCAGGCAGGCAGGCAGGCAGGCAGGCAGGCAGGCAGGCAGGCAGGCAGGCAGGCAGGCAGGCAGGCAGGCAGGCAGGCAGGCAGGCAGGCAGGCAGGCAGGCAGGCAGGCAGGCAGGCGGGCAGGCAGGCAGGCAGGCAGGCAGGCAGGCAGCCAGCCAGCCAGCCAGCCAGCCAGCCAGCCAGCCAACCAACCAGTCAGTCAGTCAGTCAGTCAGTTAGTCAGTCAATCAGATAGACAGGCAGGCTAACAGGCAGACAGGCAGGCAGGCAGGCAGGCTAACAGGCAGACAGGTAGACAGGCAGACAGGCAGAGAGGCAGACAGGCAGACAGGCAGACAGGCAGACAGGCAGACAGGCAGACAGGCAGACAGCCAGACAGCCAGACAGGCTGACAGGCAGACAGGCAGACAGGCAGACAGGCAGACAGGCAAAGTATACTACCCGCATTATTGCGTTTAATAAATCCAAACAAATGTCCGCAATGATACGCCCGCGAAATGTTATTAAACGAAGAAGTCCAATAGTACACAGTGGACAGTCGTCAGAGTTAGTGGAAGTATCATGGCCCCGTCTTTTATATTTGTTTCATATTTATACTACGTCTATTTGTACGTTGACGTGCACACTCATCTGGATATTGGTGTGCATCTGGCTCAAACAAGATATGCATGTGTATATTTTATAGGTGACTCGTTGGACCATCATAAAGATATGCCGTTCAGCACGTGGAATAAAGACAACTCAAAGAAGGAATGTGCCAGCACTCGCCACGGTGCATGGTGGTACAACGACTGCATGAACTCAAACCTCAACGGGCTGTACAAGAAGGGTCTCAGCTGGTCACACGTCATTTGGGGCAACTGGCTTGGCCGACAATCTCTACGAGCAACAGATATGAAAATGAGGCCCATGAACTTCCGTGTTGGTATGTTGTTATCTTCTTCTCCTAATTATTATTTTGTTTTGTCTTCTTCTTATTCTTCTTAGACTTCGTTTTCTTCTTCTTCTTTTTGGCTTCTTCTTTGTCTTCTTCTTCGTCGTCTTCTTCTTAGTCTTCGTCTTCTTCGTCGTCTTCTTCTTCTTCTTAGTCTTGTTTTTCTTTTTCGTCTTGTTTTTCTTCTTCGTCGGCGTCTTCTTCTTTTTCCTCTTTGTCTTCTTCTTCGTCATCTTATTCTTCGTCTTCTTCTTTGTTTTCTTCTTCGTTGTCTTCTTTGTCTTCTTCATCATCATCTTCTTCTTCTTCTTCATTGTCTTATTATTATTCGTATTTATATATTTTTTGCTCTTCTTCTTTGTCTTCTTTATCTTCTTCTTCTCCGTCTTCTTCTTCTTCTTTTTCTTCTTCTTATTATTATTAATATTATGATCATCGTTATCATTATTATACTTCTTCGTGTTGCCTTCTTCTTTCTTGTTTTTCTTCTACATCTTCTCACAAGTGAAGGTTTCCATGTACGTGCATATATTTTCTTCCTCTTGGTTACTTGTGGGAAAGAGGCCACACCAGTTGGTCTGTTCTGCCAATTTACCGATACTTCGTTAATGTCTCAATCGTTTGTAATTATATCCCACTCTACAATGTTTATTCCTGTTCAATTGAGATCCTCTATATATGTTCACAAGTTTCAACACGATGACTGTCAAATTGTTCTACAAAGCGTGACCCGTATCTGCTGCGGCATTTACTAGCGCAAATCTGAAGCCAAATTCCGATAAGCGTAGAATGCACTGTGAGTGAGCGTGCGTGCATGTACGTGTGCGTAGATGGATGCGTTCGTGGGTGCGTGCTTGTGCGTGTATGTGCGCGTGTGTTCGTGCGAGCGAGCATGGTGTGGGTGCGTATATGTGGGTGTGTAGTGGCAATCGTACACATAACTAATACTGTCAATGTATGTTCTCACGCCAGCTGTCGACTGTGCCAATCTGCAGGCACGTGGAGCTCGCTCTAGTGGCGTCTATATCCTCTCATCCAAGATCCAGACTATTGAAGTGTACTGCGACCTGACCACAAATGGAGGCGGATGGACGGTAATTTAAGACAATTGCTATACTGTATAACAAATCGTGGATATTCGTTGTTACTCCTCACCTTCACAAAGTACTTTATTTTGGATATAAACTGCATCATTCCGTATTTCTCGGAAATTATGTGGTGGAATGCGAGCGTAGTGTAGATTAACTATGACTCTCAAACATACCCGGGTATTTGTACAATGATGATGACCTATTTTAGACCTGTTGTATTTGCTTTGTTGAAATGTATGAAGCTTTACACAATAGTATAACATTTGTGATTGGCATCCATATACCGATCAAACGTTTATATCTTTCAGGTTATAAATTAGTTGTCACGTCACGTCCACAGCTCTTCCCATTTTCAATTTATAATTTTGAACTTCAAAACACAGAACTGTTCGATTGTGCAAATCTCCTTACTCTTACTCTATTAACAATAACAACTAAATGAGACCACGTCACGCCCATGTTAGTACAAGTACTAGTAGTTGTTGTTGTCGTAGTAGTAATGGTAGTAGTAATAATAATAATCGTAGAGTAGTAGTAGTAGTAGTTGTTGTAGTAGTAGCAGTAGTAGTAGTGATAGTACAGGTAGTAGTTGTAGTAGTAGTGATATAGCAGCAGCAGCAGCAGCAGTAGTAGTAGTAGTAATAGTAGTAGTAGTAGTAGTAGTAGTAGTAGTAGTAGCAGTAGCAGCAGCAGCAGTAGTAGTAGTAGTAGTAGAAGTAGTAGTAAAAGTAGTAACAGAAGCAACAGCAGCAACAGCAGTAGTACCAAGATGCATTATGTGTGATCAAATATAAGGTATACCTCTCGCGTTGAACGCCTTGCAGGTTCTGATGCGCAAGGGAAGTGGCAACACCAATTTCCACCGAAGCTGGGACGACTACAAGCGAGGCTTCGGCAACACGTCCGCCGACTTGTGGCTCGGCAATGCCCGGATACACGCGCTCACTGTGCGGAAGAACGCAACGAATTATGTCTTACGTGTGGACACGGCCACCAGCAATGGAGAGACACGCTTTGCGCAGTACGACGACTTCGTAATGAGAGGAAGTGAGAACGACTTCACACTGTCGTTTGGCCCTTATAGCAACAACAGTAGTGCAGGTGGGAACATTTGTGTATATTTATAATCTGCTAGTAATTATTTACTCTGTTTTTTCCAAATCGCACGTTTGCAAATAGAATGTAATCAGACATGGCGGTGGCGGAGGAAACTCACAATTAGATCGCGTCCGAATATACGGCACATTGGGTTGTCGACTACGATTCCAGCAGAATGCTAGTCGCATTGGTATTATTTTATAGTTATTTCACACGACTACTGATTTGAGTAAATTTATTGTTATGTATTGCGTTCTGTAAGGACTCAGTCGGTCGTCATTCTGTTATAAAACAATAGAAATGCTCATCAGGGGCCAGATGGATGTGTCTAGATTAGCGTAGGCGCCGCCTAGGCTCTACGTCCGTGCTAACTGCGCTACAGCGAGCGATTCAGTCGCGATGCAAGAACCGGACGTAACGCGAAGATCGTCTCTAGTCTATCAGCGAGGACTCATAGCGCTCGCGCGCCCGGATTACACTCATTACAACTTTCAATCACTTGTTATGGTAATCATGGATACCGACGCAGCTTTAAGGGTGTCGAAAGAAAACAGAAAAAACTAACTTGGAAGAACACGAAATTAAATTGATAATTTGATGCGTAGCTTACGATAATGTTGCGATAATTAATAAGTTGCAACACTCGATTAAAAAGGAGACGTTACGATAAGACATCACCAAGGTTGAATTGAACTTTCAGAACTCATCCCTCTACTTTGATATATCGAGTTCGATACAAACTATTATATTGAAGTATCGTGATACTACAAAGTATCGGTATCTAGCTTTCACATGTATCATGAATACTTTGATTGAAACCTGTTATGATATATTGATTATTGAGTCAACTCCAATGTACAGTATTGTACAGGATAAATTTCTATATTGAATTAATAAAATAAAAAAACATGGTGAGGATTGCTGTTTAATCATCACTTATCTCATTTTGCTTTAAAGCATTGGTGTTATCAAAATAAAAAATGTACTTGTGATTACAGTGAAATTCATTATGATAACTGTAATAATCATTCAATAATGATGAGTATCAATGTATCCACTAAGTATGAGTGTTTGTTCAATATGAAATGTTTAAAAGTATCGTGATACTGTCTTGATGAAATATCGGTATAGAACTTTCACAGGTGTTGCAATACTTTGACAAATTAACCATTGATCTAGTACTGGTTCAATATCAAAATATCGTGCCACTGTAGACAAAATGTCAGTATAGAATTTTCATACAAATTGCAATTCTATAAAGAAAGATATATAAAGTGTCAATCTAGTGCTGGTTAGAAATATTCAGTACATCGGATTGATAATATCGGAGTATCGTGACACCACAAAGTATTACAATACTTTGATATACTGAGAGTCACATTTAGTGCTGTTTTAAAATTATCAAAGTATTGCGACAGCACAAAGAATCAATGTTGAACTGTCTCAGATTGATATATCAATATGTTGATATATTGCTGTTCGATACCAAATATATCAAGATTAGATTAACTATGCAGCAGGTCACGTGATGTATATGTAAATTCAACGTATGTGTAATTGTGAAATCTGTACTGCACGGCGCGTATTTCATACGCGTGTAATAATATACAAGATTACAACAACAAAGCCGTGCAGTCGTGTAGTTTTCACGGCATAATCACACACTTTGTATTAGTACCATGACTATTACATTACGTCATGTCGCGGTCTTCGCTTTCAACATGCCATTAAAACTCAACAGCATTGAGTTTTAATGGCTCAATTCAAGCATTAGGAGTATGAACTAAATGCACGTTTTTGACTTGCTTTCCGCTATAATATTACTCGACTGTGGCGTAGTATCACACGTAATCGAATGACACGGCGTCCGATTGCGCACTCATAATATAATTACAGCTGTAAGCAATTCGCAAAGATACCATTTGATAGCAACATTCACAACACGTGCGCCATATAACGTAAGGTTTTGATGCGTCTCATACAGCAGACACACTTGGACCTCACCGCAACAATCCGTTCGCCCTGTGGGTTTTCTGGGTAAAGAACCAGAAACGCGCCGTCATCAAGATCAGACCGTCAGGCTTCGTGTTCGGTTCGTCTACATTCACTACTATTTTAGTTGACGTCCGTTCTCACACTCATACGAACCGTTTCTCGAGTAACGCTACTGCATCTGTTCCGTTCCCAGCAGTAGTAATCATTAGCAGGAAGTGCGGTGAATGGGTTCGCTTATGGAATTGATTTCAGAATCCAGGCCGCTGTGTTTATCATTTGAATGAGTTGTAAACGTTTTTGCGGGCTCATCATTCACATTGCAAACACTGTTTCAGGCTAAGTAAACACAATATTTTGGGGGCAATATATCATCAACATATGTATTCGAGAAAATAGACCATTACTACAACAACTATATAACAGGACAGATTGATTTAGGAGTTCATCTGTTTATCTGAAGATCATTATTAATAAACACAAATCATTGTCATTTAGTTGTGCTATGAAACATGATTGGTTGACATTTACGTCTAATGGTGCTAAAGGCCGCGGTACACTGACACTGTTCGCACGTCCAGATCAGACCATATCAAACCACGACAGATCGACACTGACTAGCCCAGACTACTATCGACGTTGTGGAAAGGGTTCAAGTATACGTGATTATAATGTCACGCCGGCATCGAGTATGGCTCGGTAAGGGAGTCTGGTTTGGTTTGATGTGGTCTGTTCTGGTGTGGTGTGATCTGGTCGGGTGAAAAGCGTTGTGTATCCCGGCCTTAAATGACGCGATATATAGGAGCGCGAATATCTTCAGCGTTGTTGTTCCGATCGCCAGTTGATTCACGGTTGTGATCGGGGGTGGGGAGTTTCCAATCACATATTTCACGAAGACCAATTATATTATTATTTATATTAAAGAATATTTATATAATATATTTGGGCGGTTTCCAAATATCGCAGAAACCAGCCAACATTTGCGATTAATATGTATATGTATACTACTTCGGCGTGCAGCTCACTGAATGCAGAAACCATCTCTTTAAGTTATAAATAAATTTGCTAGATAAAAACATTATAGTTTACTGAACATACTTCACGATAGTTCATTATCATTGGATATAGTTATTAATAAATATTTTAATATGAAGGGAATCTACGAGCTGCCGCATGTAAACGATGACGTCATCCGACCAGGATCAGTGATTCGACGCTTCCTTGTTAAGATGGAGTCTATATAGGAAAGTTAATCTTTTGGAGATTCTAAGAAGAGCTATATTCAATAACTGGTCTTACCGTGTTGTGCTGGTTGTGTTCTTTTGTGAACAGTTGTTAAATCACTGTCGGTATGATCATGACTCTTTCAGCTACAAACGGGTGCAAGAGTCAACCATGTGTGAACGGCGCCACCTGTGTCAACCGGTTCGGTAGATACACCTGTACGTGCCCCATGTGGTACGAGGGACCCAACTGTGAGACAGGTATGTCTAAAAGAAGGCTCCATACGTTCTCAGAGTCCGCAAAAACATAATGCGTTTCATAATGATAAAACAGCCACACGTCCCACCGTTAGGTGGCGTAGTTCTTGTGACTTGCTGTCATCCAAAATGGCTTCCAAAACCGCAGCCAATATCCATCGAATTCAATTGACACGACGACCTTATCCACAGCGATGCCCGGTTCTGATATATGTATATATATATATATGTATATAGATCGATTTTATTTTCTGCGCAATACGTGGTGACGACCAACGCACTGATTGATTCACTACAATCACGATGCACAGTGGGTTGTATTTGTCACGAATGTATTGTAAGCATGTGTTCCAAAATAGTTTTTTTAATAACTGCATATGTTGTTAAATATTTATCGCAGGTTGTAAAGACAAATGTTTCAGTACAAAAAACAAATGGCTACGTATGAAGAATATTTAGAATGTACATATACATTTACTGGATATGCAAAATTCTGCTTTTTCTTCAGGATTTATATGTTAAATTGTTCAGCATACAATCAACTGCTCTTTGAAATACATCTAGCACATGTTTAGATAGGTATCCAGTACTTCTTCTGTAGCACATGTTTCTTGACTGCTGTATACGTCGGTCTGATTGCAGAGATTTACAAGGCCGAGGATGACGAGGAGGAAGAAAATATGCCAGGTAGGTATTGCGGTGTTGTTGCTTCTGATTCGGTAAATAATAATTTCATACACATATAGACTCGGCTGTAGCTGGTAGTAATTGTTTTTTTTTCTTTAAATTCCGCTACAATAACACTTTATCAGTATATATGTGAAAACAAGTATTTATAAAGCTTAGCCTTATGTACATTATCACATATCGATCTTTGTTTGTATTAATGATGTTTGCTATCTCGTTATGCATATCAGAATATACTCACATCGCGGAAACGGCCATTCCTAGAAAACTTGCATTCTATCACAGTCTGTTTCAATGTTCCTCTGAAGCCCCACTTTGCTTACGTTTTCAGAAGATACCCTAAAGTGGATTAGTCCCACATTTATTATTATGCCAGTTGTCTCGATCTAAAAATACCGCACGGGCGCTGAGGTAGCTGCAGTCAAAACAATTGCACGTGCATGGGGAGTGCTAACGCCATGGTGTCATTGTTTAGGCGAAACTGGCGCGAATTAATACATTTTCAACACATGCGCAGTAGATGGCTTCCTGAATCACTCTGAATTGGCGTCAGTTCTGTCATAAATTTGAGTTATGCAAATTATACAAAACGTGCAAAACTGATTAGTGGACAGCATACGTAGCTTGAAACAATACTAGACATATGCGTACAGTTGTGAACAATCAAGTATGTCCGTCTTACATCAGATACACAATTTATAACCGGTATGAACTCTTAACGAACGGGGAATTCTGAAAACAAATAAAGACGTTGCTTGTTCAGTGTTATGAATGTAGATGTATTCTACAGTATATAAAATGTCATGAGTCTACAGGTTATAACCGAAACATCAGGCAGCCCTTGTAGAATATATGCATCATGTCAAATATAAACCATCCAATGTGCCTTTTCTTTCAGTGGCCGGTGACCTAATAGCTGGTACTACAGGTAAAATAGAAGTTTTATTAACTCAGCAGGTTGTAATCAAACGAGGTTACATTGTGTCGTTTCCCGCTGGAAATGGGAGAAAACACAGGGACAAACTAGTAATATGTATGTCAATTTTGAAAATATTAATACGTTTAATTGAGTGAATTAATAATAATAACTTTTATTGCTTGAAGTACAGGAATTTTGTCACAGATGACACACACACAGATGTGCACAGAGGAAACAAGCCCAATACCAAACAACGAAAACAGACCGTAGAGAAAAACACATAGAAAAACACATACAGTACCACAACACATAATAATATCACCATGGTATACCGGAATGCCATTATATATAATTTAATGAACACACAATTTAAACAACAAGTTATTAACAAATTAAATAATGAAATTAAGCCATGCCCACTACTGGTGTCCTGGTTCCAGCCACCTCCACCACCGTCGCAGGAGCCTCCGTGTTGCCTCTCGCTATCAGTGTTGTCTTTGGTGGCACCGTCTTGGCACTGCTCGTCTTCAGCGCTACTCTGGCGCGTAAGAAGTGGAAAACAGCTGCAGCAGGTAAGTCTAAGCCCGGGATACACTGGTACTTTTCGCCCGACCAAACCAGACCCGACCAGACCGATCCAGACTGGTTCGGCCGGTCCCTATACCCGACCCACCCCGACTACAGTGTTTATACTTCACCGATTGACACCGACTGAGTGAGAGTCGATCGGGGACTACTGACTTGATCCTAGCGGTAAAGTATTCGCACGTCGACTTCAAACATGTCTCTAAGTCAGCGTGATGTCACAATCACGTAAACCAACCAACCACCATGAGAAAAGATCTAAGTTACAACTTTGCTTGAAAACTTTCGATGACACCAGAGTGACACCGATTAGCTTCGATTACAATTGGATGGTTGGATACAGTAGCCGACTAACACCGACCCGGCGAAACAATGTTAGTTATCCCTGACTTAACTTGATGTCAATATAAAGAAACATAGGTTAATTCAATAGCATCACGTTGATGCTGGTGACACTCTTCGTCTTCTCTTCAGTTCAGCATATCTCTGCGAGACGTAGCTGCCCAGATGATCCCACGATACGCTGCTCTGTCTGCCGTTTGTCTCCCTGCTCTCACGATGTCGTCTTCCAACCAGTCGCTGATGTCCTGCTCCCATCTTCTCCTTGGTCTTCCCCTTCCACTCTTTCCTTCCACTTTGCCTTCTAGCACTGAGGCGTCATTACGCAGAGATTGGGACATTATGTCTTTGATTGTTGCTATAATAATGACATAGTATGGTTAGTCTTTATATTTTTGTACGGATAACCAATGGGAGACCAAGCTTAGGTCCCATTTGATGTCTCACTTTGTGGTGCGTGTGTGTGTTTGTGTGTGTGTGTGTGTGTGTGTGTGTGTGTGTGTGTGTGTGTGTGTGTGTGTGTGTGTGTGTGTGCACGGTGGAGAGGGGGCATTTCCCCACGATTATATGCGTACTTATTTTATAGATTTTCATGTACATAAATGACTGCTCTACTAAGTATGTTCGTTTGTAAAAAAATACATTACAATATATTATATGGGATGGTAGGAAACAACACCGGACGATTGACCAGGGTGTAAAACAAGTAGATAGCAAATTGTTATGGCATTGTTTATACAACATAACAAATGTTTATTCATCTGAAGAAACACAACTGGCAATTGTCAATATTACATACCGTAACCGCATGTATTGGGACACCGTATGTTTTGGGACACCCTAAAAATCTAGAAAAATAATTATTTTTATGTACCGTCTATTTTGGGACAGCTGAAAATTTATTTATTTTTAAGTGTACCAATACATTCGGTCATTACGGTAGTTATTCTAGATATATTGTATGTGGAGACACAAAGTGGTACATGTACTCAGAATAATTACTTGACAACACTCATGGGAAAAGGGGAAGAATGTTTCTGGAAATATTCGGGTCTATTCAGCTGACGTTACATGGTGAGTGGTTACTTGAGTGTTGTTTCCAATCGCCAGGTGTCGACGAGGTTCTGTAGAAAGATGTACTTCGACGCCGCCATGAACGCACCTAACGACTACATCGACGGCACATTGATCAGCGCAGCTATGCTTGTCACTACAATGAATATGTTAATTGTTTCGTTGAAGCTGCATTATTTGTCACTCTGGCGATTGTAACAATTATTCCAGCGTGTTACACTAAGTCCGATAACTGCGATGATAACAAGCGTTATCGGTGTATTCAATTCGCCATATGTATGATTTAACGTGTGTCTATTGTTTTTATTATTTCCTATTCAGCTGATGCTTCAATCATAATATCTCAGCGCTGAGTCAAACCCATATGTGATCGTGGTTTACTTGGCTTACTTATAGTTTAACTTGATTTTTAACAAGCTGACGTTTATACGTATTCTATATTTAGATCAGCCGAGTAGATACATCAGGATATGTAAAAACATTTTACACAATTAAAAAACAGTTTTAGCTGTTACGAGCAAGCGATTGTATTTTGACGTTTACCCTCGACATAATGAACATCTAGCAGTCGTGGTGACGGCGCGTCATATGTTTGTTTTAAAACCTATCATAATCGATCGACCGTTTATTAGAACCCTTAACGTCATGGCATCGATATATTTATATATTTGTCATAAAGTGCGTGCATATTTAGGGAGAACGGGGCAATGGTGGCGGTTAACTAAGCATCACACAATAGCGTATACAAGCAAAACGCATCTGTGTGATAATTCATATGACAGAGATCGGTAATGTTGGCATACCATATTTAAATTTACTTATTTATTCAACAAATAAGTATCTCATAACTCTACCAAATGCGTTGTCGCAAAATGAAATGTTTATCTACGTAGAAATATCGATGCGTTACAGCCTTTTTATGTATTAGACATCAATAAAACAAAGTATAAATAATTGTATGTTTGTCTTTATTTACTTGTTCGTGAAGGGATTGGCTTACTGTTTGTTCTTCGCTGAAGCATAGTAATGCATGGGACGTTGTGGCCTATATATATTTTCATAAGTTATTTTAGACTGTGTTTTCATTCATACAACACATACTCGTTTCCGAGTACGGCTTCAGAATGGTAGGTAAGCATTTGTTAAACAAACAAAATATAACTATAAAAAGATAAACGAGGTTTTTCAGGGAAACAGTATTCAGTCAACCGGACAACTCGAGGCAGTTTACAGTTGATATGTTGATTCAAGTGTTAGTTCATCTTTTTTAGAGAAGCGCTAAGCCACAATTAAAATTTATGCACGACGAGTACTTGAACAAATTCTAAAGTCGCTGTATGTTGCCGTGTAGTTATGAATTCACATCTACTCACCTCGTGTATTATTGTGTGAACTTCCACACATTAAACTTTAACACAACACTGAGGGTGATCATTAGAAATGTAATGGTCGTCACATGTGCGCACTCACACGCGCATGACGCACACAAACACACAGAGACAAACACACACTCAACCACTCTCACTCTCCATCACATTCTCTTTTTGGCGGATTCAAAACAGTGTTTCGTACTTTGAACAATGATTACCGATCGACCCACAATGAATCGGCTCATCTATGCTCCGGCCGCGGCCGACAACTTATGATGCTGATTACTTTTTACAATTGTATTGCCCAAATTATTATATGACAATGATGTGTGTGTATGTGTATGTGTGTGTGTGTCGGTGTGTGTCGGTGTGTGTCGGTGTGCGTGTTTGTGTATGCGCGTGTCTGTGTGGTGTTTAAGTGTGTATGTCAGACAGGAGAGAGAGAGAGAGAGAGAGAGAGAGAGAGAGAGTTTGCGTGTGTGTGTGTGTGTGTGTGTTTGTGTGTCGGTGTATGTGTCGGTGTGTGTGTCGGTGTGGTGTTTGTGTGTGCGCGTGTGTCAGACAAGAGAAAAAAAGACTACAACAGTTATAAAGATGCACTTAACCAAGCTACAGCTGAAATTAGAAATTCAAAGAGAAGCTATGAACAACAATTAGCTAGTAATATAAAACATGACAGGAAGAGTTTTTTATGCGTATGTTCGAAGCAAACAGAACGTTCAAGATAAGGTCGGTCCTCTAGAAGATTGTGCTGGAAATATAATATCAGAGGGATTCTTAATGGCAGAAAACCTGAATGAGTACTATAGTTCAGTGTTTACCAGAGAAGATATTAGTTCACTGCCAGTACCAGAGGCTAAGTTCAAGGGTGCAGATTCAGACTATTTAGGACAATTAATTGTAATCCCGGAAATGGTAGCTAAGAAAAGAAGGGCTATGAAGGATAATAAATCACCTGGAGTGGATGGGATTCCGCCCAAACTACTATTGGAAATAGTAGAACAAATTAGCATACCGCTTGCAACAGTTTTCAATTTGTCATTAGAAGAGGGAATGGTTCCTTTAGAATGGAAAGAGGCAAACATTATACCGTTATTTAAAAAAGGTTCGAGAAACAAGTCTGAGAACTATAGACCAGTGAGTTTAACATCAGTGATTTGCAAATTATTAGAAAGACTAATTAAAGATCACATGGTGGATTTTCTTGTTAAACTAAACTTGATAAACCCATCTCAACATGTTTTTTTTAAAGCGAGGTCATGCTTAACAAATATGTTATGTTTTTTGGAAGACATCACTAATTGGGTAGATGAGGGATCACCAGTAGATATCGTCTACTTAGATTTTCAAAAAGCTTTAGACAAAGTACCACATCAAAGATTACTGCTGAAACTAAAGGCCCATGGCATAGGAAATGGTATAATAAACTGGATAGAACAATGGCTGATTGACAGAAGACAACGTGTAGTAGTTGATGGTAGGCTTCAAACTGGAAATCGGTATTGAGTGGGGTACCACAGGGATCAGTATTAGGACCAATATTATTCTTAATACATATCAACGATTTGGATGATGAAATAACAAGCAAGGTGTTGAAATTTGCGGATGATACAAAAGTGTTTAGAAGGATTAAAAGTGATGGAGATAGACAGCATTTACAAGATGATCTTGACAGGTTGATCAAATGGTCTGAAAAGTGGCAAGTGCTATTCAATTTTGGGAAATGTAAATGCCTCCACACAGGACATGGGAACGAAGAGGTAGAATATACAATGGGGGTACTGTACTAAGTACTACTGTAAAAGAAAATGACTTAGGGTTAACAATTAGTGCTGATATGAAGGTTTCAGATCAGTGCGGAATTGCAGCTTCAAAGGGAAATCAAATCCTTGGATTAATTAGGCTAAACATAACGTATAAGGAAAAAGAGCTAATAATACCGCTGTACAAAACAATAGTTAGGCCTCATTTAGAATATTGTATTCAAGCGTGGATGCCATATCGCAGCAAGGACATAGCTATGCTAGATAGGAGAGTAACTAAAATGATACCTAAACTGAGCGATCTTAGTTACGAAATACGCGTAATGTGGTTTAACAACACTAGAGACCAGGAGATTGAGAGGAGATCAGATAGAAGTGTTTAAAATATTGAATGGTTATGAAAATATTGATAGAATTTGTTGTCAGTTAAGAAACATAGAAGGACTAGAGGACATGAAGTTACATTAGCAAAGGAGCAGCGTAGATTAGATATAAGAAAGTTTTCATTTTCACAAAGGACTGTAAATGAATGGAACAGATTATCTGCTGATTGTGTAGGTGCTAGTGGCGTGAATATGTTTAAAAATAAAATCGACACATACCTCAGACGGGCGGGATACACATAGATAAAAGGGTCGGACTCTCGATAAGCCAAAGGGCTTCCTTGTCCACCTGCCACCTAGAGTTAATTCTCTGGGTGGCAATCTTGTTAAATCTAAATACTTGCCCTGCATATGACACACACCCGCATCAGCTCCATAATACAGCAAACTTAAATACAATATATTGAGACGTTTTGTTATTCAAACTTATCACATGTATTTCTGTTTCACCAACATTCCTATAAACTAGTGAACCCGAGTGTGCTCTTTAAGATAAATTTCGTGCCCTAGCAGATTTCGCCTTTACACACTGAAAACATTTAGCTCCTTGACTCAACACAAGGACACTTTCGCCTGATTGTCACGGAGATGGTGACATCTGGTGGTATGGTGTGGGTTTTAATAATTTAAATAATTTAATAACGGATTGTGTTTAATAATGTATTTTCTTGTGAGCTCGTTACCTTAGTGAGATGATGTGCAAGTCTCGGTTCGTCTCGCAAAAAACAGGTGTGCGACTAAAGGGCACCTACTGATTGTTCAGAAAACGACAATAACGTCAGAGCAAACTGAACTAAAACTATCTTTGTGGTTTTTAAGTATATCGTCAATGTATGGGATCAAAGGCACTGTTCTGATGAAGTAAAACAGGATAGTGGACCTTGGCGCAGTGAGTGCGTGATGGCTTACCGAGGTGCGTGCCTGGAGCAGACTCGTGCATCGAGCGTAGACCACGGACAGGACGTCTAACCGGCGTAGGATAGGTCGTCGAGCGGAATGAAATGATCCATGAGCCATGAGAAGGCAACTACTCTCGGCCCGCATAATGTCACGGGCTGAGATTATTCCCGAGCTAAAAAAATCAACAAGTACACGCGCACACGTTAACGCACGCATAAACACCGGCGAAATATACGAGGGCCGCAGCATTTAACAGTCAACCTCCAATTATGTATTATTACGGCGCTATCCCTACCTGGTCTGTGTGATTTGCTACGTTCGGTGGAGTATGCATACAGCGTAACATTGTGCAAATATTGTGCAAATATTTCTTGAGAATGTTGTTAAATGGCAATAAGCTTACATGACGCTTTGTTATGCAAACGCAATGATATGTTCACAATGATTGTCTGACTAGCCGCGTACCTAAATATAGGCCTACGGGAAGGTGGGCACACATGATCCAAAATTGCACTCTCGTAGATGTATGTCCTCTAACAGTGTCGTGAAATATGTTAGGCTGGGATACGTCAATTTCTAAATAATATATGCAAATTAGTGGAGATATGTGAAGTGGCTCAAAGGACCCCAATCATAGGGTCCGTTTTACCACCATGTGGGGTCCTTTGAACCACAACAAAGCTTTTTATATTTAAAATAGATCAGTGAGTTTAACATGCATTTCTGTTACAATAAACATCAGTTATATGTGCTACGAGTTATTCGTCATAACTAAAATTAAGATGTCATATTCAGGATTTAAAACACCTGCATATCATCAAAAATAGATAAGCGAGCGAAAAATGAACAACTGTCAAACACGTTCCAAAAACGCCTTTTGAACGACTGCTAGTACCATTAAGGTTCGTCGGATCCCAACAATATTGATGTCGTTTGAAAGTTTAAGCTTTCTGCTATTCAAACATATAAATGGTTTCCTTGTATTCATTCCTAAAATTAAAAAAAAACGGATCTTCAACCGGGCCAGTTCCGGTGTCTTAGACACTGCGAACGATCTTATTTCGTCGACACAGTTCACCAATCTACCGATTGAGGCACCACTATCTGATTTCATCGTATAAGCTCCACCCACTTTCAAACGGCTGCTAAAATGACATACGCGAAGTAGGCGTGACGTCACAATCACATATATCAACCAACCAACGCAACGAATTTAGACCCGTTGGGTGGCGTACGTTATTGTGACGTCACGCCGACGTAAATATAGATCAGTTTCGCAGGGATCAAAGCACATCAATTTCGCCGCATGGAGTGGAGCTTATAACAAGAAATCAAGAAATGGTGAAGTGCGCATGTCTGAACCTATGCAAATGAGGAAAACAGCGCCGCAGTCGGAATATTAGTGTACTTAGTACCCGCCGCCAACATCGTTCGGAACCGTACAGAACACCGAAAACGGCGTGATTGAAGGTCCGTTTATCGGTGTTCTTTAAATGGTTACCGGGAAATCTAGATGACGCTAGAATAACAAAAATGCATCCTTTCAAATGATACCAAGATCTTCGGGACAGGACAAGCGGTGAGGATGCTAGCGACCGTAGAATTTCATGTTTTGGACGTGTTCTGAGTTGTTCATTTTTCGCTCGCTTATCTATTTTTGATATCATGCATTACTACTCTTTTGTATAAATGTCAGTTACATAAAACTAAGTTATATTATAAGTTGCATCACAGTCTATATACTGTTTATTGTCATTTGTATATATATCTACGTGATGTTGGCACGTTCCTTGTTTACAACAACCTTTTAATTATTAAGTTGTTCTCTCATATCGCTCACTGTATGATTTATACAATTCCAAATAAAACCTACTACTACTACTAACCGGTCTGGAAGTAACTGTAGCTTAACATACGATTCTGACACAATATATACCCTAAGCAACCGGCTTTTCACGCATTGCTCGTCTTCTTGGTGATAATTTAGCTCAACGAACAGTTGAAATTAATAATAATTATGTAGAACTAAGTTATACATTAATTACCAAGCGATTTTACAGCTTATCGATTGTTTACTACACACTTCGTCACACTGGATATTGTAGCAGGAATATTCTTCTCTTTAGCAGGAAACTGTTTTATTTATGATATTCTAACGTTAACGGATCGTAATATACAAATATATGTCAAAAACTCTTTCACACATTGATAGAACATATATCCCTTATTATAAATATGCCACTAACAACAACATTACATTACCTATGGTTTATGTATAAAAAAAGAACGAAACACGAAATATTTACTCAACAATATTTTTCCGTTAAAAACGCATACAATCGTGATTCTGCGCGCCGTTAGTCGTCCATAATCATTCAGATGGCAGTGAAGTTTTCAGTAGCATGACCTGCTTCTACAGCATTCGGAAAATTACACGCATGATAAGTATTAACAAAGTGACAGGGGATGGTTCAAAGCTGGCTATGATCATGGTTCCCAACCTTCCCCTACTCACCATTATTCAAGTAGTGTCTTACTATTTGCATCCATCGTTGGACGAAATCAGTGTACCTTATGTACATCATGATCTATTGCATTAGTTCCTAGCTACGTGCTTAGCTTTATTATGTCCTATTTTATTTGGGTAGGAAAATGTCTATCTAGCATCTCCCTGCGAAATAATGACCGCCTTTTGTTGCCGACGAAACGCGTGCAATCTTTGCGTCATTACTTCACAAATACTAAAGAAGTCCGCCAAGCAACCTCCACCCAAACTCTACAACTGGAAAGATGGTATAACTGGAATTAGGTGGACATAGCTGTAAATAATGTTTCTGTATAGAGGATAAAACAAAAGATCCTAATAGCTAGAAATAGAGAAACGTAGCCAGAACAACGGTCGCCATCTATCGGGAAAAGTGACCTCTAACGGATATCTGCAAAATATTTGATGTCAGCGGGAAGACGCGCAGGTTGTTCAGACGATTGCATGTGCGTTTGGAAAGGATATTACATTTTCAGAAAAAAGCAAATCAGTTAATTATAATTATGGCAATTTCTTAATTAAGTAGATTTAATACAGCTTCATTGGTCTACAAATATAAGAACTGAAACACGGTAAGTAATTGTTATTGAATAGGAAACCGCACGATACTACTGCGCCAGCTAAAACAACAGTTTATTTATTTTGTGTATACCGTGTCCTGGTGTGGGCAATATTCATGGGTCCAATCGTGTTTTGCATTTTTTTTACTAAAACCTAACCAAATTCTTCTGTAAAATATTTATGTGCTAAATCTCTAACACATACTCCTTACAATTTCTGCAAACAAACTGTTAAAAAAATTGATTTGAGGGTAGTATAGACTATAGTCACCTACTCGGTTTCTGCCCTATATGAGTTTCTGCCTCATTACGATTATATAGTTGGACCTCATATTAAATACTTCTTTAGTAAGATATATCGGACATAATGAGCAAAGGACGTCTACAAACTTGCAAAAAAGTTATCTGTCTCAAATTAAAACGAGGCAAACAGATTTTGACAGATATTTTGATAGCGAACGCAGACCACGTGACTACAGTGCACCATATCGCCATTATCGGTGACGGTGATGTAAACAACCGTAATATTTAAATTTATCGGGCGAAATTATAAGCAACTATTCACAATAATCACCACAAGAAAGTTAACGAACAGCCCGTGGAGTTTATACAGTGAATGCGTTGCGATTTGTCGCATAGTGATGATTTTGAACACGATGAGGCAGAAACAGAGTGCTTCCGCACCGGCGTATGGCGCGTGAAGTGATTATCGTCTTACGAATATTGTAAGTATTTCACTTAAAATAACTTATTTGACGCTTCGTTTGCATGCCATTAATGAAATAAGTGGTTCTGGTTAATACTATTGATACGTTGCTGAACGATTTCAAAAATGGTTGGTGACAACTGCATATTATGCTTGTATAAGGCAGAAACCGTGTGGTCCAGTATCCTTACGAAAATATACCGGAGAAATCCAAATCTCGTCGAAGACGTCTGCGTCAAAATTCGTGTGTCCTAACTACGCTGGATAATTTATTCGCTTGTCACGAGATTCAGTGCGAGACCACACAGTATATTAAAATATGCCAAGAGCGTTAGAACACATTTCAGTACCACGAATTTTGACCTGCCATGAATATTCCGGACGTGAGTCTACATGACATAATCAATGTTGCATTAATGATAATGACTGTAGACAAACGATTAGTGCATGATGTACATGAATACATAGCCCACGTTCTGGTCAGCTACTTTAATATACATTTGGGAGGTTGGAAAAATGTTTAGTTCCTCCATATTTCGCGAATGCTTGGACTTATTAGGATCATAAAACACATAATCAAGGGAAACAACATCTCAGACTGTCTGATAACTAGACCATGACCTCAAACAGCAGATTGCCTCGGCGCGCCGTTTTTTTCTTTAAAATGTGGACATCTTTAATACTGAGCCATACATTCCGGTCATTAGCATCATAAAATAAAAGTGCAAGTAAACTCTCAATACAAAAGATGCTTTCATTTTTTCAGACTTATGGTGCTCGTTGAAAAGAAACGTTCAATTTTATATGAGCTGCTTTTACACTATGTAACCAGGGAGTTTTTTTTAATGTACAAAGTGGGGAGGCGGGGCATTACCCCCAGCCCTTTCGTTTGCATCCCCTCAATCAGACCAACGTTCCCCCCAATGTGCCCCCATTTTCCTAAACCGGATCCTTGTAGGGCTTACTTTTTATTCGTTTTAGTGTGTTTGGTTTAATTTGCACTGGGGTGTAATTAGCATTCTTCTTCTTCTTCTATGTGCCATGTCTGTCACAGGCGTTGGCGATCATGGCCCTCCATACCGCACGGTCGTGTGTAGTTTGTAGCAGTTCTGTTGTGCTCCTTCCACACCATGTTGAGAGACTATCTATTATTTTTATTCTCTGGCGTCCTCTGGATCTTTTTCCTTCTATCTTTCCTGTTGTTACTATTTGTTCTAACTTTTTCTTTCTCATGACATGGCCTATAAATCGTGCTTGTTGTGTTCTAACTTTGTTGATGATCTTTCTTTTTGATTTGGCTGTCCTAAGGATGACTTCATTGCTTTGCTTTGCAGTCCATGGCACTCGCAGCATTCTTCTGTTTTTTTGTGATCTTTTGGTTATTGTCCAGGATTCACATCCCTATAGCAGTATGGGCTCTATGTGACATTGCAGTACACGTTTTCTCACTTCAATTGATATATTTGTATTTGTTAAAATGTTTTTCATGTGGTGAAAAGCTGTTTTGGCTTGAGCAATTCTTCTCTTTATCTCATCGTTGCATCGACCGTCGGATGTTATTAGTGATCCCAGATAATTAAACGTTCGGACTTGCTTCAAAACAGTGCCATATGCTATCACGTTGCATGTTGGAGTGTAATTTTTCTTTGAGATGACCATGATTTCTGTTTTCTTTTTGTTCATGGGCAGACCTTTTTTCTCACTTTCCCTTATTACTGTATCTAGCATCTGTTGTAGATCTATTTCGTTCTCAGCAATCTGTACCGTGTCGTCTGCATATTGTAAATAATTCATGTTGTATCCCCCTACTTAAATGCCTGGCATATCTTCTAATGTGCGTAAGATAATCTCACTGTATAGTGAAAAGAGATCGGGTGATAGGACACACCCTTGTCTTACACCACGTTTTATTTCTTGAAATTTACTGATGTCATTTTCTATTCGTATTGCTGCTGTTCCCAGTACAGATTTCTCACAACTCTCAGATCTTTCCCATCAATGTTCAAACTTTCCAGCATTGATATGATTTCTTCATGACGAACTCTGTCAAATGCCTTTGTGTAATCAATAAAACATACATACAGATCTTTCTGCACTTCCAGTGCTCTCTCAATCATTGTTCGTAGGATGTATATTGCATTATTTGTACCTTTATCTTCTACAAATCCACATTGTTCTTCAGCAATTTCTGGCTTTATTTTGTTTCTCATTCTGGTCATAATAATTTTAAGCAACATCTTGGTGAAGTGACTCATGAGACTAATTGTACGGTGTAGTTCACATTCAATCGCACCTGGTTTCTTTGGTATTGCTAAAAAAATGGATCTGGATAAATCAGTTGGGATTCGTCTGCTGTCATATATTTTGTTCAAGAAGTCTGTTACTATATCAATACCAAATTCCTCTAAACACTCAATCATTTCAATGGTAATATTATCTGGTCCAGCAGCTTTTCCCTTTTTCATTGATCTGATGGCTTTTCGAACCTCGTCCTTCAATATAGGAGGACCATCAACGTTCTTCTTAATTGATGGTCTTTCACCCCTTTCATCATCGTACAGTTCACCAATATATTCTGACCATCTCTCGAGTATTTTGTCTTTGTCCATTATTATGTTTCCTTCTTTAGATTTCAGGCAACCTGTAGCTGAGCATGTTCTTTTCCCTGTGGTTTCTCTTATTCTAGCATGCATGGATTTTGTGTCGTGCTTATTCTTCTGTTCAATTTCTTTGCATTTTTCATTAAGCCATTCCTCTTTCGCTAGATTACATTTGGCCGTTATATCCTTGTTCATTGCTACATATGCATCATGATTTTGCTTAATTTTCCTCCTTTCATCCATCAACTTTAGAATATCGTCAGTCATCCATTTTTTCTTTGCTTTTCTGCATTGCCTAGGAATAGTTTCTTCTGCAGCCTGTGTTATTGATTCCTTCATTTGTTCCCATTGGTCGTCCACATCTTGAATGTCATTCAGAACATTGAAACTGTTTTGTACTGCTACATTGAATTTCTCTTTGATCGCTGAATCTGATTTTAGTATATTCATATCTAGTTTCAGGTTCCTTGTTGCTCTTTTCCTTTTCTTCAGTTTCAATCGGAACTTGGCTCGCACTGGCACATGATCGGAATCGCAGTCTGCCCCGGGAAAGGTTTTTGCCACCAGTAGGGCATTTCTAAATCTTTTACTGACCAGGATATAATCAATTTGGTTCCGTGTACGGTCTCCTGGACTTTTCCAAGTCCAAAGGCTTCTTGGGTGTTGTTGGAACCAGGTGTTTCCTACAATCATGTCATGAGATTTTGCCCACTCTATTAGTTTATCTCCTCTCTCATTTCTGCTCCCCAGGCCATATGGTCCAACTATGTCTTCGCATCTTCCCTCACCAACTTTAGCATTTAAGTCTCCCATAACTATTACAATCTCCTGTGATTTTGCTAATTCAAGATCATTATAAAATGTCTCGTGCTCTTCATCAGATTTGTGCTCGCAGTCGTTGTCCATACAACTGGATCTTCCGCCGCCGGAACTGAGGGGACATGCTGTCCATCACATCCTCTGCTTTGCCATTTGCCCCATAGCTGGAACATGATGTGTGAGGTTCGGGACGTGTCCACACACTGGTGGGCCCTGCACCCTGCACATATCGGGCTCATGCTGCTCCGCCAAGGTTTTTCGTGCCTGGACCAATTAGCATTACCACATGAAAAATATAAACATGTTTTGTTATGCATGTAAGGAGCTTCTTCTTCTGAAGTAAATGGTTTTGATTTCATGAAAATCAGACAACTACTTACAAAGTTATTAAGTTGGAAAGATTACTACCCCAGGAGTTTTCGTTGGAACGGTGAACATGAAAAATAACACAGAAAGAATAGGGTCAGTATTTCCAGGGTGTACCCCTATTTTACCAGTTTTGTCATTGTTTTCACAACAGAAAAGTAATTAATTGAAGTAATTATTTCAAATTTTGTATATATAGGTATTTTCACACGAGGAATTCATTTTTTGCATTTTCGTTGACCTAATTTGCATATTTCATGACCTAATTAGCATAATATGGCCGACATATTGAATTATAGACTGTAACAAGATGCAATTCATGTCATGTCATTAATTGTTTAGAGTATATTTACAGGGTATTAGAAAGTGTAACATATCTTGTTTCATTATAGTTCATTTCAATCCCAAATTTTTGGCAAAATTGGTGCATCATTAGCATAATTATTACAAAATGGTGGCCATATTGAATGAGGATTCCCAATGTTTTTGTGAAGAAATTGTTATTCTGAGCATGTAATTAACTTAGTAATGGCGTTTACAATAGTACAGCATAAATTATTTCATTGCTATCAATAAGTTACCACAATTTGAATAATTTGTTGAGTAATTTGCATAAAATAAAATGACGGACATATTAAATGTAGAATCCCAATTTTGGAATATATATTTTTCCAAAAGCACATCATTAATATTTGAGGCATGTTGTAAAATAGTACAACACAAACATTTTCATTAGAACTCACTTAGTTGTCATTTGCAATGTGGAATCCTCATTCGTGTTATAAACATTTTCAAAAGCATTATCAATTTATCATTTAACGTTTAGCGCTTCTTATCATAGTATTATATAAAGAGTTTAATTACTATAATTAAATGTCACTTAATTCCAACTTTGCATAATGTCTATACTAGTTATACTTTGCTATGTGAATTGCAGAAAGTGTCTTGGACCTGAGAGATACCTGCATTTAAATACACAGAGTAATGAATAATTGCACCAACAACTCAGATTTTATTGTAAATCTTTGTTGTTACAATAGCTATTTAAACGTAGGAATATATAATTATTAATAAAATAAAATATAGTTATACACACCAATAATATAATTGTGGCAATAAATGAATATTATAATGGTGGAAATACCAAGCTTAAACTGGCTAGTTATTACTACTAGTAAGCAAACAATAAATGTAATAAGTTTTTATTTTATATTTAACAAAGTAAGGTTGGAATACAAGTTTCTGAATTTCAAGTTTAAAATCAATTATTAAGTGTAGCCAGCGTAGTGTGAATAGGGATTGCCTGTATGACAGCTAGGCGCCAAATCCGCCTAGCGGACAACCAGCGCAACGCGGTTGTCCGCCTGGCGGATATCCAGCGGCATGTTGACGTTACCAGGCGTATGTTATTATTTTTAGCACAGCGTCACCGTCTGCGGTGGCGTTGTCGAAAACCGTGCAACTAGCTCGCACATAATGCGATTTCCGCACTTGTAAACCTTTTTAAAATATCACATAACATATATCATCTGAACAGTCTGAAACTGACACGTTGGTGTGTATATACACGAACTTTAATTTTAGGCGATAACATTACAAAAAATTCATGTTTATACGATAATTTGACATAACTTTCGTTTGGTTTAACGCAGAAACTTCGTGCAACGACTGCAGTGAAGACGAACACGTCTTCTAATTAGTCGAGCAGATCTTATGACGATCCGAATAGGTTTACAAGTGCGGGTTTTCAATTTGCCGCGACCTGTTTTTGCGAAAACCGTACCGTCGAGGAGCGCCGTCGGCATGACACTTTTGGCGCGCATCATCGCTTAATCATGAACGATAAGTTTGTCAAATAAAGGAATACTTTTAAAAACTTTATGCCATTGTAAAGAACATTATCTTGTCGTTCCAGTGATATTAAATATGTATTGTTTAACGCGGACTTAATGATGTAAGGGCTGCATGACCGGTGACCTGTCGTAGTTTAGCGTCAAAACTGGCCAGATCCAACAGCCGCGGCGGCTGCTGTGGTAATGCTAGTGTAATAAAAAAACTCAAGTAGCAGTTGTCATGCATTCCCCAGAGAAGGACGGTGCCCCTGGACTACTTGAAACGGTAAACAAAGCTCTGGATCTGACAGGAGATAAAGACACGAAGCTGGTTGGTGCCACCATTGACGGCGAGGCGGCAAACACCGGCAGACAAGGTGGATTATGGCGTCCGCTTGCTGACTGTCACATTAGATATGTACTCAGGTTTTGTAGAACAACGTTAATGAACATAATCGTACAAAGTAATTACATCTGGCCACGATGCCACGCCAGGGCTGGAGTACCGCACTGACCAACCGACCCAAACTGAATAGTTCTTTCTATCTATATTTATTATCGTTACACCCCCCTTGTTACACAAGAAGTGTTACGGATAATCGAGATGTAAATTATACATTATTGTTCCAGTTGCAATTACGCATTACAGTTTGAGTTGCAACTTATAGTCTCTTATAGTTCAAAACGGAGGGGCGGTTTCACTACCCTTCCAGATCTTGTACGATAACATGAGTCCGGTTCAAATGTTACGTGTTTCACTGGCCTTGTAGCCCGGATCTCACGATTTGCCTCGCGTTCTTCGACGGGTTCTTCGGCCGGTATGTGAGCTCCCACAACATCATCATCGTTGAACCTGTGAGTCTCGCCGGTTCTGCGAATGTGTCGTCGATTGCGCCTCACGGTGTTTCCGTTCTGCTGTTGCACATCGTACGACCTCGGTAGATTGTAGCACGCGTTCTTAACAACAGCCGGCTTCCACGACCCGGTGTCGTGGTCACGTATACGGACATGTTGATCTGGTTCGAGTCTCGCAAGTTGTCGAGTACCTTGCGATTCGTAGTACGACTTCTGATCCTGTTGTCGTTGTAGCAATCGTCGTCTGATGTCGTCTCGGTTTGGGTGAGTGTCCCGTATCCTAACAGGAAGGTCCGCCTTCAGTTTCCTGGCATACAACATATCTGCGGGTGAAGGTAGGTAGCTATCGATTGGTGTTGATCGCAACACCAACAGTGCCATCGCCATGTCGATTTTTGCCGCACTAGCTTTTTTTAGCATTCTCTTCACCGTCTGTATTTGTCTCTCCACAACACCGTTTGACTGTGGGTAATGAGGACTTGACATCACGTGATTAAACTCCCACTGTTGTGCGAATCGCTGAAACTCACTGCAGCTGTACTGGCTTCCATTATCACTGATAACAGTCTGAGGAACACCCTGTTCTGCGAAGATGTCTTTCATCAAGTCTATGACTGCTCGGCTTGTGACACTTCCAGTTACTTCCTTTACGAAAGGGAATTTGGAATAATAGTCAGTGACTATTAGATAGTTGCGCTGTCCGATGCTAAACAAGTCTGTTCCCACGGTTTGCCACGGACGTGTCGGCACGTCATGCTGTAACATCGGTTCTCTCGTCTGTATTCGTTGCTCTTCTTGACACACGCCACACTTGTTGACCATATCTTCTATGTCAGCATTCATATTGCTCCAGTACACACAAGTACGAGCTCGCAGGCGAGTCTTTTGAATGCCTTGGTGTGCAGAGTGTAACTTCTGAAGCATTTCCGCTTGTAGGCTTCTTGGCACCACCACACAGTCGCCCTTGGTGATGAGGCCATCTGCTACTGACATTTCGTCTCGAAATGCCCAGTATTTCCGCATCTGTGGTGGAACTTGATTCCTTCTCTCTGGCCACCCGTCCACGATCATTGACTGTAGCAGTGTCAATTCGGGATCAAGCTGGGTCTCTTGGCACAGTGACTCCAATCTTTGAGATGAGAATTGCACATGGTGTAGCTGCACATCAAGCTGTATCTGCGTTGCATCTGTGCATGGCTGCCGGGACAATGCGTCTGCCAGTGCCATGTCCTTGCCTGGTTTGTACCGGATCTTTATCGCGTACGGTTGCACTCTCAACAGCATCCTCTGTAGGCGATGTGGTGCTGCTGCAAGATTCTTCAGATGTATCATCTCAAGTGGTTTGTGATCCGATTCGATTGTAAATGGCTTGCCGTAGACGTATGTGTGGAATCTCTCACACCCGAATACGACCGTTAACATCTCACGTTCGATGTTTGCGTATCGCTGTTCGCAATCACTCAGGAACTTGCTAGGGAATGCAATCGGCTTCCCCCGTTGCAACAAGACTGCTCTCAGACCACGACTAGATGCGTCGACTTGCACGACACTCTCAGCGTCCGGATCGAAATAGCTCAGGGTGACTTGATGAGAGATTAGTGTCTTCGTCTTTTCAAACGCAGCATTGTGTGATTCGGTCCATCTGAAGTCAGTGTCCGTCTTCGCTAGGTCGCGCAAAGGTGCAGGGTGCTGTGACAGCTTGGGTATGAATGGCGACATGTACGTTGCTATACCGAGGAACTGTTGCAGACTCGTCTTGTTTGTAGGAGCTGGTGTAGCTCTGATGTCTTCCATTCTTTCTGGATCAGGGTGTACTCCCTCAGCATCGTACACCATGCCAAAGAAGTGCATTCGCTCCTGTTCTATGGCACATTTCTCACAGTTGAACACAAGTCCATCGTCACCAGCCACTTTCATCAAGTTGTGTAAGTGCATATCGTACTCCGCCTTTGGCTTGCCGTATACAGCGATGTCATCTGCAATGCCAAGGGTTCCTGGGCATTTTTCCAGAATCTGGTCCATTCGCTGTTGAAAGACGTCTTGAGACACCACTAGCCCAAAAGGGCATGCATTGGAAGCAAAATCTTCCAAATGGCGAGTTGAAAGTCGTCAGTAATTGTGACTCGGCGTCAAGCTTCACGGACCAGTATCCGTTCTTCGCGTCAAGCTTGGAGATGTGTTTTGCTCCAGCAAATTGATGTGTGATCTCATCGAGAGTGGGTGTGCGATGATGACATCTCTTGATTGCCTTATTAAGGTCTTTGGGGTCCAAACAGATCCTAAGTTTTCCATTCGACTTTCTGCTGTAGACAAGACTGGACACCCAGTCTGTGGGTATTATCACTTTCTTGATGACCCCCATTTCTTCCATATAGTCGAGTTCTGCTTTCACTTCGTCCTTCAGGTGTATGGAACATCGTCTTGGTGCATGTATCACAGGCGGTACTGTCGGGTCTAACGTTATGTGGAAATCACCCTTGAAGTTGCCAATTCCTCTGAAACGGTCGGGATAAAGTCGTTGAAGGTCTTCCTTCGTTTCCAAGTTCTTGTGCGTCTTCTGGACTTCACAATTCATAATCTCATCACTAGATGTAGTTCCCGACATGACGGCAGGCCGAGAATCACCGGACCTGGTGTGTCAGCTACGAAAAACTTCGCAGTGCATCTCCTCTCACCGTACACGCATTGTAGGTTCACTGTCCCATAATGTCGTATTGACTGTCCATTGTACGCTGTCAGGACCGTATTTCTGTTTTCCAATCTCCCTTGCTTGGGGAACCCATGTACATCTAAGTCGTCCGGATATATACGTCGGTATGTTCGTAGCGGTAGGACTTTTCCCTGTGCACCGGTGTCTACCTTGACCCTAAGCGTCGTTGGCATTTCCGGTTTCCTTTTCAGTATTATATCAATGTAGGCGTAGACTTCATCACGTGTGTCGGAGCCCACAATGACATCATCAAATGTCAGTCTCTCGAAGCTATCGCTGAGGTGGTCTTGCGTTTGGCTTATAGTGTGCATGGCGCCTCCTTCGTGATCAATGTAGTTTCGTCTCGAGTGATCACGAGTACCTTGACGTGTCCTGTTTCGGGATTTTGTCCTAGATCTCCAACGATCTGTTGGCTGCTGTGGTCTGCCTCTTACTTATGTGTGTGGAGTAGAAGCGTATTGGAGTCTACAGTCAGCCTTCCAGTGATTAACTTTACCACATGCGTCACACCTGCTCCCTAGGGCTGGACATCGACCATTCACTGGGTGTCGGCGACCACACTTGCAACACGTTTGCTGGCTCTCCGTCCCGGCCCCAGTCTCGTGGTTTTTGTTGTCACGTGGTTGCCAATGCCTACTGTGTCGACCAATGTGATTAACAGTAGCTTCACCTGTGAATTGTTGCATATTAGCAATCGTCGTTTCGTGTGTCCTAACAATGTCCATGGCCGCTATCAACGTAAGCTTGCCATCTCGACTGAGCAGTTTCTCCTGAATTTTGTGATGTCTGACTCCGATTATGAGTTGTTCTACTAGACGTTCCTCGGTTTCAATTTCATTTCCGAATTGACATTTCTTTGCCTGCGTCTTGCGGCGTGTCATATATTCGTCCACGAACTCCGTCGCCGTCTGGCGGTATTTCTGCAAATTGAATTTAATTAATCGGAAGTTTGACATTGGCTCGATGAGCGCTTTAAATATTCCCCAGATTACATCCGGCTTCTTCCTGTCTACGTCTGTCAGATTCCATGTATCGTATATCCGCCGTCCTTCTGGTCCTATCCAGAGTAAGATGTACGTGCCGCGTTTCGCCTCATCCTTGTCCGCGAATGTACCACTGAATATGAGGTTGCAATATTGTCTGAAGGCATGAAATTCGGACGGCAAATCAGCTGCCAGCCAGTCCATGCGAGGAGGTTCAATGCCCGACAATTCGCCCATTTTTCGCCCAGTATTAGTTTGTCGGCATAACTTACGAAAAAACAGTCACCTCACTGATTCAAGTACGTAGGTTGTTTCCTGCTGCCACCATGTCACATTATATATATACTCAGGTTTTGTAGAACAACTTTAATGAACATAATCGTACAAAGTAATTACATCTGGCCACGATGCCACGCCAGGGCTGGAGTACCGCACTGACCAACCGACCCAAACTAAATAGTTCTTGCTATCTATAGTTATTATTGTTACACAAATGCAGAGAGGTTTGGCACCATTCGGGTGTGCTGCACACCGATCTGACCTAGCCATTGAGTCGGTCGACAGCACCGTACCTGAGTTGGGAATCTGGAAGTCCAATCTACTGGGACTCGTACGATTCTTCCCGGACAACGAGCCGGATGAAGATGTCAGCGCAGGCCGGGAATGTCAAACAGTTCCCCCGGCACCACGATATCAGGTTTGGTGGATGCAGCTGCAGCGGGTGGATGCTGTGCTGAATAACCTACCAGTCTGCATGATGGTGTGGGAACAGATGAAGGCGCCAGAAACTACCAGTGACAGAAAGGAGAAGGCTGACGCCAAAGGGTTCCTGAGAATCTGGAACCATCAACAAACGTTGATCACCGCACTGATGGGCAACATCCTGGAGATATTTAAAACATCCCAGAAGAAGTTGCAAAGGAGTGATTTGATCATCAGCGATCTTCTCACTGTGACTGATGCGGCAATCAAGAAGTGAAACTTAATGAGGGGTGGACCATTCCCAGGAAGAAGGGAGGAGAAAGTGAGATGTCCAACCGATAACACAAAAGAGGACCTAACACAACGAAAGTGTAATCACCAGTTCGTTTGTACAAACCGCCGCGACAGACGAGCAGTCAAATTGGAGGTCGTCATCAAAGACATGAAGTAGTTAATGGTGTCACGCAGTCTAAGATCGTTCGTGGAGCATGGAGTGCGCGTCGTCAGGCGCCATATCCCAGAAGAGGCAGCCGAGCAGTGGGAAAATATGATGAATGTGCCATTCCTGCCTGATGGCTGTGAACTCGGTTGTAAGTTGACTGTCAGTCTGCGCCAACATCTGCCAGTCACAACAGGTTCAGTTCAGAAGGTGTTGGCATATCTGGCTTGTATGAGTCCACACTCTACGCGGACAGAAAGGATCGTATGTGAGCCACAACAACCTCGTGGTCGATATTCACCGCACCAGTATGAACGAGGACACGAGAAACTCACCACTCATGGTGGCACTGAATACTGTGGGCACCGCCTAGTATGACCCTCGACCGCTGTCGTCAGATTCTTGGAGAAGACAAGAAGATCGATGCTGGGCTCCGTACTGGGACATCTACGGACAGCGTGAATTCGTTAGGAAATTCACCCGAGAAACGGAACTCGTCAAGTCAAATTGAGACAACTGTCAAACGTTCTGACTTGCAGGATACGTCTCATGTTTGTATGACTATTGCATGTATTGGTTATAATAAAACATGTTTCTAGGATGTATGTGTAACATTTATTTTCATACCAAGATGCAGTCGTCACTCGTCACTGTAGGCCCCACAACTATGTGGATACGAAGATAATAACACATAAGATTATGCATCCATACATGCCTAAGGGTTATAAACATAATCATTAATGTATGCGTAAACTGCTCTTTTTACCCATAAGAAGTGCCCTTTTAAGACATTGCCCCCCAGTGAAAACTCAATAAAAAAATGCCCTGTAATTTAACAAGATTTTAACAAGATTGCCATCCAGAGAATTAACTCTAGATGGCAGGTGGACAAGGAAGCCCTTTGGCTTATCGAGAGTCCAACCCTTTTATCTACATATATCCAGCCCTTCTGAGGTATGTGTCGATTTTATTTTAAAACATTCACACTACTAGCACCCACACAATCATCAGATAATCTGTTCCATTCATTCACAGTCCTTTGTAAAAATGAGAACTTTCTCACGTCTAATCTACACTGCTCCTTTACTAATGTAACTTCATGTCCTCTAGTCTTTCTATCTTTCTTAACTGAAAAAAACATATTTCTATCAATATTTTCATAACCATTCAATATTTTAAACACTTCTATCTGATCTCCTCTCAATCTCCTGGTCTCTAGTGTTGTTAAACCACATTCTTTTAGGCGTTTTTCATAACTAAGATCCCTCAGTTTTGGTATCATTTTAGTCGCTCTCCTCTGTACTCTTTCTAGCATATCTATGTCCTTCTTGCGGTATGGCCTCCACGCTTGTATACAATATTCTAAATGAGGCCTAACTATTGTTTTGTACAGCGGTTTATTAGTTCTTTTCTTTATATGCTATATTTCGCCTAATCAATCCAAGGATTTGATTTCCCTTTGAAGCTGCAATTCCACACTGCTCTGAAACCTTCATGTCAGCACTAATTGTCAGCCCTAAGTCTTTTTCTTTTTGATGAACCTGTCAAGATCATCTTGTAAATGCTGTCTATCCCCATCACTTTTAATCTTTCTAAACACTTTTGTATCATCTGCAAATTTCAACACCTTGCTAGCTATATCATCGTCCAAATCGTTTATATATATTAAGAATAATATAGGTCCCAGTACTGATCCCTGTGGAACCCCACTCAAAACTGATTTCCAGTTTGAAGCCTCCCCATCAACAACTACCCGTTGTCTTCTGTCAATCAGCCATTTTTCTATCCAGTTAATTATACCATTTCCTATGCCATGGGCTTTTAGTTTAAGCAGTAATCTCTGATGTGGCACTTTGTCGAAAGCTTTTTGAAAATCTAAGTAGATGATATCTACTGGTGATCCATCATCTACCCACTTAGTGATATCTTCCAAAAAACATAACATATTTCTTAAGCATGACCTCGCTTTTAGAAACCCATGTTGAGATGGGTTTATCAAGTTATGTTTAACAAGAAAATCCACCATGTGATCTTTAATTAGTCTTTCTAATAATTTACAAATCACCGATGTTAAACTAACTAGTCTATAATTATTTGACTTGTTTCTCGAACCTTTTTTAAATAACGGTATAATGTTTGCTTCTTTCCATTCTAAAGGAACCACTCCCTCTTCTAATGACAAGTTGAAAACTGTTGCAAGCGGTATGCTAATTTGTTCTACAATTTCCACTAGTAGTTTGGGTGGAATACCATCCACTCCAGGTGATTTATTTTCCTTCATAGCCCTAATTTTCTTAGCTACCATTTCTGGGGTTACAATTAACTGTCTTAAATAGTCTGATTCTGCCCCCTTGAACTTAGCCTCTGGTACTGGCAGTGAACTAGTGTCTTCTCTGGTAAACACTGGACTAAAATACTCATTCAGGTCTTCTGCCATTAAGAATCCTTCTGATATTATATTTCCAGCACTATCTTCTAGAGGGACCGACCTTATCCTGAACTTTCTGTTTGCTTCGAACATGCATAAAACTCTTGCTGTCATGTTTTATATTACAAGCTAATTTATGTTCATAGCTTCTCTTTGAATTTCTAATTTCAGCTGTAGCTTGGTTTAGTGCTTCTTTATAAATGTTGTAGTCTTCGTCATTTCAGTATGTCTATATGACTTCCACATCATTTGTTTATACTTAATTTTTCTAATGGCTTCTTTCGATAAGTATTTCTTTCTGGTCCGTTTCCCTTGTTTTTTTAAGGAAACAAATTTATCTACGATGCACTCTATTTCATTCTTTAAGATATTCCAGCATTCTGTTGCTGTCTTATTCTTCAGTGTATTATTCCAGTCTATCTTTGCTAAATATTTCCTCATTTCCTTATATCTTCCTTTGTGGAAATTTCTCCTGAACTGCTTTTTATTATTTCTTTCTGATTTTACTTTGATGGTAAAATGTATCTGGTTGTGATCACTACTTCCCAGAGGCTCACATAATTTAACATTGTCAACTAATTCATTCTGTGAAGACAAAACTAAGTCTAACACATTCTCTCCCCTGGTTGGTTCTAGCACATGTACTAAAACAAAAAACTTGTGGTCCTCACTACCCATACTCTGTAGAGATTTCCATTTTATATGCCCATGTTTAAAATCCCCCATAATAACACAGTCCCGTTTGCTCACTTCCCTTATAGCGTTTTGTATTTTTTCATTCTCTTCTATGCTTATGTTTGGACTTCGATAAACTAATCCAACCAATATGTTTAGTAATGTAACTAAACATATATTTATTATTATCACGCTATTGCTTTAATCTAGACGTTTAGTTTTGAGCGCATATAACAAATTCCTTAATGAAGGATACTTATTTTTATACACGTATTACTTTATAATGTTGTATTCGGCGAACTGAAAGAATACGTAAAAGACAGACGTGAGAAAACAATAAAATACAAGTTGCCACCGATTTGCGCGTTGCATAGCGCAACTACCAATACTTGATAATTTATTAAGTGGATGATTGAAGGACCTGAAATAGCAAGGCAAGTACACGACTTTGGTGATCACAAATAGGATGAAAAACGTTATGAACATTCGGCAGCTGTGAAGGCAGAACTCAGGCAAAATGTTTCTGAGCTGGGCAACACTTTAGTTGACGACGGTGAATTTCTTTTCACTTGACACAAAGCTTAGTGTTAGACTGGTCAGAAGTTCAAGCGTTGGACATAGCAGAAACAAGCACAATATCAATACAATGAGCCCTATATTATTTATGAAGGAGATACTTATCCTGCTTGAAAAACCGCTGGCAGACACAAAATGTACCTAAGAACAATATATCTATAATTGGGGACAGCACCAATGAAGGCCGAAGCTATCATCACGTGGCACCTCACCGAAGGCGAAATATACTGTGTTTTCTCGACTGTATAATTCTTGCCAGCCAGGCAGCGGAAATCTCAAAGAATTGTTCGCCTATGAAAACCAGGCATGCCCCATCACTTTCAAACATGGGAAGTCTACGAAAGTACAGAAACTCAGATCGTGTGGTATGCTTACGATCAACAGCACTCGACCATTATGTCCTCATGGTGATTCTATTGTGGATGCAGAAGTGTTGGAAGGTGCTGCCAATGTACACACCATAACGTTATGCTACCACCTAAGGTTACCAGTACCAATTTTAATGAGTATGCAGTGTACGTACCCGACGACGTTTGCAGAATGTTGCAATGTTGGACACAATTTGGGACACCTATGTCAAGAATTAGGAGAACCGGGCAACGGAGACGAGCTGTGGCAACAACAGCACTTCCAAGACACTAACAGTCATTCCTCCAAGTTGATTACAGCATAGAAGTTTTTTTACTTCCTCGCTGATCATATTGGAAAGGAAAGACCACCTGTTGGGATAGCTCTGCTGTAGACAACGGCAAACACACCAGTCACCAGTAAAAACATTACGGATATCTATACACTGCAGCCCCTACGGTTACGGAATAAAGTAAACCTGTACTTATTTATGATATCTACTGGAGACTTTCATAATCCAGGTTCTCTTCTATGGTTTAGCAATTTTTCACAGTTAACAGTCCTGCCCATCGGCCCCGGATGCTGTCGCGTTAAATACTTGATTTGAACATAACAGTTCCAAAGGTCACTGTATAAAATGCATAATAATGTTTGTGTGCAAATTGCGTAGGTATTTAGTCAAAAAGGCAACATTTCAACAGGCCAATATCAATTGGTTTTTTTTTCTCAATAAAAAAAAAAATGTACATCTTGAAGAGTTATCAGTGAGCTGATAGCTGTGTAACAATATTGCAAAGCGCAATCAATGGATCCATTGCTCCATTATGTACTGACAGAATAATGCCGTTGATGTCCATAAACCTACGTAATTGATTCCAGCTGATTTTTATCAGCTCGTTGTCCACACTTCCAATATACGCCCTGCTTACCAAAATAATGCATGCATGAGCTGTGGGTTTAGATAATATGGCATACCGTTACAGGTTTACGTGAGGAATATTTTTTCTGATGATTAAACAAAATATGTTTAGAAAGAAAAAGGACAACAAACTATTTTTATACAGCGCTGTATCTAAACATTAGAACTGCTCATAGCGCTCTATAATTTATAGAAATTTGAATTAAATACGCACTAGAACGTCTCATTTAAAGTCGGGACACAATGCCAATGACACGTTTCACCCGACCAGACTAGTTGCACCCCGGCCAGGAGCGCTGTAAGTGCTAATGGGGCCCTGGGGCAAGTTTGCATTGTGAAGCCCCCACAGAAAGCCATAGCCAAGAGGGACATTTTAAATAAATCTTAAAGCGGAAAGTTTTTCCGAATTAAGTTAGGTCTTGACTGGATACTTCCCAGCATGCATAACCTTTCCGTAACGTTGCCTTTATAATAACGTTACACAAATTATTGATTATACAAACTCGAAACTGGTGTTATGGCCGAACTATGGCATAGGAACCTGGAACGTATGAATGCCACCAGCAAAATATTTCAGAATCCAATATCAACAATATAGCTCTGCTACAAGACTTCATATCAACTCTGCGGCCGCAATTTGGCATATCTTTGAACGGCGTTATCAAGAGCTAATTGGCGTTGACGATTTCAAGACAAAGAAAAGACCAACGGCGCACCACGATGACGGCTGCACATACGGCACTGAGTTAAATGCTCATGACATTTTAAAAGTGAACAAACTGTCGAGTGCTATTATATGTCAGAGATCATCAAAGAAAAACGGTGAAGTGTGTCAACAGTTCGGTTTCCTCGCGAGGTTGAAGGATATCGATGACAACAAAAACGACGAGCAGTCAGAATAGCCTGGAGGTCTCAATGGTGGACGAAATCGTGCAATTTGCAACTTTGTTGCGTACAATGGTCATGAAACAAGCGTGTCACGACGACAAGAAAGTCGGCAATGAGCTCAACATGTATCGCCTGCTCATAGAGCAGGATCTGGCTTCTACATTTCCGAATGTTGAGATCGCACTACGAGTCTACCTCTGCTTGATGGTGTGTGTAACTGCAGTACAGCGGGTGAGAGCCAGAAATTAGACGAATTGTGCAATTTTTTACAAAAGCTTGGAAATTGGCACATAATTGTAATAATTTATGATATGTAGAATCATATAACGTTAGGTACCAGTCGCTATCGACATGGTACATAGCCGCCATCTTGATTTTTAAAATGGCCGCAACGGAAATCCATTAGCAATTATTAATGTTATGCTTCTAAACAACATAGAAATACGATATTGGTGTCTAAACCAACATTTCAAGGGTGATGTAATCCATTTCTGTCATGTGCAGTATCCAAGGATGACGGCCATATTGAAATTCAAGATAGCAGCCATGGAAATCTATAATCCAGATATATCAGCTTCTAAACAACATAAAAACAATTCTTTGTTTCTAAACCAACATTTTCAGGGACAAGGAATCCATTTGTGCCATATGTTAAATCCTCAGATGACGGCTTGAAATTTAAGATGGCTGCCATGCAGAGACGTTTCACGAAAATAATTGTTAGAGCCTTTTGATAGTGAGGACTCCATATGTGATATGACGCCATAATGACGAATCCGTACGTGGTTCATATTTTTCAAGGTCAAGGAATCCAGTCGTACCACTGGCATTTTTCCAGATGACGGCGATATTGGAAAAAATGGCTGCCATGAAAATCATCTGTCCGAATATCTCAGCTTCCACAGAACATATAAACACGATATTGGTGTCAATACAAACATTTTCAGAGTTAATTAATCTATTTGTATCCCCAGATGAAGGAATTTGAAATTCAAGATGGCCGATATCCAAAATCATATATTTTGGTTTAATTCAGCTTATATGCAATACAGAAACATATTCTTTGTGTTTAAATGGTAAAACACGTGTAAATGAATATAAATAGACTACAACCATGACCTGATGGTCACACAGAATATCAAAATGGCTGTCATGCATATGTAAGTTTTAAGAACTTGATCTGAACGTGTGTTGGGTTAGGAATCCGTACCTGGTTTATGGTACGTGTCTTCACGATTATATCCTTTCAGACTGTTGCCAAATTTTACTCAGTTATTTTCTCAACCATAATAATACCTAAATTCATACATAATCATCAAAAATAATATATAAATTAGACTACACTTAGATTTGTAACAACTGTACACTAGCTCACGGCACTGTATCGGTGCCTCTGTGAGTTCATGTCCAGCCTGGTTTCCATACTGAATCAGTTGCACTCCAACCACAGTGTCCAAGACCAGGCAGATGAAGATTTGGCACACGTAACCAATTTGATAAACAGCCCTTCTCACATGTTGGTTCAATGTATGTTTTGTTGGTGGGGTATTACAAGTGGTACCAGATCGCTGGCCAAACAGCTGTGTTCTTGCTTCATCCACCCTGCTAAATGTAAAAGTCTTAATGTAAATTTAGGTGATGAACCTCTCTATCTCATTTAGTGTATATGAGTCGACTTCATATGATTGTGATGACAGGGCGAGGAAGACATCTGTAACAGCGGGGAATGGAGTTCATGCTAACCATGTCGACGTCTTCCCTTGACTGCGGAAAGTGGAGACTATGTCACATCAACTCAGGACATAGGCTAGCATTAACGTTTCCCATTTCACAAGTTGTTGGCAATGCCATGGATTGCATTGGGACAAAATTGGGTTTCACGTCAACGGCATAACGTTCATTTATTTGAACAGCAAGGAATTGTTTTTTGGCCATAATAACCACATCTGTATACACTACCAGATAGCCACTTTGGAAATTCCTTGGTGAACACTTTGTGCTACATAAAGTAATATACTGCCGATAACCGAAAATGACTGAGAATGAGCCTGTAGAAGATAGAAGTGGTGTAGGTTGGACAACAGAGAGATAAATTGGTCAACACTTTGGATGGAAAGGAAATTAAGCAAGTTGACGGCTTGGTGCACTATGGAGGAATGGTTACGGCCGATAGACGTTCAGATGTGGATGTGCGACACAGAATACAAGCAGGGGCGAATGTTTGGAGAAAGGCAGAGGGAGTCTTGACGGACAGAAAAATCTCAAAAAAGCTGAAAGGGAAAGTCCTGAGACGTGTGTGTTACACCGGCATGCCTATATGGTCTGGAGACAGCGCTGACAGAATAGCAACAACAGAAGCTGCACGTTTGTGAAAACAACTGGGTTAGAAGAATAACAAGAACAAAGAGGTTAGACAGAAGAAGGACGAATGACCTGAGAAAAGAGGTTGTAATGCAATGCAGTGTAACAGAAGGGTTATTGAGAAGCCGGGTAAGATGGGCAGGCCACTTGGCAAGGATGGATGCCGGGAAAATAGCGAACGGAGCAGAGGCGGAACAACGTAAAGAACACAAGAAAAGCGGAAGACCACAGCTGAAATCGGAGGACTATGTGAGGAGGGACACGAGAAGGTCAGGGGAGGATGGAAGATGGAGAGAGGGAGCGATGGACAGAAAACTCTCGAAGGAAAGGACACAGAGAGTGGTACAGCTTTATTGTACCTGACCCTCAACCCTGTACAACAGAGGTCAGGGGAGGATGGAAGATGGAGAGAGGGAGCGATGGACAGAAAACTATGGAAGGAAAAGACACAGAGAGTGGTACAGCTTTATTGTACCTGACCCTCAACCCTGTACAACAGAGGTAAGCGGAGGATGGAAGATGGAGAGAGGGAGCGATGGACAGAAAACTATGGAAGGAAAAGACACAGAGAGTGGTACAGCTTTATTGTACCTGACCCTCAACCCTGTACAACAGAGGTCAGGGGAGGATGGAAGATGGAGAGAGGGAGCGATGGACAGAAAACGATGGAAGGAAAAGACACAGAGAGTGGTACAGCTTTATTGTACCTGACCCTCAACCCTGTACAACAGAGGTCAGGAGAGGATGGAAGATGGAGAGAGGGAGCGATGGACAGAAAACTATGGAAGGAAAAGACACAGAGAGTGGTACAGCTTTATTGTTCCTGACCCTGTACAACAGGGACCAAGGAGGAGAGCAACAACATCCGCCTCCTCTTGTGTTCATGGCTGAAGATATTGCAGGTCGTTGGTGGCTGTGTGGACTGTGGTCACGGCTATATGATCTTGTGTACTGATGACCTTGTACAGTGTAGCAAATAACGAAACAACCTCAGAGTGGTTCCGCTATTTATTCTGCGTTCTATTGTTGGTTGCTTGCGGATATCGGCAAAATACTCACTACATGCAATATATACTCTTCTGACAGTTGCCAACTGGGATGTAATGTATATGTACATTATTGCTGGGCATCATCGTCAACTGTCCATATACGCCTGGATAGCATCATCATCCAACACCACCGTGTCGAAATATAGAGCAATATGCAATGACGGGAAGTATTATGTTTGGTACGCTATTCAGTCTGGTTGTGATCCTTGTCATAATCGTCTTTTTTCTGTCGTTTCGTCCGCATATCTGCTCTACTATATTTCCATGTGTCTTTAGCACTAGCAGTATATACCGTTAAGTTTGTACTCGGAGTCTGCATATATGCGCGAATCTCAGCGATTGTTGGATTACACAAATGTTTAAATGTTGACATTAAAGATGATAATGATTTAACAAAGTTGTTTTGTATGCCAGAGTGTAATAAATTTATGCTTTGATAAATTTGTAATTGGCATTTGGGACACTGTCTTCCAACTCCATCGAGATACCGAGATATTTATTACCCTGTCACGACCCACATCTCCTAGGATTGTGGATTTATAAACATACAGCACAAACGTCACTCTTTGAGGGGGATTGACTTGATCTTGACATCGGTCTAGTCTTACTGATGAGAAAACGTGTTGTGGTTTCTGCGCAACAACATGTCCATTCGTAAGTTGCTAGTAAACCTCAAGACGCGTCAACACGATGTTGAGTATGTTTTCCATATCGTTGACGTGAACTCGAAATGTAACCATTTGTGTTGTCCATTCTTAATTATTGACACATTTCTCTTCACCGGTATATGCACTGCCATTTATGTTATTCGTCAGAAGATAAGTAAGAAACAAATGCCAACAAGAATTAACATACTCGTGAATATCACATATAAACACAAGAGCCGCTAAAACGATGTTCGTGAAACGCATACGCAGGGCAGCCATCTTTATTTTCAATAAGGCCGTCGTCTGAGGATATAACATATGACAGAATTGGATTCCTTGATCATGGAAGTACGCGAAGAACATATCTTATGCTGTTTAGAAGCTGATATATCTGGATAATGAATTTCCGTGGCGGTCATCTAGAATTTCAATATGGCCTTCATCCTTGGATAAGACAGAATTGGATTCATTGACCCTGGAAATGTTGGCTAGAAACCAAGAACATGTTTTATGTTGCTTGGTAGCAGAGATATATGGATTTCCGTGGCGGCCATTTAAAAAATCAAAATGGCGGCCAGATACCCTATCGATAGCGATTGTTGTGGTATTTCCAGGGCAGATTTGTTGTCCATTTAGGTGGGACCCCCGGAGCTCGGGTCCCTGAAATTAATTGTTTTCTCCCTTGATTGGGGCCCCTGGCAAATTAGGACCATGGAAAATAATTTATGTTCTCCCTTGAGTGCAACTCTCCGCGGCCCTTGGCCCTGGAATTAATTATTTTCATTTGAGTGGAGGCCCATATAACTCCTGGCTCTGGAATGAATTTGTTTATTACTTGAGTGGGCCCCGGGAGCTCTGTGCCCTGTATTTTCGTTTTCACTTGAATGTGGCTCCCGGGAGCTCTTGGCTCAGGGGGTCGTGTCCAGGTTGCTTCTGTGGTAATATGCCCCTGACCCCGACTGCAATGTATTCGCGACACCGACTGACACTGACTGCGCTATACTGGAAGCCTGGTTCACTTCATAATCACATAAACGTGAAAACCTTTCACTACGTAGGACTGACACCGACTAACCCATATGTTGACGAAAGTTTTCAAGTTTACGTAATCATAACGTCACATCGGCTTCAAGTATGACCAAGTCGGTGTCAGACGGTGTAGTGTGTGTATACACTGCAATTGCAGGTGCATTTTGTCAGGCTTAGTCTGGTCTGGTCGGGTCGGGTCGGGTCGGGTCGGGAAACGTGACAGTGCATCCCAGCCTTAACATGTTACACAGTGACGCGAAAATACGTAACATAAAGTAGGGTGACGGAATAGTGAATAGAATAGAATAGTCACGTTACGAACTGACGGAGAAGCAAAGTGATTTTATGTCGCACTGTGACGTAAATTATAGTAATATTATTCTAACGGTATGGCTATGCTTTCTCAATGCAATGGTATGTAAATAAAATTAATTATTTAGTATAACAACATGTTGCAAATTTTAGAAAGGATGCAACTAGTATTAAAGCATTGTATGTTAATTTAACTATTGTCAGGTGGCACTTTAGGAGCACTTTGTCGAGTGTCGAGTGGCACTTTAGGAGCAACCACTGCGACTGCAGTTTCGACAAGCTGTGGAACCAATGGCTAAGCGAATTCTGATAGAAAACCTAGGTTATTACGTGTCTATATGCATTTTGTCACCGCTAGACCACCTACGTTTAAAGTGCTACTGGGAATGCTCAGTCCGATAGGAAATTAAGTATAGAAATGCAATTAATCATGTGACCCTATGCAAAATCAAGGGTGGCAGAGATGACATCAGTAACAATAGCTGGTCAATGTTGTAGGGAAATTAAAAGTAATGCATATGTGCACATTACGATTCTCCCTCTTCTACAAATGCTTGTAGAACGGATGCAACCTGATTCACAGTGCGGAAGCTGGATTTTGTTTCAGAAAACTATGAGAGACTTAAAATGCAGAGCGATATGGATGAATCAGACGCATCTTGTTGTAAGAAGATGGCTTTTGTTATGGACTCTCATCATACATTTTGAAACAATGGACGCAGCACAACGTTAGTATATCAGCTATATGTGTTGAAAGTACTAATTTGTGTATTGTTAATAACATACGCTTATGAAGGTTGTGGGATGTACGATATGCTGGGGAACAACTCCAATACACATTTGGAGTTTCGAATTTGAATGACAACTTATGCCGTATGGTTTGTTTCGTAACAACATATTAACGGATATTATATTTGAACCCCCCAAACAATTGTCAAAATCCCTCAACACACTTGTGCAATTGGATATTCGTTCCCGTTTCCCTGTTCTAGATGCATGTCAAAAAGAATATATAACTGCACACACACAAAAAGTGCTGTACCAATGCTAATAATGTAGATAGAAAATATGCCTTTTGATCACCAGCCGTATACGCCTTACTTTCATTACTCATTTCCCTTAGCAAGTATTGTAACACTCAGCAGTACATTTATGAAATGTAGCATTCCATGTCAAAAAGAAATACAGCCACGGAGCTAATTATTTCAACCTTTCTTGCCCTATTATATTTACATTGCTAGCATCATGAACAGTCAGCAGACATTGATATCATACGAGTTACAATCACACCTGAGAATAAAAATGACCATATGCATGCAATATGGGCAACATTTATTGTAATATGTAAAAGTCCACAGGATGCTAATATGTTGACGGTTTGCAACTGATTGTGTTATGAATGGTATGTGCTATTTGGTTTGTCCTCACTGATAATCTGATTAAATGCAATGAGTGGATTTCACTTTCAGCGACAAACTGCGCTGACGTTGCGAAAGAAGGCGGGAATTCCGGTGTTTACACCATATATCCGACGGCTGGACACGGCATCAAAGTGTTCTGCGACCAGGACACGGATAACGGAGGTTGGATTGTAAGTTTCGTTATGTACTTTATTTAGCAATATTGATTGTTAAAACGTATTCACTGCGGGTCAGGATCACTCTGTTTCAAAGGACCAACGAAAATTACTTAGCAGTGGACAACGTTTCCGGTAAAAGATGTGGTAACTACATCTCAAATACAAGTACATCCGTGTTTTTGTAAACGCCTGGGAATCCACTGCACATGACTGACAACAGAGGAGACAGTCCATACATCAGGGGTATATTCTATCAAAGAAACGTTGGCAAGAATGTATTGACGTGGTCAAAATCGTCGGTCCGGTCTTTCGGGTGCTTGTAGACTGGCTTTTTATTTATATTTTGTAACGACTGTGGCAAAGGATTCATGGCGCAAATGTACCTCAACTCCGACAGAAGAGTTAGACCCAAGGATACACCCCTTCATTGACGTCATTACTAGACACGTTGGGCTACAAAGAATAGTTCACCTTTTTAATGTAACCTTTTTGTAAGTGTACGGTAGCTTTTGTGAAAGGAGTGTTTCGTGTGAGAGCGTTGCTTACTGCGTGGCAAGGTGGCTTGGTGGTATACATCGTACTATAAGAGGAGTTTGGCACCGAATACGTACTAAGGGAACCATTGTAATGATTTAACAGTGTACCTTTTTATATAATAATACCGGTTATGCTCTATATAAAATTAACTGATCTTTTGAATTTCGATATTAATGTTAACGACCTCCATTGTCAGTTTTGTTTAATTTGTCTTATATAACCTGTTGCATCATGTAATTTTAGTTTTAACCTGATGGTTGGCTAACCCTGCCCTCCATCCCCGTTTCGCAATTACCAAGATCCCACAAATGCCACAACGCTGTATCATCTGATAAATATAATATTATGATCGTGTAACGAAACCTGTGTTAGTTATCCGGAATAATGAACCGAGACGCAATTCTGCTTTGGGTCACCCCACATGTAGCAGAACTTGGGCAACAACACTTATTATCACACTGGCATGCAAGAGGGGTGCATCAAACAAAGGAGAGCAGTTACCATCATTACTTGTGTTGTGTATCATGACCATTTGATTTCAAATACGGCACTGCGTGCAGTAGATGATACTCCGTGTTAGCGCCGCCTAGGGAATGACTGACAACTAAATGTGTCGACTGAAAAAGTAAACAACTTTAAATTGAATGACGTGAATGACTACAGAAAGAAACGAGTGGACATCGGCGCCTGGCAGGAGATACATTTGCAATGCTCCGAATTTAGCGTATTAGTATATAATTGCAATCGGTTACGACGACTCAACATTCATCTAACTGCCCCGTGGCCTACTGTAAAGTTCTAAATGCGCAAGTCCCAGGATAACCAGGCTAATCCTGGCCGCTTGTCAGCTTCCAGCGCATCTGCCATCATACGTAGCTGTTCTTTATGCAACATGTAATTATGTAATCAGTACAGAGACAACTTCTTTTAAACGTTTTACTACCGTTGTGCCAGGACAACGTTTCTTAACAGTAAAATGTTCATGTGCTAGGTTTTCCAGCGACGAAACCTCGGCAAAGTCGATTTCTATAGAACTTGGGCCGACTATAAATCTGGCTTTGGCGACCCGGCAGGAGAATACTGGCTGGGCAATGACAACATTCATGAACTGACGTCAAAAACTCCACTCCAGCTCAGAGTCGACTTGAAGGCATATAACGATGAAACCGCTTATGCTGCATACAATAATTTCTCCATGGAATCTGAAGAAAAGAACTATATGCTGCGATTAAGCCAATTTGACCACGGAAGTACGGCAGGTAGGCAATTGTTTGTAACATACATACATACATAATATGTAAAATATATTGTACATTAATTATATGTTGAATAATAACAACGCCATGCCATTCACATAACATGTGTTTTATACCGCATGCGGATTTATATTTGTGCAATCCTCCTAAATGAAGACCACTTTGCCGTTATTCCTGACGTTTACGTGTGAGGACACGTTTAGAAAGTTAACGTTTATTTGTTAAAATGTTCTACCTTTTGGCCGTCGGAGACTGTACAAGCCATATGCCATAGATGGTAAGCTTCTAGCGTTTGTTTCAGTTGTTTCCAGCGCTCGGCAACGCTCTATTAACCGACTAGCCGATGCTTTGTGGTTAGAATGCTATTGTCTCATTGAAATAGTCAGCTTCTCCAGGGCCCGTATTCTCGAACGACTTACGAATTTCTTAGCGCCATTAGTAGTATAGTAGGTGGTGTAGCGTCGAGGTTTTGAGTTGCTCCGGGGGAAGATCCCTATCTATTAACATGGGAGGTCCCTTCAAGGTCGACGGCCGGGTTAAAGATAGGGATTTTTAACATGGGAAAGATAGGGATTCCCCCAAAACTTGTAAACGACAGCCTCTCGTTTACAAGTTTCCACAAAGGTTCCCGGAAAATGGTTTTCGAGATGTCGAAAATGGTTTTCGAGATTCGGCCGGGTTAAAGCATAGGGATTTTTCCGAAAATGGTTTTCGAGATTCGGACGGGTTAAAGCATAGGGATTTTTCCGAAAATGGTTTTCGAGATTCGGCCCGGTTAAAGTATATGGAATTTTTACCCCATGTTAAAGCATAGGCCATTTTATCGCAAAGGTAGCCGACCACTTTTCGAATAAAATATACCGAACAGCATTTGAATATGTCACACACGGGATTGCTTCGCCAAGGACCGGGCCTTTATTTGTTTGACGACGGCATGTGTAAAATGTGGTGTTATAACAAGGCGTAATGTGTAACAAAAGGGTTATAAATTCAACGGAGACCGTTTTGTCTGAAGTAATGTATACGATATGTAGACTACATATAGGACTATGTTACATCAGAGCCGATAGCCTCGTTTTTTAACAGAGCGACCATTTTGGAATTAGACCTTTGGTGTCTATTACAAAACCCGTACTCGAGACATATCTGGACTTGTTTGTTTGTTGCGCGTGAGAACCGCACCGTGATTGCGCAATGTCATTGCTCGTGGTTATAAATAAACTCGTACGCGGAGACGTGACTGGACATGTTTGTTTGTTGCGAGCACGCGCACCCTGTGTGACATCATCAAACGGCCACGCGCAGTAATTTTGTACGCGAGGTGATTTGATCAAGCAGGTAGTGCTTTGGTTAGACCTTGTTTTGAACTTGCGCGTATGTAATGTAACCCCTTCACGTGACGTCATGATGCAGTAACGTCATTAAACTATAAACTGCTACGCACCGTAATTTTGAACTATATCGAATACCGGCTATAAACAATCCGGTATAAACAAAGGCTCTGTGTTGAAAAAACATCCGTGTATTTGTCCCGTGTTAAGTCATAGGGAATTATACGAACTTATCTGCTAAAACATTCAAACTACCAGCTATCTGTGTAATATTTTGGTCAAACTGTTTGTCATGTAACAGTATTTGTCATACGAGATTTGTACTTACCAAACTTATTATAGCAGTTGATAGCTGCATACAAACTGGTTCCAAACTGGTCCCAAACTGTTTTGAACTGATATTCCTTGTTCAAGTCTCATCTACATGTATGTCTCATCTGTACCTAGATAGCAACCTTTTATCACACTATCATTCTTAACCTATACGTATGTACGTATGCACGTATGTGCATAATTTCGTTCAATACCATTATTAAATAAACACGCTATGTGTGATGCGCAATGTCGACTTGGCGGCCTTGACACCAAAGATCCTATATCAATGCAAGACGGCACAGTGCTTGCTATCTACATTGTTCGAGGAAAGTGAAGCGTCATGATAGAACAATAGACTAGTGTATTAGCTATTGTTTGTAAGAACTATATCGAACACCAGTATAAATCAATATAATTCAAACAAAACTGATAACGAATGCTCTGCATGTTCGAAGAACAGTAGACTAGTGTTGTTGTTATTATATTAGATAGCGATTAAATTCGTGTCTCTTATAAAACCCGTACTCGAGACGTATATGGACATGTTTGGTTGTCGGGGGCGTGAGTGCGCGTACCCTGTATGACATCATTGAACTGCTACGCGCAGTGACAAGAGACGAGACTATGAACGAGACAAGAGACGAGACTACGGATGACACATCACACGAGATTACGGATGACACATCACACGAGACTTCGGATGACACATCACACGAGAGTACCGACGAGACAAGAGACGAGACTCTGACCGAGATATGTCACGAGACTACGGATGACACGAGACTACGGATGACACATCACACGAGAGTACGGACGAGACAAGAGACGAGACTATGACCGAGATATGTCACGAGACTACGGATGACACATCACACGAGACTATGTCCGAGATATGTCACGATCTTCGGATGACACGTCATACGAGAGTACCGACGAGACAAGAGACGAGACTATAACCGAGATATGTCACGAGACTACGACGAGATAAGAGACGAGACTATGGACGAGATACACCACAATAGACTGTTTATCGTGTGAGATTCCACCACCACCACCATAGACGGGTTATCGCGTGAGATTCCACCACCACCACTACAATTCCACCACAATAGACGGGTTATCGCGTGAGATTCCACCACCACCACCACAATTCCACCACAATAGACGGGTTACAGCGTGAGATTCCATCAAAAAGATGGAATTCCATCAAAACGCACAACACATACACAACATACACACAACACACAACACACACAACATACACAACTTACACAACATACACAACACACACAACATACACAGCACACACAACACACACACAACACACACAACATACAACACACAACATACACACAACACACAACTTACACAACATACACACAACACACAACACATACAAGACATACACAACACACAATTTATACAACACACATAACATACCCGATACACAACACACACACAACATACACACAACACACAACTTACACAACACACACAACACACACAACATACACAACACACACAACACACACACAACATACACACAACACACAACTTACACAACATACACACAACACATACAACACATACACAACACACAATTTATACAACACACATAACTTACCTGATACACAACATACACAACATACACAACATACACACACAACACACACAACACACAACATACACAACACACAACATACACAACACACACACAACACACACAACATACACAAAACACAACATACATAACATACACAAAACACAACATACACAACACACACACACACAACACACACAACATACACAACTCACACAAAACACACAACACATACAACACACACACAGCACACACAACATACACAACACATACACAACACACACACAACACACAACATACACAACATACACAACACACACAACATACACAACACACACAACATACACAACACACACAACACACAACACACACACAACACACACAACATACACACAACACACAACATACACACAACACATACAACACATACACAATACACCATTTAAACAACACACATAACATACCCGATACACAACATACACACAACATACACACAACACACAACACACACAACACACACGACACACAACACACACAACACACACGACACACAACACACACAACACACAAAATCTCCAAAGCGATTGATCATCATCATAGAAATCCTTTACATAATTTATTTTGAAAAATAAATACCACTGTTAACAATTTATGCAAACAATGGATATTAATTAAAAGTATTATAATAATTCCAGATGTCATAGGAAAACAAGAAACTTGTCAGTATAATGAGGTGTTCGTACACAAATTAGTATTTAAGGTATTTGATGTATCACACGAGAGTACGGACGAGACAAGAGACGAGACTATGACCGAGATATGTCACGAGACTACGGATGACACATCACACGAGAGTACGGACGAGACAAGAGACGAGACTATGACCGAGATATGTCACGAGACTACGGATGACACATCACACGAGACTATGTCCGAGATATGTCACGATCTTCGGATGACACGTCATACGAGAGTAGCGACGAGACAAGAGACGAGACTATAACCGAGATATGTCACGAGACTACGACGAGATAAGAGACGAGACTATGGACGAGATACACCACAATAGACTGTTTATCGTGTGAGATTCCACCACCACCACCATAGACGGGTTATCGCGTGAGATTCCACCACCACCACCACAATTCCATCACAATAGACGGGTTATCGCGTGAGATTCCACCACCACCACTACAATTCCACCACAATAGACGGGTTATCGCGTGAGATTCCACCACCACCACCACAATTCCACCACAATAGACGGGTTACAGCGTGAGATTCCATCAAAAAGATGGAATTCCATCAAAACGCACAACACACACAACACATACACAACACACACAACACACAACACACAACATACACAACTTACACAACATACACAACACACACAACATACACAGCACACACAACACACACACAACACACACAACACACAACATACACACAACACACAACATACACACAACACACAACACATACAAGACATACACAACACACAATTTATACAACACACATAACATACCCGATACACAACACACACACAACATACACACAACACACAACTTACACAACACACACAACACACACAACATACACAACATACACAACACACACACAACATACACACAACACACAACTTACACAACATACACACAACACATACAACACACAATTTATACAACACACATAACTTACCTGATACACAACATACACAACATACACAACATACACAACATACACAACATACACACACAACACACACAACATACACAACACACAACATACACAACACACAACATACACAACACACACACAACACACACAACATACACAAAACACAACATACACAACATACACAAAACACAACATACACAACACACACACACACACACAACACACACAACATACACAACTCACACAAAACACATACAACACACACACACAGCACACACAACATACACAACACATACACAACACACACACAACACACAACATACACAACATACACAACACACACAACATACACAACACACACAACATACACAACACACACAACACACAACACACACACAACACACACAACATACACACAACACACAACATACACACAACACATACAACACATACACAATACACCATTTATACAACACACATAACATACCCGATACACAACACACACACAACATACACACAACACACAACACACACAACACACACGACACACAACACACACAACACACACGACACACAACACACACAACACACAAAATCTCCTAAGCGATTGATCATCATCATAGAAATCCTTTACATAATTTATTTTGAAAAATAAATACCACTGTTAACAATTTATGCAAACTGGATATTAATTAAAAGTATTATAATAATTCCAGATGTCATAGGAAAACAAGAAACTTGTCAGTATAATGAGGTGTTCGTACACAAAAATTAGTATTTAAGGTATTTGATGTATAATTGATGTAATGTGAATTTATGGTGGTCTTTCTGGTGTTCATAGTATGTTCGAGTTTCAATGTATCCTTGAGACATTGCAGAGAGAAGAAATGTGCCAGAACATAATGTTAATACAATCGAATGTTGATGTCACTGCAGCACCAATACATGGAGCAGCACAGGCTACGCATGATTCGTAGATTGTTTAGCCATTTTAGATTTTTCTTTTCTGCAGCTACATTGTCTTCTTGGTGCTGCACCATGTCCTGTTGTATCTTTTTGCATCTTTTAATTTCAAGATGCAGCATTCATTCCAGTCCATCAATTTTCTTTCTGAAAACACATGTAACACATAATAAATATGTTATGTTTCATTTTTAAATACAACCGTATTAGACACACCATATTTTACTGTGCTACTGGTGATACCTAAAACATATATAATAAATGTAGACATATTATACATAGTTGTACTCTTTAGTGTCCATACAATACATGGGCAAAGTAGATACTACCTAGTATTTATAAAATGTTATAAATGTAAAAAAAAAGGCTGTACCAGACAACAACACCACTGATAGAGTACACTATTGTGTATATTTCATCATACCATAACCACATATTGTAACTTACCTTTCATTCCCACTGGTCTTCAGCCTTTGGGTGTTGTATCATGGTTATTTGGTAGATGATGCTGGATGTCTGTTGTAAGTACAGACAATGTCATTGTAGTTGTTTTGTAGCAATAGTGTGTATTGCATTGATTTGTTATGTTATTATGCACTGGGTACATGAAATACTGTTCTTTGGTAATCTTTATTCCTCGCTACCTTAGCCCTATACATAGACACGTCATCTAACATAGTCCATATCCAGGGGCAGATCCAGAGTGGGTAGTCTATGGGGGCACAAATTTGAACAATAGTAGTGGGAGTGCATGTATAAATATCAACAAGTTTTATCCTATGATGCTTTGTGCTTAAATATGCATTGGCATAAAATAATAAATCCACAAAGAGCTTATACATTTACCGAAAAATATCCACTTTCATTTCAATAGTATTTAGGCTTAATACACCAATGTAGCACGTAATTAGTTAACAAATACACGCAGTAGGCCAAGTACTAGGGGCCTGCTAAATGAACATTTAACACAACTGCACAGCCACAAGTCCCTACTATGTTAAACCATCTACTCACTACATTACAAGTTACAACAAACCACAAATCCTGATCTGGAACTGAAAGACATATGCCTCCTTGGTCACGCCCCTTGTTTCCGGTTACGTCTTACGAAGTTACTACTTTGAAGTTTGAGTTTGATTGACTTAGTCAAGTTAGTGACAGACTAGCACCATGCATTGATCATGGTCATGGAATGTGCGCTAGTAGAGCGATAGAAACACCGAGTGATCAAACCAAGTCTCACCTTCACCGGCGCGTCGTCTGAATAGTAATCGACATCATACACATACGCAGGTGGTGTCTTCTAACTGTAATAAATAACAGTGTAGTGAGGATACGTAGACGAAGCGTCAAATTCCTAATTCTGTAATGTAAACATTGACTGGCTTGGCTTGGCCTTGGACTTGGCGTTAATTCTTCCCCTTGCTTGCGTTTAGTGTCTGTCATTTCCGTTCAAATGCTTCGCTGGCGTTAAGCCCATTAATTAGTACCTAACCTATGCATCAACATATCTCAATGGCAATGCTACATTATGTTTTGCATATTAGCTATATTGTTTAGTCACCAGGTTACGTTGAACAGTTGTGTACTTTAATCTTTTTCATGCACAGCCAGGAACACATGAGCAGCGTTAAAACGGTAAAACATAGCAAAACATCAGTGACCGTATCCGTTGCAACGCAAGCAAACCCTCGCGAGATTTTCGTACGCAAGTTCCGAATTTCTTAGCTGCGAAAATTCGTAGGCGTTTCAAGAATACCAACTTGCGAAATTTCGCAGCTAAGAAATAATCCGCCGTATTTGCGCAATTTCTTACGTACGAAATCTGTTTCTTCGAGAATACGGGCCCAGTACATTATCGTCAAACCAGCTATTCTATGCTGGCACCGAGGATGGCCACTGGCAGTGTGAATGTCGTACTCAGTGGTATTTTTATTTGCAAACTAAGACGGGATCGACATTATCGTGATCTCCCCCAGGTTTTTACACCGTATGTACCATATCCGACCCGGGTGTTGAACTTTGACCTCTGACAGGCGGAGTGTTTTAAATACTACACCTAAGCGCTCTCGTGCACCAAGGCAACAATAATACCATCGTAGGTTCTGAGTGGCGTGTTCATAAGTGATTACTTCGAGCGCAGCAGCGACATATGTCTTTACCTACAAAAATACCATTGATAGTCTTTGTCTGTTGTCAACTAAATAATGCAACGATGTCCGGAAATGTTTAACTCATTAACTTTATATAATATATTTAGAATTACAGGAACCGATACACATAATTATTCTTACTAGATTTACAGTGTATAATGTTTATGCGAAAAGAAGGTCTATCATGGCATAACAAGCAATTTGCATATCCGTAGCAATGGTAAACAATGATCTTTGAAATTCTGATCAGGGGCATTTCGCCTGAAGTCATATTTTATCATTAATACTAACGCAGAGCATAGACTCCTATGTTCGCTCATTAAAAACCAGGTTATTTATGAAGACAACCATCTTAGCGTTAACAACGTTCTTAGCCGTTTCATTAACCTTTTATTTTCAAATAAGCGAATATAGTAGTTTACGCAAACAGGTGACGTTAAGTAATTGCGTGACTTTAAGAACACTTCCGGCCGTAGTGTCATACGTTAAGATACCGTTATATTCGTTTATTGTCGTCAGGCGATGCATTGGAGTACCACAAAGACCAGCCGTTCAGTACCCACGACCGGGACCACACGGTGTCGAACTGTTCCTCGCGTCGCCACGGGGCCTGGTGGTACCTCAACTGTCTCAACTCGAATCTGAACGGCAAATACGGCAATAGCAAAGACCTCTCCTACATCGTGTGGCAGCACTGGAAGGGAATTAACGGCATGCACTGGACCGATATGAAGATCAGACCAATTAATTACAACATGCGTGAGTGTACCTGTTAGTTGCGAAATGTGTACAGTGTATATTAGCTGACATCCACCCAAGGAGCAATACACCAGTTGTATCAGTTACCACCCTCAGTCACCCATAATATTCATCATGCATAGACGCCAATGCACATCGATGTGAATGCAATGAAAACTGATATAGGCTGATTAACAAATAACAACAGTTTACATATCGAATGCAATTCAAATTAGCCACCATCGCATATCGTACCCTTTATACGCAGCACCCATCCTATTTGTTTAGTCTCCTTCGTTTTTTGGATATCCGCAGGAATCTCAGAACGACTTTTTGTTCCGAAAACCAAGCTTAATATCGACAGACGTGTTATTTCCATAGCTGCACCCAAAATGTGGAATCAACTCCCTATGGGTTTAAAATCATCTGGAACGATAAATACCTTTCGTAAAAACTTAATACTTATTTATTTGAAATTGCATTCCCACCCAACTTTTGGCGGTCACTTGCTCTAATGACGACTCTTGTTTGTCCCTGTAAACGGTTTTGCCCAATGATTCTTGTACGTTGCGCCTCTTAGCTCAGATTCCTGGGGATTTAGGCGCTGTAGAAGTTTGTCATTATTATTATTATTATTTATTATTCCCAACAACATTGCAAGGCTACACATTATACAGGCATACATATACATTTTGTAAAATATACAGTGCAAATTAATAAAATATATAACAAAATATACATGTTGCAAAACAGTAAAAAGAAAAGAAAAACAATTGCTGTGGTAAGGTAATCTCGTACTAAGCTCAAAGCTAGAGCCACCAGTACTGATATTAGTTGTTCTGAATAACTTCGGCAGCAGTCATATTTTGCATGTTGAAATATATTAAAGATAAAACGAGATGGTATATATTTTGTATGCACCTTAGCTATTAACTAACGTAATAATGTAGTGTGTATCATTAGTTTTGTATGTTTGCGCATGCTCGCATGTGTAGGTACTTACGTGTATGTGCCACTATGTGTAAATGAACGCATTAGTGTACATTTGTTTACATAAGTGGGTGTTTATGTGTGCGTATGCATGCTTGCATTTAAATTCTTATGCACATGACGTACACGTGCATACAAAATATACGTGTTACTGTTTTTTTTATTAATGTATTTCTTGCATGTGTAGCGTTTGCGGCGAGCGGTCGGCAGGGAAGCATACGGGCACACGTTCACTCACTCAGTCGTACTAATGATAAGTCAGGTTATACGTTTTCACAGTTTATTATATGCGGAAAACCCTACCAATACAAGATCTAATACACAGTATACGGCTATGTCTGCTAAATACTACCCACTTATATAAAGGTCAGAACAATAGGTTCAGACGGCGGCGGCTATTACAGCAACCGAATTGTAACCGATATATTCTAAATGTCAGAACAATAGGTTCAGACGGCGGCGGCTTATACAGCAACCGAATTATAACCGATATATTCTAAATGTCAGAACAATAGGTTCAGACGGCGGCGGCTATTACAGCAACCGAATTGTAACCGATATATTCTAAATGTCAGAACAATAGGTTCAGACGGCGGCGGCTATTACAGCAACCGAATTATAACCGATATATTCTAAATGTCAGAACAATAGGTTCAGACGGCGGCGGCTTATACAGCAACCGAATTGTAACCGATATATTCTAAATGTCAGAACAATAGTTTCAGACGGCGGCGGCTATTACAGCAACCGAATTGTAACCGATATATTCTAAATGTCAGAACAATAGGTTCAGACGGCGGCGGCTATTACAGCAACCGAATTATAACCGATATATTCTAAATGTCAGAATTACAGCAACCGAATAACCGATATATTCTAAATGTCAGAACAATAGGTTCAGACGGCGGCGGCTATTTATAACATATATTCTAAATGTCAGAACAATAGGTTCAGACGGCGGCGGCTATTACAGCAACCGAATAAACCGATATATTCTAAATGTCAGAACAATAGGTTCAGACGGCGGCGGCTATTACAGCAACCGAATTATAACCGATATATTCTAAATGTCAGAACAATAGGTTCAGACGGCGGCGGCTTATACAGCAACCGAATTGTAACCGATATATTCTAAATGTCAGAACAATAGGTTCAGACGGCGGCGGCTATTACAGCAACCGAATTGTAACCGATATATTCTAAATGTCAGAACAATAGGTTCGGACGGCGGCGGCTATTACAGCAACCGAATTATAACCGATATATTCTAAATGTCAGAACAATAGGTTCAGACGGCGGCGGCAACCGAGTTACTCACCGAGTCTGGGAATAACTGATTGTCACGAGTGTACTGCGAGAGTCTTTTAGTACTTCTCGCAGGGCGCTCGGTGACAGTGCTTCACGAGAAACGTTCCTCCGGCAGTGTGCCACAGTAGTCGCCCCGTACACCACTGGCCTGTGTTACACATAGCTCCAGCATGCATCTTCGGGCCTGTTCTAACAAACAGCTCCCTCGCAGTGTCTGGCTGCATCCCCCAACAGCCAGCCTTCGGAGTGTCAGGCTGCATCTCCTGACAGCCAGCCCTGATCCTCATTAGAGCCCTCCTTATATACATCTAAATCCATAACCTTGGGTGAGACGCTGACCCTTTAGTTATGTCATTTCCAAAGTCTACGGGTCTGTAGAAATCTTGCCAGGGTGCCAGTGAACTTATAGTAACCTCTTGAACAAAGGCCCTCTGTATAGGGTTCTTGCCTCCCCAAAACCAGATGGCCTCAAATGTAAACAAATCCCCGACCCCAGCTATAGTCATTTGCATATAAATCGGCTTTTCGGAGCCTGTACAACATCCGGCGATTAAGAAGATTGATACCATGTGCGTTATCATTATAAATTCATGCATTGTGTGTGGTGTGATGTTGTGTGGTGTGGTGTGGTTTGGTGTGGTGTGGTGTGGTGTGGTGTGGTGTGGTGTGGTGTGGTGTGGTGTGGTGTGTGACTGTGCCAGGTAGACATAATTATTGTATATAATATTATATATATGTATATATTTATAAATGTTGTGTATGCATGTATGCACAAACATGTATTCACATATACGCTTACACACGCACATGCGCATATGTAACTATTACATATATGCGTGACATCTTGATATATTTCGTCATCATCTAAACTCAGAGGTCAGTAACATTTACATACAACATCCGGCTACTTAACATAAATATAAGTATTTCTGTAAGTTTTGAAATACCGTTTTGTGTTCTTTTCAGCCACTAGTTGTGCAGGTATCCAAAAGACTGGGAAATCTGCGAGCGGTGTGTATTCAATCTACCCGACGAGTGAAGAAATCCAGGTATACTGCGACCTCCAAACAGCTGGCGGAGGATGGACAGTAAGTACCTAAGTTACAGTAAGTAGCTCAACATATAATGTGTTGCTGAAATTGCATATATGTTTCGTTCTTTATGAAAACAAACTAGTCATACTAATGCAACGGCTCACAAACTGAGGTACGCGTACCCCCAGGGGATACGTGAAGGGTTAGCTGAAAGTTGTGGGCTGCTCGTGTTGGGGCTTTGCACCAAAGACCGATACTTGAAGGAAGAGGATTACATCGTCGTGACCGAGACACATCGCACGTGTAATCTTCCAGCCTATAAGTTGTGAAGTAACTTAACTTTGTTTGTCTGAACGGACATAACAACTGGCGACGAGAAGAACAATGTTAGCAATAGGGCGTATGAGCGAATACGACGGCGGTGACCTAGACGACTACTTAGAACGGCTAGAACAATACTTCGTGGCAAACAAAATTGAAACCTTGCCAGCGGGGGCCGAAGTCAATGAAGAGACACGACGGACAGCCGAGCGGAAACGGGTGGCAACATTTCTTACGCTGGTTGGAGCAGACACGTACAAGCTATTGAAAAGTCTGGTGTGTCCGAACGTACCGTCATCTGAAACATTTCGAGAACTGACTGACACATTGATGAGAAACCACCTGAAAAGAAATTGGTGGTAGCGGAGAGATTCCGGTTTCACAAACGGCAACAGTGAGATGGCGAGATGGCGAGATGGCGAGACGATTTCTTAATTCGAGGCTGAACTAAGAAGACTAGCGTCAACATGCGAATTTGGCGAATTTTTTGGTCAAACGCTACGAGACCAGTTGGTGTGCTGCATTCGCAATGAAAACACACATCGCAAATTGCTTTGTCAAGAAAGATACTTTGAATAGGCTCTGCAAACAGACATTGCAGATAAAATGACAAAAAAATGACGCAAAAGCCATCCACATTCCGGCAAATGACAATGCCAGGCCGACGTCGACGATGGTAAACGCTATGAAAGACAAGAGTCGCGAAAATTCCAACAACAGCAGACGAGGAGCGCTTGGCAAATAGGCAAGTTTACCGAACTGACAGCGGTGTTTTCGTTGCAACAATAGTAATCACGCGTCCTATGACTGTCGTTTCCGTGATGCAGTGTGAGATACCTGTAAACGCACAGGCCACACTGCGAGGGCATGCCGGAACAAGGGGACACCGACGTCAAAGAAGTAAACGCCGAATGTAGTGACAGATGCACTCCACAACAGACCACCGATTACTTTCTGTTCTCGCTGACAGCTGCGAAAAAGGCTATCACTGTTGAAGTGAAAATGGATAGAAACCCAATACAGGTGGTTGTGGATACTGGTGCAGGGGTGTAGACTATCAGTGAACGAACACATCGAAACGCTTAGAAACATCAACCACCACGTCTAAGACCGGCTGGTGATGTGACATTAAAGAGCTACACCGGACAATCCATTATGGTCATGGGCAAGATCGAGCCTGAGATTACATACATTGGGCAAACAACAGTGATGCCTAATCTGGTGGTGCAAGGTGACCGGCCAAATATGTTGGGAAAGAACATTCTCGAAGTGATCAGAATGGATTGGGCGAATGTGTTCACAGTGTGTAATCATCCCAGTTAATGGATGAATTTCCTGATGAGTCGTGAAAGTTGAGAGGTGAAAGTGTGAAACTCTATGTGAACAAACACGCAGTGCCACGATTTCACAAAGCCCGGCCAGTACCATAATGTAATGAAGGAGAAGATCGAGGATGAACTGCAACGACTGCAGGAAGATAGCATTATCGAGCCAGTAACATTCTCCAAGTGGGCAGCACCAATTGTTCCGGTCAGAAAAGGAACTCGAGTGAGAATATGTGGTGACTTTAAGGTGACTGTAAACCAAGCAGGCATAGAGGATAAGTATCCTTTGCCGAAAGTGGAAGATCGGTACGCATCGTTTGCGGGTGGGTCGACATTTTCTCAGTGAGCCGTGCCTACATGCAACTCTTGTTGGATGAGAAGTCCCGGGAATACGTGAAAATCAACACACACAATGGGCTATTCAGATACACGCGATTACAATTTGGTGTGTCGGTGGCGTCATCTGTGTTTCAACGGACACTTGATAGTTTGCTGGCAGGCATTCGGAATGTGTGCATACTCCTGGACGACATTTTAGTGACTGGCAAGACGGAACAAGAACACATGGAAAACCTGAGAACAGTACTACAGCGTCTCGAGAACACTGGGATGAGACTAAACCAACAGAAGTTCGAATTCTTTCTGTCTTCAGTGACGTATCTGGGACATCGAATCGAACGACGGCGGATAAGTTAGAAGGCGTCCGCAATGCGCCAAGGCCCACAAATGTGAAGGAGCTGAGAGAATGGCTCTGAATATTGAACTAGTATGGTCGATTAATGCGTAGAACCTTTCTACAAAACTGGTTCCGTTGTATTGGTTGCTAAAGAAAGGTGTGAAGTGGGTGTGGGAGAAGCCACAAGAAGACGCGTTCATCAGAGTGAAGGAGGCGTTACAGTCGGACGCACTCCTTGTTCATTTCGACCTGAGTAAACCGATCCTACTTGCATGTGACGCCTCACCATACGGCTGCGGCGCAATACTGTCTCATGTGATGCCCGATGGTTCAGAGCGACCAATTTCCTACGCATCACGAAGCTTATCAGCAGCGGAAAAGAAGTATTCGCAACTATATTTGGAGTGAATAAGTTTCACCAGTATCTTTACGGAATCCAGTTCACACTGGTCACGGAACAATGTCCATTACTGGGGCTGTTTGCCGAAAAACGACCGGTGTCACACAATGCGTCTGGGCGCATTTAAAGGTGGGCACTTGTACTAGCAGGGTACTATTACAAAATTAGATATCGCAGTGGCGTCACACACGAGAACTGCGATGCATTGTCACGAGTGCCTTTGTCAACAAAGCCAGTTGTAACACCTTCGCCTGCTGAGTATGTTGACCTGATCGAGCAGCGAAATGAATCAGAATCAGAATCAGACCTATAAATACGATATATACACAATGAATAACATGAGTACTAGATAAAGTCGGCAGACTCCCATTAAGATATACAATATCGCTAGCACAGGAGCCACGCCATAAATATAATCAACATCAAAATTTACATGTCACAAATCAGAATAGCATATGCCTTGTTTTACAGTTGATAATTACTCAGTGTATCAACATACATACATAATACAAGGACTGATTAAATGTACTCTTGTACAAATAATTGACGTATATATGAATACTTAGGTACACATTTCAATACGTATTACGAATTACAAATAAAGCAATTATGAATACGACAACAAGATTCGTAATTTAAAATAAAAAAGTTTGTTGTGTATGTTGAAAAACCGTACAGACTGTGGGTGTAAATTTTATTAATGATAATACTTGGTGTATTGTTAACTGTCTCAACTATGTTGTGTCTAATGCATTTTTGGCAAATTCATGTTTGAATCTGGACATATACCGATTATTTCTTTCACGTGTGCAGTGCTGATGAATATTATAGATGTGTGTGTTTGGAAAAACATTGAAGTAGTAGGGTAAAAGATTGTTAATTAATTTATAGTAAAATTTTAATTATTGGATTTTATAAATGTCATCCAACTTTAGCAGCTGAAGTCTTTTAAAAATAAGACTTGTGTGAGCATTATATTTACTTAAGGATATTATTCGTATTGCTTTTTTCTGTAATTTGAAAATTCGATGTGCCTGATGACCCCATAAAAGTAAGCCATAAATAATAATGTATTAGGTGGTAAAAAATGTTTAAGTTTATTTAGTATGCCTATTGTTTTAAAGATTTTATTTGCTATTTTGTTTGTATGACTCTGCCAGTTTAAATGGTTATTTATTGTGATGCCTAAAAAATTGAAATAATTTACACATTCAATGTGTGCCCCATCTATTTGTAACACAGGGTATTCTATTTTCTTTTAGCGGCATATGAAAAATCATGAATTTAGTCTTTTTGGCATTTAGTGTCAGTTTATTAGCTTTTAACCAATTACTAATCTTTGTTAGTTCTTTGTTAATATTTTCACTTCGCATTTGGCTTTCTGAATCATTAAACGTTTTTAGTGTACTAGTAAGAGTGGTGTCGTCAGCATATGTTATGAATTTAAAAAGGTCACTCGAATGTGCTATATCATTTATGTATATAATAAATAAGAGCGGCCCTAAAATTGAACCTTGGGGGACACCAGTGTTGATGACTATTTCCTTAGACTTAACATTTTCAATTTCTACAAACTGCTTACGATTTTGTAAATAACACTTACAAAGGTCCAGAGCCTTGTCATTTAATCCATAGTAATTTAACTTCTGTACCAATATATTGTGATCAATTGTGTCAAATGCTTTTGATAAATGAAGGTATATATTTATTGGAGTAACCGATTTATCAAATTCTTGTATAATTCTGTCTATGATTTCGAGTGTAGCAAGCTCGGTAGAATGTTTCTTTCTAAACCCATATTGGCTATTGTAGTATAACGCTTTAGAATGGAAGTAATCGTGGATTTGATCAAACACAACCCTTTCAAAAAAAATTGAAATCACTGGCAGGATAGAAATAGGACGATAATTGTTCAAATCAGAAACATCACCTTTTTGAAAAGGGGTATGACTTTTGCAATTTTTTATTTGTCTGGAAAAATACCAGTTATTATTGATTGGTTAATAATTAGAGTGACTGCTTTGCTGATATCCTTTTTTATAAATTTTAGTAATTGTGTTGAAATACCGTCTTTTCCACAACTTGATTTTGGAGGTAACCGATCAATTGTATTAACAGTAGTTTCCATGTCAATCGGATTAAATCTGAAAGTGTGCAATATTGGGTTTTTCAGGTAATCTTTGTATGATTTACCTCCACTAGTAGTTGTTTTAGAGGCTAGAGTAGGACCAGCATTAGTAAAAAACGTGTTAAATTTGTTTGCAATAATGCATTTGTCACTAATCATTTCCCCATGGACTTTGAATAAATCTGGAAATTGTTCTTTCTTTTGACTTTTCTGAATAATTTTTTTAATTAAACACCACGTCTTTTTAACACTATGCTTATGCTTTTCAAAACTGGATTGGTAATGCATTTGCTTAGCTAATCTAATATTACTCTTAAGAATTTTATTATAAGGATGTAAGTCAGTTTTAAGTTAATGATAAAGCTCTGTATTTACTTGAGTCGTTTCCATTCTCGAATACAATTTGTTTCTAAATTTTATCTACACAATAATGCCATTGGTAATCCAAGGAGTTTTCTTATGTTTATACTTGTTAAATTTAATTACTTTAATAGGTATAAATTTATCCATAGCTGCAGTAACAATTTCATTGAGTTTATTGTAGTTTTCATTCGGATCGGCATGAATATCTGTGTTAAGTTTATTATAAATATTTGAGTTTATTACTTCAATTTTAAATTTATTGAGCGAGTCAAGACTTTGTTGTTTTATTCGTATAAACCTTGGTATTGCACTAGTGGTTTCAACATAATCCAGACTTAGAAACTACGGACAGTGATCAGAAATATTGCTCACTAAAATACCAGCTGAGGATTTGAAGAATCCTTTTGACAAATTGCATAAAACATTATCAATGAGTGTTCCACGATATTCTGAAAGTCGTGTTGGCATAGTAATTTTTGGGAAGAAACCATGTGAAACGATTGTGTCAAAATAGTCACATACTATGGGTTTTTCGTTAATTTTAAGCAAATCAATATTGTAATCTCCTGCAATTATTATTTCACTTTTAGATTTTTGTAAATCAACTAAATTTGATGCAAATTATTTTGTAAATATACAGTAGTTTTCGATAATATCTCTAGGTGGTCTATATATATTTCCAAGAATTATTTTTTTCTTCATGGTACAACATGTTATTTCAATAAATTGACCTTCCCAAGTGTCTGTATTTGCACGGATATTTACAGATTTGTAATTGTATTTGTTGCTGACGTAGATTGCCAAGCCGGCATGTGCACTACAGATTTTGCCTTGGCATATTAATGTATATCCATCTATTTGAAATAAAGAAGTGTCAGCCTCTTCATCGAACCATGTTTCCTGTAAACATAGAGCATTAATCTCACAGCCACTACTTCTGAATGATTCTAGCTTTATTTTAATTTCGTCAATTTTTGCATTTAACTCTGATAGTTTGGGCTTAGCACGATAAATTTGCTTTGTTTGTTCGTTAAATGGTTTATTAAATTATCATCGTCGAAGTATGGTGAATGTTGAAATGGTTCAACATCCCCATCTTCATTCATTTCATCCGTTTTTAATATGTGATAGAGATAATTTTTCTCTAGACCACCAAATTGCGCAAAGAAATAATTGTTATCAATCATATTGGAAAATGTAATAAACAATATTGCTCTATGTTTGCAGGACACATCATATAAACATAGACTAGACGTTGTGAAAGAGCTGCACAAGCTATACCCTGAGCATTATACAAATACATTTTATAAAAGAGAAAATTACGAATATTCCACATGCATATATAACACAATGTACTTATTGCATCAGCACAAAAAAGAATAAAAGTAAATTACAGCATATGTACTGCCACAACATGAACGTAGATTGAGAATAAGCAAATAAGTATATCGAACAAAAACAACAGGATTATTGAGTAGACACTAATGTTTGAGGAAATACTATACATAGTGCACTGTCCAAAAAATAAATAAAAATGTAAAGTAACTAACACTAAACGTACTGAAACGAAAATGTATAAACATTGCCCTCTCCAAAATGAAAACAACGTGAATATTGACCGTATATCAATATACATCGATGCACACCATATAGCTGTAGACTAAAATGATATGAAATTGCACTATTTAAATAAAACATCATTTCATGTGGAGCAGTTCGTAGTGGCAGCACGCTATTTATGAAATATAACGCCACATTAATATACTCATCACCGAATGCTGAAACTAAACAGGTATAATGGAAACATAGAAAAGGCAGTTTGACACGTTGAAATACCGCCTATAAAAGTGAACAAGCATATAGATGTAAACAAAATGTGGTGATACTATTTACATTCATCAACATTATATTTGTAGCAGTTTGCACAAGAATTAGAATCGGCAGGTGGAGAACATATATTAAAAATAGATATGCTAAGGAGACCATTAGAGATACAGAAGAGCTCAATGATAGCATTTTGTAAAACAGCCTATGCCGTTGCGTTAATCTAGATAACGTGTTTGGATACAGTGTCATTTCGATAGTTACAAAAGAATAAAATAACAGGGATCATGCTACTTAACGACAACCTATGCCTTGGCATTAAACTAGACAAAGAGTGCTTAGTCAACACGTTACAGAGGAACAAAACATGCAAAAAAAGACACACAAAAAACAGGATGAATAAGCATATTAATAATGCTAAAGCACGGTGGCAGAATGCCCATGGCTTGCATACACATTGCCATGTTATTATACATTACACCAGTCGTTGTTCGTTTCGGGAGTCACTTAGCGTTCAAGTTGTTTGAGTTCGCGCTCGGTGGTAATGTTTACCTTGCGTCCAGATGATAGTAAACACACAATGCGACCGTCCATAGTCCATGTTGCTTGCACCCCGGCCGCAGATCGCGCTTTCGTCAGCAACACACTGCGTCTTTTTGTTAAGTTCTCAGTTATGACTTTTTTTTTTCCTTTCAGTTTTCGTTTTGCCCCGAAGATCTGTTGTCGCTGTTCGTATCGCGCGAACTTCATAATGATCGGGCGTGGTTTATTGCCTTGTGATTTTTCCAGTCGATGGCTGCGGTCGATGCTTTTGCAGTCTAGCGTGACCCCTAGCGACTTGCTGCACAGGTCGATCACCGCGTTGGTCGTCGTCACCTTTTGTTGTCCAGGGATGCCATGAAAGAGGAGGCAATTGCGCCGGCTATACTGCTCTAAGTCGTCTAGTTGGTCAGCCAACGCCACATTTGCCTGTTCGAGCCTGCGTACTTTATTATCAACTGCAGTTATTGCTGTGGTTGTTTTGGTCATGTCCATGCAGCATGCTTGGTACAACACTTCCTTGATTTTGTTGAAGTTGTCAGAGTTTAAGATTGACGTGACGAGAATGTCCATGAAAGTTGGCGTTTTTAGAAATTCTTTGATTATAATTTCACTGATTGACGTGGCGATTGTCTGGATGGTAGTGCCATCCTTCAGGAGATCTAGCAGGGCTTTTTTCATTGAGAAATCCTCTTGTGGTCGCGGGCTTTCACACACGCCGTCGACACCGCGCTCACCCGTGGAGGACGTCTTGGCGCGCGTTCGTTGTGACATTGTACTGCGTAACACGCGTTCCAGATAGGTGGCCGAGCGTGACTGATTACCTGGCAGGTTGTGCGCACCAGTTCCCGCCGAATTCAGGTGGACAGTGAGCGATAATAAGTTTATCGGTAGTCTTTTTAAATGTTTTTTACTCACATTGCCCAGTAGAATACAGAGTGAGACTTTCTAGTCACAGCAGAAGATATATTCTTACGTCACGACGCTCCTGTATAGCAATTGCATCGGTGTGTGTAGTATATAGATTGATATCAGGTAGCTCGAGGTGACCGTGCTCTGAGTCACCAGTGACAGCAGCGAACATCCGGGATTGGATGCAACACGACAAAACACTCTCTAGAGTACAGAGATACGTTCTCACCGGCTGGCCCACCAACCGTCCGGTTACTCAGGAATACAATAGATTCCGTGATGAACTGAGCATGCATGACAGGTGCATAATGAGAGGGGCCAGAGTTCCGAAGAAAGGACAGACGATCATGTTGGAACTGCTCCACAGTAGTCACAGCCGAGTGGTTAAGATGAAGGCACTGGCGCGATCGTATATTCTGGTGGCCAGGCATAGATGCACATATAGAACAAGTGACGAAACATTGTTTTTAATGCGAGCAAAACGCGAGGGAACCGTCTCGAGTACCAATGTCACCATGACTATTTCCACAGAGACCATGGTCTCGTTTGCATCTTGATTATGCGGGACCTACTGAAGGCAAAATGACCCTGGCTGTGGTAGATGCCTATTCTAAATGGATAGCAACCTCAGTCGTGAAGTTAGCGACAACGCACACAACCATCGAAGAGTTGCGAAAACTATTCGCGGATCATGGTTTGCCGGACACTGTTGTCACAGACAACGGAACATGCTTTACCAGCAGTGAATTTCAGTGTTTCCTGAAACGAAATAAAGTGACACACATCAAGAGTCCAGCATACCACCCATCCTCAAACGGATTGGCAGAAAGTAAGGTGCACGTCGTAAAAGCTGGTTTGAAGAAGATGCGTGAAGGCTTGATGGAGACACAACTAGCACGATAATTGCTAACGTATCGTGTGACACCAAACAGCACCACAGGTGTGGCACCTTCACAACTGCTGATGAACCGCAATATTCGAACAGTATTTGATGCAGTACTGCCCGACCTCAATTCGACGGTAACCAGACGTCATGATGTGCCCGTGGGGATTGATGGCATTGTTGATTTTGGTGTACCTATTTATTTGAACACGGATTCTCGGCATTATTCTGCACGAAGACCAAACATAAAGTCCAACTCTGTGTCACGGATGACCTCCGAATCTGAATGCCTGAAACTGTTTCCCGAATTGAGTCGTCCTAGCTCATCCCTCGACCTTTATTTTTTGGGGGATAAATTAGGAGTACAACTTTTGTTTATCTCATTAATACAATTAGATGTTATCGCTAAACTGGGTGTAGAATGTTGTTTTTATGAAGTCTATATATTTTATGTTTAAATGGTGGTGTACTCTGACGATCGTCTCAGACCTCAGGAGGTACGTGGGGAGAAACAGATTGGGAACCGCTGTTCTAATACAATGAACACTTATTAATAATTGCTAATAATTACTTAATTAATTAATAATTGTGAATATGCTTAAAAACGGAAAATCGAGTACAAATGTTTTGTAAATATCTAACCGTTGATGTATATAATTTAACTGTTATTTAACATTATGATGACTAAACGTCACTTGATTGCCTAATAAAGTCATGCCTTCAAGACTAAGGTACGACACGTTTTATTAACTATTAAGCTATGTCAGATTAACATTATAGCGTCTGTAAAACAGTACTTTTAAAAATAACAATAGTCATACAATCTTCATTTTACCCTGTGTATTTATTTTCATTTGAATAAACCCAATAGTATTGGAGATGTTGATAGCAAATCGTCCGAGTTATTACAAATAAGTGCAACTGTTCTGCCTTATTTCATAATTCATATTACTTTTGTTAAGTAGCATATTACTTTATTTGTGTGTGCTTACGTTCGCTGTGTTCACGTATTTCTCACACATATAGTCCCATTATTCTGTCAACGTTTGCATCGTTTCATTTTGTACCACAACTAGCGTGCAGCATTCTGAAGTCAATACTTGTCTCACAAAATACGATGATCCAGTAAAAATGGCAACTGCAATTTTCGTAAGCAGCACCCTTCTTAGAAGATATTTAGCGATATAGTCATAAAGATACCCCCCAGATACCTTTCGTGTTGACCAATGAACTAAAGTATATAAATTTGCACAGGTGATACAGAAACGCATTGACTGGAAAGAGGATTTCGACCGGACTTGGTCAGATTATGAGAAAGGTTTTGGCATCGTGAGCGCCGAACATTGGAAGGGAAACAGAGTTATTCACACGCTGACGCAGACTTCACCGGTGCAATTATTGCGTGTCGATATGATTGATTCCAAAGGCAAGGACGTATTTGCCCAGTACGACGAATTTAGCGTGGATGCTGATAAATATGCGCTGAAGCTTGGAAAGTACATGCGATATAGCACGGCGAGTTAGTACAAATTCATTATCAATACACTTATACTTGTTAATGTGATTCATGTTTTACATACATTTATTCAAATAAGCTTATTAGTAGAAGATACGCCGAACGTTTCAATCATTTGTATGAAAGTTCAATAGCTAACAAAAACTGGATTTGAACAGAATAATAGAAGCATCCGGAAACTTACAAACTGCCGTCTTTGAACTATGTAGATTTTAAAGCTCTTTTTGGGGCCAAAAAATTGCAAAAAATACATAAATACTTATCATAGTTGGTTTCACTGTCATAACTATGATCGATTGCTAAAAATAAGATTCCATTGACCTTAAATGATCGTTTATTACGATGCTGAATGTACAAGTCGCTTGATTTCTGTCCAGGCGATTCCCTAACGATGCATCAAGGGAGACCGTTTAGCACGAGGGACAGCGCTGTGTCGGACCAGACATGTGCGAAGACATGTCTTGGCGGTTGGTGGTATATCACTCAAGGCGGAGGCTTCTGGTGCGGGGAATCTGATCTCAATGGACTCTACAAGGATGCAGCTGGCGAGAAGTACATCATGTGGAAGAATGATGATGAAAGCGAATCAATTAAGGCGTCGACAATTAAAATTCGCCCTTTGGATTTCATTGAAGGTATCTATCTATAACATGTTGGTAGAACGAGGCATTGCTGTTGCGTGTTCAGTTTAATGTCTTGTATTGTAATTTGTGCAATTTTGTGGAATACTGTTATTAAGATTGCCACCCAGAGTATTAACTGTAGATGGCAAGTGAACAAGGAAGCCCTTTGGCTTATCGAGAGTCCAACCCTTTTATCTACGTGTATCCCGCCCTTTTGAGGAATGTGTCGATTTTATTTTAAACATATTCACGTGTTCACCCAACACAATCAGCAAATAATGTGTTCCAATCAGTTACAATCTTTTGTGAAAATGAGAACTTTCTTATATCTAATCTGTACCCTTAATGTTTTGCATAATCACTATTGCACGTTATGCGAAAATATTCGGTCATGCCGTGATGCACACATCAAACACAGTACTTCCAATGACATTACTCAATTCGAAAAAGTACTCAAGTATACTGCAGTGCGTTGTTTCATTAGATAATTCGGCTTAACTATACTTTATTATTATTTTCATATCCTGCAAAATCTAGTTAAAATTAACGAATGTGGTCGGTATTAATGTTTCCGTATTAGGCAAACTAGGTGATGTTGGCATATCAAATCAGGCGTAAGTGAACTAGGTGTTCACAGGGTTGCGAGTGGACCATATTGTAACCGGTCAAATTGCTCTGTCGTGTTCTCACTTGGTTTAGCTTTTTTCACGGCGGGATAACATATGACACCATGGAAAATGTCAATTTTTTTAATGATTTCTCCGTGATTTTAACTGTCTACGGAAGATTTTTTCCGGAGGATGACAATGTTTGGCAGAAATGATCGTACTGGGTGCATTTGGTGTTGGAATAGCCATAGCTACTGTTTGTAATGTTGTTTAAAATAATCACTTAATTTGATGTAATTTCATCTTTATGTATTTTTATCAAAGGCCTTTTTATATATGTTTCAACAATGATTAAATAACTGACTTTAATATATTCTAACATATGACACCGCGGAAAACGTGAATTTAATAGTTGCCTATTGGAGTTTTTTTCGGAGTATGAAAATATTTGGCAGAAATTATCGTACTGGTTGCATTTGATGTTGGCCACAGCTGCTGTGTCGGAGGTTGATGTTCTGGCGGCTCTTCTCACAACTGTTGAGTTCATCGCCATTGCTTGTTCATCGCTATTGCTGGTTCATCGCCATTGCATATCAGTGCATATTAAAGACAATTTTGAAAATTTTCTTTTGCTCTTTAAAACACTGACAATATTGGTGATAACATGTTCAGCTTGTAGGAATACCCCGGTACTCACATCCTATTAGGTAAAACATCATTCCAACGTCACCAAAATGCCACATTAACGGGTAGGTCTACTTCGCGTAGGTTGTTGGCGTCTATTTCTGGTATTTTATCAACTAGAAATTGGGTTGGGAAGCAGATATTTATGTTATCCTTGTGCATGACATTTAACAAGCTCGCAAAATAAATTATATATTTTAATTGTTATGCCTTGAGAACTGCTATGATCGGTTACTTTTGACTGGGTCGGGTGGTAGGTCGGTCGGAAGCACATATAATAGTATAATAGTCCGTACGTGACATGCACTACAGGCGAAGTACAGCGTTTCTGAAATTAGTGCATTTTGACATTATCTTTCAGATAAAGATGACTGCATTGAAAATCCGTGTAAAAACGGAGCGATATGCATAGATGAAATGTATGGCTTCTATTGCGAATGCAAGCCTGGATTCGTCGGTACTGAATGTGAATTAATCGGTAGGTAAACATAACAAAAATAACCTTGCCGAAATATATAAGTTGTTCGTGTGCATTGCGCTACCAACTACGGACAGTGTATGAGTTTACAAATATGTCCGATTACGTTACCAAACTTAACGTTTTCTTGGTATAAGTACTGACGAAAATGTGTGATAGACGATGGACCTGCTTCTGGTCATCTTCAGGGAGTCTGCGTGAATTGAATAGCCACAGTTCTTATATTGAAAACAAATGCGTAACCCTGGTCCAGTTCATGTTGCCGCATGGAGAGAATACGTGGCACCCACGGACGCACGCATGCATGCACGCAAGAATACGCACGCACGCACGCACGCATACATACATACGCACGCACGCACGCGCACACAGCAAGTAATGTCATTGTTCTGTTCTCCAAGACGTGGACGAATGTCGCAGTAATCCGTGTCAGAACGGCGCGACATGTAGGGACCTCGCCACCAAGTTTAGCTGTAAATGCGCTTCAGGCTTCGAGGGCGATACCTGCCAGCAGGGTAAGTGTAGCATGAGTTCAACATTCAGTGCAGATTGCTCTTGCTTGAAATTACTGCATAGCGATCAGCCATTACTTTTGGAAGCGAATGGTAGGTAGATAGGTAGGTAGGTGTGTTTATTTTCCCAATTTTGTACAACATGTACTATAAAATGGTGATACAAATAAAGCATACATAGAAACATATAGTGTAACTATCTAACGCAAAAGGTACGGAAATTAAAAACTAACACTTAGTCGCTATCATAAGGGCCACCTCGGGTTTTGGTAATCGTCTACCTTTTATACAATTAGTCTTTTTTGCATTCCAGTGACGCATTGTCCAGTCCTATTTAGGTGCATATGTATATTTACGTGTGCTTTTATTAGTGTTTGCATATTCACGCGAGAAGCAGAGTGGTGAATGTGTGGCTGCAATGATATGTGTTTATAGTAGTACGTGTAGCCTGGATGGGCGTATATTCATGATTATGTGTGTATGTGGAGCAGTTGTCGATGGTACATGTGTGTGCGTGTAGCCTTGTATGATACATAATGTACAAATCCTTGTAAGGTTTGTGTGGTAATCTTATCCTTAAGGATATCTGAGGTATTATTTATTGTGTGCGGTACATTATATCTGTGACAATTCTTTTCAAATTCGTGTAGTGTCTTTAATGTATATATATTTGGTTGTGCTTCCGTGTGAAATGGCTATGCATGTTTCTATTTTCTAGTATCTGCCAGTTTTGAAAGTATGCAGGTATTGTTGTATGTGTGTATTTTATAATAAAATCGTAATATATGTATGATAAGTAGGTGTTCAATCTTTAAAATCGAAAAACGTTTAAATATTGGTTCCGTGTGAGAGAGTAATTGCTTAAAGATATTGTTCTTACAGCTTTCTTTTGCAGTTTGTTTATTTGATTACATTTGTATCCCAAGACCATTAAACAATAGTTAACGCGGGGCAATTATGATGAATTATAGAGTGTATATGTTACTCTTATTGGTAATATATGCTTCAATTTGTTTATACGTGTCTAGTATAAACCCAAAAAGTTAAATTGTTGAACTTTCTCAATGTTTACACCGTTATTTTTTAGCGTTTATTCTCCGACCCTTTTATTTGGCATTAGAAAAATCATATATTTTGTTTTGTTAATATTTAATGATAATTTATTTAGTTTTAGCCATGTATCTATATTAACATGTTTCTAATTGTGTTTGTGTCAACTGTGAAGGACCCAACTCAACTACTTAGAGAAGTATCATCAGTTAAAGTTAAACATCGTACTGGTTTTCGACAAATCATTGATATATATAATAAATAGCAACGGCCCTAAAATTTATCCTTGTGGGACGCCCGTTTGTAAGGGTGAAGTATCTTATTTGCCTCTCCCAGTTTCACGTATTGCTCACGGTTTGTTAGATAGTCACGTAATATATATATAGATGTGGGTTCCAATCCGTAGTAATTTAGCTTTTCTAGAAATATTGAATGGTCGAGTATATAAAATGCTTTGGACAAATTAAGAAATATCTTAATAGGTAACTGGTTTTGATCCATTTGTGTAGTGATTCTATCAACCATTTCTAGAGCTGCAAATTCAGTTGAATGATGAGGTCTAAAGCCATACTGATTATTGGACAACATATTTGTGTTTGTAAAATACATAAATGATTGGTTATAAAGGAAATTTTATATGGCCTTTGAGATGACGGTTAAATTAATATAGGTCTGAAAATTAGAAAATGATGTGGCATCTTTTGTTTATATACAGGTATTACTTTTGCAATTTTAAGTTGATCAGGAAATTGTCCATTGTTTAATACTTGATCTATCAATATCGTTAAGGGTTTGACTATTTCTGGTTCACTGATTTACATAATTTGCTGGGTATTCCATCTAAGCCATAACTGTTTTTGGAATAGCTGTGGATAATTAGTGATATGAATATCTGTTGTATTTTGCAAATTTGAAAACTACTACTTTTATTTATGAAATATTGAGTAACATTATTTGTGCTTGTACATGGTATACTTTCTTCTTAGTGTGATCTCTTACCTTCTCGTGTGCTCCGTTTAAGTATCGTGTTATATGTTTTCAAGTTAATGTAACACATGTTATATTCTGCAGAATCTAGACCAGTCATCTACAGTTTGGTACACCTTTAGTTATTCATGCAGATTTGTTGTGCCTATATTTAAGAAATAAAAAAAAATTGGCATGTGTTTATTTTTGGCATATAATATATAAGATTATAATTATAATATGTATCAGCGTTACTCTCCTGTTCATGTTATTGTAAATGTCGGATGTATGAATGTTTTACTCTTGCTAACGCAGCTTTCGTTTCTGTGCGTGCTTCCGTTATTTTTTGAATTGAAATTGATCGTTTGTGGTCGTTTAGGTCTATAAAAAAGTAAGGTTGGTGATGCGAAACTGTTTTAATCAGTATGCCGGCAGTACTACCTAAGACTGATTTAGTCAGTTTATTGTCAATTATTGTAACGCATCTTTCTGAGAATCGTGTAGGAAGTATAATTTGTGGATACATGCTATGCGATGAGAGAAGATCAAACAAATCACTTGTCAATTCATTTTCATATAATTTTAGTAGGTTCATGTTGAAATCACCAGCGATAATTATATTGTGTTGTATTTGGTAAAACGAGGTCAGTAACATTAACAATTCTGTTAGAAATTGCTTCAAGTTGTTATCTAACATATGTGTATAAATTTGAACTGCCTAGGAGGCATATATATATATATGTATATATATATACATATATATATAAGCACACACACCTGTATATATATATATTCCCTAATGCTGGTTAGGCAGTCCGCCATTATTTTGTTTCAAGATTACTTCAAATGTACTGTATATTTTGTATCAACGAATATAATTAATCCTCATTTATTACTGGACGTCTTCCTTTGGAGTTGTATCCATTGAATAAGTGCTGAGTCATCATTTTCAGATTGCCAACTTTCCTGTAAACATATTCCGCTGAATTGAACATTTTCACTATCTAATTATTTGACGAATGCTTCTAATTCATTATATTTTGCATTTATTAATTGTATGTTAGAATTTACTATTACTTACAATACACTAAATATGTTTACATTTGGTTTGCAGAATTTAATAAATGAATCTGAGTCAAAATATAAAAAAGTCATTTATGTATAATATGTTGTTTAAAAAGTTATCATGAAAACCTCCCACATGTGTTAAAAGCATTTCGTCTAATGCCATCGTGTCGCTTGTTTGTATAGTCTCATCAAATCTTGCGTCTTTCTCGTTTAGTTTTTCATCAACAGATTTTAGCGTCCGTTCAGCAAGGAACATTGCCGACTTAATCATCACAATTATCTCCCTGTCTTGTAGAACACTTATAACTCTAAGATTGGATACAGCTTGTTCGTCGTCTACTTTTGGTGCGTCGCTGCGCTGCTCCCCTTTCGTGTTCTAGCCGCCATTGTCTCGATGGCCGTCGGCAGTTCGCTGACACACCTTCTTGCTTCGGTGGACAAACTAAGGGTGCACCTGCTCTCGTGTAGTATTCTATGCAATATCGCTCACAGCGACACAACAACACTGTCCAACCGCGATTCGCACTGTGATACCAAATGAAATTTGTTGCCCACTTTTTTTATTTAAACTTTCATCGGATGTCTGCGATTGTCTTCTATCTTGCCTCCTCTTGATGTATATGATCCAAAAACAACAGATTGCCATCAATGGCAACCAGTATCATGCCCCAATGCTCTCCACCAGTACAACATATTATAATTCAAATAAATATCAGATTATCCCAGCTCGCATTCAGATATACAGCAATTCCTTCTTACCACGCACTGTCTTCTGGTGGAACGCCCTCCCCGGGAATGTGTTGGTAGTTCCAACCATACAGGCTTTCAGGGGAGTGGTTGTTTTTACTCGCACCTCGTTCATACTTTACTCGCACTTTGTATATACTTTTTTCGCACCTTCACATCTTGTACATCTACACACAGCACAACTGAATATACAGCCTGTATACACACACATCGGCGTCAAAATTCAGACATATGAACGCTGATTAACCACGTAGAAGAAGTAGAAGTATTCACGAACTATATTCCACAATGATAATTCCTTTGTCCACTGGCCTCTGTCTACCGACTGGCGGTACATATAAGCAAAGCCACGAATACGGAGTAATTTAATCACGTGTACAGGATATGCTTTTGTCTACGTATCAGAGAAAAATGGAAATAGTGGACTCGAATTGGGTCTTTTGAGTGTGCCACTTTGGCTTTACATTCGCGTTCGAAAGCAGGAACTAAATAGTCATTGTGGACGGATGTAAGATTAACTACTGCAATGGTAACAACAGCCATCCTTGGTTTGTAAGATCAACTACTGTAATGGTAACGACAGCCGTCCTTGGTTTGTACGATCACCTACTGTAATTATAACAACAGCTGTCCTTGGTTTGTAAGATCAACTACTATAATGATAACAACAGCTGTCCTTGGTTTGTAAGATCAACTACTGTAATGGTAACAACAGCTGTCCATGGTTTGTAAGACCAACTACTGTAATGGTAGCAACACCTGTCCTTGGTTTGTAAGATCAACTACTGTAATGGTAACAACACCTGTCCTTGGTTTGTAAGATCAACTACTGTAATGGTAACAACACCTGTCCTTGGTTTGTTAGACCAACTACTGTAATGCTAACAACAGCTGTCCTCGGTTTGTCAGACCAACTACTGTAATGCTAACAACAGCTGCCCTCGGTTTGTCAGACCAACTACTGTAATGCTAACAACAGCTGTCCTCGGTTTGTCAGACCAACTACTGTAATGCTAACAACAGCTGTCCTCGGTTTGTAAGATCAACTACTGTAATGCTAACAACAGCTGTCCTTGGTTTGTAAGATCAACTACTGTAATGGTAACAACACCTGTCCTTGGTTTGTTAGACCAACTACTGTAATGCTAACAACAGCTGTCCTCGGTTTGTCAGACCAACTACTGTAATGCTAACAACAGCTGTCCTCGGTTTGTCAGACCAACTACTGTAATGCTAACAACAGCTGTCCTCGGTTTGTCAGACCAACTACTGTAATGCTAACAACAGCTGTCCTCGGTTTGTAAGATCAACTACTGTAATGCTAACAACAGCTGTCCTTGGTTTGTAAGACCAACTACTGTAATGGTAACAACACCTGTCCTTTGTTTGTTAGACCAACTACTGTAATGCTAACAACAGCTGTCCTCGGTTAGTCAGACCAACTACTGTAATGCTAACAACAGCTGTCCTCGGTTTGTTAGACCAACTACTGTAATGCTAACAACAGCTGTCCTCGGTTTGTAAGATCAACTACTGTAATGCTAACAACAGCTGTCCTCGGTTTGTAGGATCAACTACTGTAATGCTAACAACAGCTGTCCTCGGTTTGTAAGACCAACTACTGTAATGCTAACAACAGCTGTCCTCGGTTTGTAAGATCAACTACTGTAATGCTAACAACAGCTGTCCTCGGTTTGTAAGATCAACTGCTGTAATGCTAACAACAGCTGTCCTTGGTTTATTGTTCCATGCGTGGGAGTAAGCTGCTAATAATGTATCTATACTTGGGCTAGCGTGTGTATGTATCTTAACGTTTTCCTGCTAGATGATTTGCATGTCGAACGCCAAACTTTCGGGAATTATCTATGATCCCACATATTAAACATAGTCAATTATTGTTTTCTAAATACCCCATATATCACTGGTTGTATTGTAAGTGTTTTGTTTAGGGTAAAAACAGTCATAGAAACAATGTCCACGCGTCGAAGGCTTCGGGAAGCCGGCCCATGCCTTGTGGACTAGGTTGCCTGGCAACTACAAGTAGACACTGATTCAATAGGCTTACGTCTGCCCTCATGTCAATACCGTAGCAATACGAATATTAGTTGACAATCATAAACTACACGAATAGAGCCTATCAATGGATTTGACTTTCGACATTGTGTACATACAACTAGTGTTGTAGCACGTGAAGCGGTTGTGTTTGGATCTACGTTAGACGCGCGCTCAAACAGTCCAGTACCTATGCGAACGCGTTATGGTGTTTTTGCAACGATGTTGCGTATGTCCTTATATTTAGAAAATATTTCTTTTATGACTGTCATATATGAACTACCAAGTTAGCCCGTCTGGAGACAGGCATTTTTGCTTGTAATGACAATAATAAGATGTTGTGTGGTTTCAGACATTGACGAATGCAGCAGTTCCCCATGTATATATGGCGTGTGCATTGATGTCGCGCCAGGCTTGTATACGTGTCGCTGTGACAATGGCTATGATGGTGACCACTGCGAAAAAGGTTTGTCCAACATTGGTTAATTGACATCTAGCCGTCAAAAACTGATGCCAAACACGTGGGACACAACTAAAACACATGGTAGAATTGCTCAGCGAAAACTACGTGCGGGAAAGGTTGTTATAGTACACGTCATGCCGCACTAGTATTGTAAGTTACATAGATTACGTAGGCAAAAACTGCTGGCCAAGAAAAGCTTCGCCGAAGCACGCGCATAATCTGGATTGTGACCTGCTGGTTATATCAATCACGGTAAATTGCTTAATTTAAAATGAATATACGACGTTAACATTGATACAACAATTATAATAATAGAAACATACTTATACATAACTATGATGAAGACTAATTTATTGCAATGTGAAACGTATTGCATAATATGTATATATATAAATATATATATATATATATATAGATAGATAGATAGACAGACAGACCGACAGACAGATAGATAGAGTGATTGCATATATTTCACAGCCTGTAAAACCGAAATCGAAACCGAAGCGTTTTTTAGATAAGTATGTCGATAATTCACGCAAATACTCTGAATATTAAGAATTAAACTGGACAAACGCGAAAGTGTAACAACATTCTTAACTTCTTTAGGAAACTGTACATGTTTCATGCAGACGACTATTCACCATTTGTTGATACTGTTTTCTGTATACCAACATATATGCCGTCCAAAGGAGAAACCTAGTATATCACATCAAAATACATGTACATTATTTTCGTTCTATACTAACTAGGTCTTGCACAATGTTTCTATAGAGTAACACTGTAAATAAACAGTACACTTGTTTTCTATTTCAACATTGCAGCCTAATAATCGCAAAATCGCAATACCTAGCAAGCCTTTTAAACCCCGGTAACAAAATGTAATTATAATTAATCAAATACGGTAGAGAAATTGTGTAGAATGAGGTCGAATTGGCAGACAGGGGATTACTATATTAAATCCAAAATAGCTGATCTCCAATAACAATGTATAATTAATAAAACATGGTAGAGAAAAGGTGTAGGAATATATCATATTGGAAGGCACGGCATTACTATAATTAATCAAGCAGAGGCTGATCGTTCCTGTGCTTTTCTCAGAACTAACAAAAGGTTACTTGCTAGCATCGTCCGCTGGACGGTAGATGTGTGTCATGCTATGGTTAGCAAATGTTGTTTTGCAGATATTGACGAATGTGCCAGTGTTCCCTGTCGACACGGAGGGACGTGTTTTAATAAGGTCGCTGGATTTGCGTGCAGTTGCACCTCTGCTTACACCGGCGACCAATGTCTAACAGGTGAGTATACGAGTGTTGGGGTCAGGTTCTTCTACTAGTTTCCAATGCTCGGCACTGAATTGTCGGTATATATTGGGGTTGTAATTAAGTTATGGACTTATGACGTCATATTTTGAGTTTTTGATTCAACTAACGTGATATGGTTGCAAAAATGGTTATGGTAACCACAGTGTCATCAATGCGCACGAGCAATGTTCCACTCGATAGATGGGGCATTATAGCGATTAGTCTTCTCTAACATATATAGTGGCAACTAAACCATCATCCATACAATACGTAATACTTCACTACGTGTTTTTATCGAATCCACTTAGTTCAACGGTGTTGCTAAACTGATTTGACATATCCTAACCCTTTGGTTTTTGTTATGCTGAATTCGTATTCCCTATCATTTTTTTGCTGTAAGTTACTGTTATTGTATTGCTTTTGTGTCAACAATAGATAAGCAAGCACAAAATATGCAACTCAAAACACTGCCAGAACACACAATTCAACAGTTTCTAGCAACTTTATGGTTCATCCGATCCAGACGATCTTGGTATTGTTTGAAAGTTTGCAGTTTCTGTTAATCTACCATAATTATAGCATGACATCAAGAACATATGAAGTATACTTGCTTGAAACCTATACTTGAAATGCTTGAAACGTATCCAAATAAAAAAGGGGCTTTTATTGACAAAATAATATAATTAGGTAGTGTCTAAAACTCAAAAATCTACACTGTTTATTACTGTTCTTTAAGGAAAGTTGATCAAGAAGCCATGTGTACTAGACTAACAGAAAGAGTAAGCTTTCAAACGATACCAAGACAGTCGAGGTCGGACAAGCCATCAGGGTCCAGGCAACAAATAAATGAATTAAGCATTTTTGTACATTTTTCGATTGCTTATCTGTAATTTGATTGTTCAATTGTAGATATAGACGAATGCGCGAGTAACCCATGCCTACACGAAGGAACGTGTACTGACAAGGTTGATGGATATTCGTGTGTTTGCTTGAGCGGAACCACTGGTTCGGTTTGCGAATTAAGTAAGTTCATGGATGACTCGAGTTGAATGCAGATTCAAATCACCACATTGCAGTTTAGTATATATATAGTTAATGCATTGCAATTACCACTCATTTCAAGGGTTTTTTCTCAGCTGAGATTTATTATTTGAATCCTGTAGATATAAAAATGGCAGTCATCTTAAAAAGGAACACGTTATGGAAAGATAATGAAATGCCAGAAAATTATTAGTATGTGAGGTATCATCTTTATATTCAAACACCAAATTAGCATCACCCTGCTATCACATATATTGTATTTTGGGGGAATTTGATCATGACATAAATTTGGCTTACAACATTTTGCAATACTGGCTTTTAATACTACGCCAGCTAAAGGCCATTGACACATTAGAGCGCATAATCCGGGTTCGAATACTCGTACTGCCGTTTCGAACCTGGTCAGATTTGTTCACTCTATGTTGTTCCCGTCTGCACAGCTGTATGATTGAGTATCTGGCTGTAAACAGTGGCGGATGTTTGTATAGTCTAGGCACATTAACTTCAGAATTTTGATTCCCAGATAAGTAGTAATGGTGTTTGAATGAACAAGTCTGCCAAGGAGTTAAAGGGATTAAAAAATATATTGCTCGAATTCATGTTATATTACATCCTGCTATCTATTTCCACGTCCACCAAGCCAAAAAAATCAAACAAATTCAATGAATTAGAAATTCCACACTTTATGGTGTGCATCCGGACATTTTCGAATATGCATATTTTTGGCGCGCTTTTCGGGATGCCAAGATGTGACGTCACTTAATGAATGAATGAATGAACGTTTATTCAGAACATTGATAACAATATATACAAGACAAGACAACCAAACAAGTTTAACTATAATACAAGTGAGAATATACAATGTTTGAAGGGGGTAAATACGAAGTCATTGACTTTTGTGTAAATTTACCCCTGACATGTATTTATATATATAATTATATACATGTATGTATACACACATATACACACATATATACATACATATATTCACATACATACATACGTGTACTTATGACTCAAACTCGCATCAGGCCGACCCTTTCCATGCATTCAGAGCATGTTTACAAATATAGCTTTTGGGTCGAGACGAGCGTCAGAACGAGTTATTGTACAATATTCCGACGTAATGCATACCCTAGTCATCATAGAGGAACAAGCAGTTATCTTACGGTTCCACATGAATCGAATTTTATTCAAATCAACGAATGCGAATGGGCCTACAAGTCGACTAGGTTTCGCCGAGCTTGGGCTCGTTTTCAGAATAATTATATCGAATGCAACCAACGGGAGATAATATACACCAATAGAGGAACAAGCAGTATAACGATGTTTCTAAATTTTATTTATCCAAACAAATAAAATGTAATATATATATAATTTATTAATTGTAAATATATTGTACGGTAATATATTGTAATTATATATGTGAAAACAGATTGAGATCTGTCTGGATAAATACAATTGAGAAACATTGTTATATATAATGACCATATTTTCATTTTTGTGGCGAATAAATAATTACTACAAAAATAAAAATAAATATTTACAAACAGTGCATTATAGTATAAATTGATTTTGTTTATATTATGATTTTGAAAACATAAACAAAAAAAGTGTAAAGAAAATCAAAGGTTTGCATGCTGTCAGGTTTGAACCGGCGTCGCCCGATTGTAAAATAAATGACAATCAACCAACGCGCCTACCCACTGAGCTAGCGGGACCAACGGAAACTCTGTGACTGATTTAAGTTGTTATGATAAATTGTACAACTCCTGCTTCATATATTGATATTCTAGTGATATTATGAGATTATACACGTTACTTTATGTAGCTGGATACAATATATGTTTGCTATGTATGTTTATTGGTGTAGATCATCTACCGTTGGTTGCATTCGATATACTTATTCTGAAAACGAGCCCAAGCTCGGCGAAACCTAGTCGACTTGTAGGCCCATTCGCATTCGTTGTTTTGAATAAAATTCGATTCATGTGGAGCCGAAAGATAAATGTTTGTTCCTCTATGATGACTAGTGTTTGTATTACGTCGGAATATTGCACAATAACTCGTTCTGACGCTCGTTTCGACCCAAAAGCTGTCCTTGTAAACATGCTCTGAATGCATAGAAAGGGTCGGCCTGACGCGAGTGTGTGTCATAAGTGACGTCACGATACCATGTGATCGCCTAGCTCATTAAAATTTTACTTTCCGCTGGAATCGCTTCACAGACGGGCTTAAAATCGAATTCATGCTACAAATGTATTGTTATGTATTTGTTTAATGTTGTCAAATGTTACATACAATGTTAAACTTTGTGTACACATGGAAAAAGGATTTTAGCTAATGCCTTATTTTTATTTCCTTTAAGTGTAACATGCTTTGAACAGTCATAAGGTCTGGATACCCCGCTATGTAAGAACTCACCTTACAAGACGGTGTGTTGTAGATGTTGATGAATGTGCCAGCATACCGTGCGAAAACAACGGAACCTGTGTTGACAAAGTTGACTTCTACGCATGCATATGTACTAAGCATTTCACCGGATCACACTGCCAGCTTGGTATGCTATTTATAGTTCTATTTCATGATATCTTAGTTCTATTTCATGATATCTTAGTTCTGTTTCATGATATCTTAGTTCTATTTCATGATATCTTACTTCTATTTCATGAAATGGGAAAAGGGTTTTCATGTGGATCATGGTAACCTACGTGGCACCGTCGCTATGTGACACTACTACTGTCTGTATTATTCAATGGTATTATGTCCGTTCCTAATTTATAAACATGCTGGTGTACACGCACGCACGCACACACGCACGCACACACACACACACACACACAATTATTGTTGGATTATTGTTGTTGGCGTACTGCCTATTGAATTGCGTGTAATACCCATAAATTGTGTTCACTATTTGAAAGTTGCGCCTGCGAAATGTTCAAATTCTAAACAAATACTGGGATACGTTTGCCTAAAATTAACACTCATTGCAGTGAAAGGCTTCCCGCACATAGTCCCGCACGTAGATTTGAAGTTCATTGTTCCCCCTCACCGAACCGCAAGTCGGACACAATATAACTGACTCGGCAAACTTCCTGCAAACAATTACCTAACGGAACAGAAAGTCTCCCCATTAACATAGCTTGATAAAGTCGCCAGGTTGCATCATATGATTTTGTTTATTGGTTGCTGTCAGAAGTAATCTTTTCTACGCGCAAACAACGGATACACTCGCTATTGTATTTAGATATCCACAATAATTTACTCGCCGAGTATGACAGTGATGAAGACCATATTGGAAATCAGTGTACTTTGTATGCATTTGTCTAGTAATCTCCGTGTTATATGCCGTTGTGTACTGTTACTAAATTATACAATCTTCAAGAATCAACTCAACTAATCTATCATTCGATATACAGTTTTAACATTATAGCTCAATAACCTTTGTAATTTTACTATCACCAGGTTATAATCACCGTGAACCTGAAATGATATGTAAAATAGTTATGTTGCTTTTATTCAGTTGACGGCTGCAGCAGCAATCCATGTCACAATGACGGGACATGCACAATTGTCGTAGCTGGTAGTTACGTATGTGAATGTCACAAAGGAATCGAGGGATTGGCTTGCGAAACAGGTAATCCTTTTAGTCTTGTGCATCTAAAACAGTTAATATAAACTAACAATTAGCAACAAAATTCAAGAATATTATGTCAACAGTTTACTAGAATAACGTTGTAGGAGACAGTAATTGAAATTGCTTAGACAGCGATATTGTGATGGAAAGCATGATGTCACCAATGTCTACTCTTCCCAATTCGCCTGTCGCCAAACTGAGAATATTGCTCTACTTTGCATCGCCGAATTTGTTTTGACGCTGTAACTACTACAAATATCATGTCCGCATGGTGCACTGTGTGGCATTATACCAGTTGTTACAAGTGTAACTCTGAATCGAAGGAAAAAACAACAAACTGACATGTCAGCTGACATATTCATAATTAATTAAAAAGGATATAGGAGTCATACTGAACCCTTGTTTAAGTCTGGAAAACTACAAACAATTCAGATGTATATAAGCTACACAACAGGTCTCATTATTTATGTATGACCTGAAACATGATTTATTACCCATGTCATTTACAAATTTTGTGATCAAAAGACTCTAGACAAAAGTGTAAGAATAACAAGACAATGCAATCATCTTGTTAAAGCGACATCTAGAACACATTTTTCATCTTAGCAGCGTAAACATAATTTAACAAGAATCTTGAACAATATAGACAAACTAACAAGAAACACTAAACACAAGTTAATGTTTAGACACGTGTGTGACTTTTACTTAAATTAAATACATATCATCCTCAGGTGAAATGTTTAAATCCTACATGTTCAGAATGCAATTAAACTGATTTAATGAAAATATACCTTTGTTTATTACCGTTTTGTACACTTCTTTGTAAACGAAATAACATTTTTTGATCGCGTCTCTATTCACTTACATGTATTTCAATGGATCAAACTTCTCAGTTCGTTGTCATATATCACCAGCAACAGCACACACTACTTGTTAAATAATACTCCGGTTTCATATTATATAGTACAAAGGTGGGCTGGTGATGAATTTTAGTGATTGGTTTAACATGATTTTGATGATTGTTGTGATTGTGATTTAGTAATCATAATGTAATGAGTCACTGGAAGAAAGCTTTTAGCCAAGCGACTTCCACACAATGTAATACATTTCCATTTGTAAGACATATATGTGTTAACTGTATGTTACGTTGTTACATTATAAAATAACTACAGTTACTTGCTTACTTACTTACTATACATGGCGAGGAAATAGGTGCATTCGACGCGTCACTGCAGCGTAGAAGTGAAAGAGGTTCTAGGCGCTGATCAGTCAAGCATCTCAGTAGTAGTATGGTCTTTTTGGGACCTCAAATTCGGTCATTTATGTGGTGGCATAGTCCAAATCTAAGATGGCGGCGCACACGTGACCTATCTCCCCCTAGCGGAAATAAGTGTGATGAGTGGCGCCACCTGGCGGCTGCAGAGTGGTGAATGAGCGTGTGACGACCTCTGGTGGTGGTTAGAGATACGTATACGAGTGCACACGAAATTTTTTGACGAAAGATACAAGCATACATCAAACCGTGATTTATTAACCGAAGACAAGTGGACGACGCTGTCACATGACTTGCGGGTGACTGAACATCGCGACAGAGGTCGTGAGCTTAGGGGTGATGACGACCACGCCAGTGGCTCGTAGGATGGTAGTGTACGACTTACGGGTGAGTGAACACCGCGGCAGAGGCCGTGAGCTTACGGGTGTGTGACCACCCCGCCATAGGCTCGAATCATATAATGATGATGATGATGATACCTGTCCGTTAATGAAACACGGTTAGTGCAGTTGTTTAAGCCAATCAAATACACGGCAGTCGTTTGTGACCTGATCAGTGCCGAAACCGTTCACGAATTCCTTCATGGGAAGTCCACGACAACGAAACATGAGATAAGCAACACAGTATTGTCTACAAACGTTAGACACGGGACTCTGCAGTCTCTTCGAATTATGAGTCCACGTTACACAATGTTTATCCAAGAATCGGCGGAACTCGACGTGCCGTGGCGGCAAGCCGTCAGAGCAGAAGTATTCGCCGCGTATGTTGGCGTCGACGTAGAGCGCTATTCAATGTTCACCGGGTTTACCCGCGTCGTGCGTGTTGCACACGAAGGCAACGGGGTAACCGTCTATCTGGTGAGCGAGTAGTACGTTTTTGGGTACGATCCCACGGATGATGGCACGGGCGTTCGAATCATGGGTGAGTACGCGGACGAGCTGCAGGGTTTCCATCAGTAGTCGTAGATAACGTTACGACTCTTGTCGATCTCCAGTACTGTCTCGAACTCGGCGTAGGCGATGACGTTCACAGTGGTCGTCAGCGCGTCGCGGAAATGAATCTCGAAGCGCAGGTTGCCCTTTTATATCAGATGGAAGCAGCGGTCGTCGCACGCATCGGGGGTGAGGTCCAAGCCGAAGAAGGTGTAGCCGTGTCGGAAGTCGGCGCGAGACAAGCCGTTGCCTTCGTCCTGCCACACCTTACCCGTCGAGGTGAACATGTTGTGGTAGCACCTGACAAAGAGTTCGTCGTCGAAATTGGGCTGAAAAGGTTTGGAGGGTATCTGTCGTCCGTCGACGTACACGGCGAGGAAGTTGATGTGGTTGTTTTTAGCGTGAAAGGGATTTCTGGTGTAGCTTCCGTTGAAGGCGTCGTTATCGATGCAGCACAGCACGAGACGTTTCGGAAGAGTGCCAAGAAAGAGATTCTCGTGCGTGTGCGAGCGGGTACCTGTGGGAATGGAGTAGACCTTGCAGTCGACGGGTCGCATCGGATACTATGCAGTGTTTTTTTCGAAGGTTTTGATGTGAGCCATCTCCACGCCCGGATTCAGGGTGGCCTTCTTGACGAACAGTGTAGCGTTGATGATCTTTATCTTGTAGTCGAGGTTGGCGCCGCCGGCCATGAGCGCGAACGAATCCTTGCTGCGTACCAGACGTATATTGACCTCGACGCCGTTGATGAGGAATTTATCCTGTAGGAACAGGTCCACGTGGAGACGACCGATCATGTCGACCACGCGACTCCGAGCGATCATGTTGTGTCTGGTGACGAACCCCGCGTTGGCTGCATCGCCGGCATCTATTTCGACGGTCTCCATACGATTGCCCGTGTCCTTATGCCACATCTGACTCGTCAGTTGCGTCTCCTTGGCATCATCTCTATGTAGGCGCGGTACGGGTACGTGTTGGTCGATGGAGTCATGAGCGTTCCGTTCAGGTAGACGTCGACCTGACTGAACAGCGAATAGAGCCAGTTATTCACGGGACCGACGGGATCGGCGGCAGCGAGGTCGGCTCCATCGACACGCGTCACCTTCACCTGAACGTGTAGCATCGTGCTGGCGAGATCCAGGTAATCGTCTCCCGAACCGGGTATGACGAATTCGATCGGTCCGCCCGAGTCGAGCGAGGACATCGGTTGGTGTTGTACCGTGTCACTATCGATGATGCTGGTCTGAGTCGGAGGCACGGCGAAGAGATCGAGCTCGCTCTTGAGGCCCTCAAACGACAGTTTATGCACGAACGCCATCGTCGAATATATCGGTCTCACGACGTGTCCTCGGCTGCTGCTTCCTCTTGTGTCTCCCGGCTGTACAGACTCGTTTCGCAGTGAGTGCTTGTCTTATACGCTTACGTGGTTGAACACCAGGGGTCAAGAGGTCGCTCATCATGTCTCTACCGGCAGTGGTGACGCGACGTTTGGCGGCGGTTCTGATGTTCTGACCCGACAGGACGTCGTCGGCTATGCGTGCGCCTGTCGACACCGCACTCCTTCCCAACGCCACGGCACCTCTCTTGACGAGCGGCATGACGCTACGCAGTTGACCTCCGAATAGACTTCCTAGTCCGTGTCCTCGTTGGTATCGGGCACCCGTGAAATAGGGAAGTGCACCGCCCGCTTGACGAGCGTAGTAGTCGTTGTAATTCATCACTCTCTCTAGAACAGTGCCGTCCGTCGCCGTTGGAAATGAAGTGTCACCGTCACCTTACCGACCTCGATTGGCAGGCGTCGTCCGGTGTCGTCTCTTATATCGATCTCGATCGTGCCAAACTCTTTGTAGAGAACGGGAACGTAGTGAGTCTTGTCAAAGGTCTTCGACACGACGTCGCCGTGGCTACCGCTGACCGGGACGATGCGCAGCTGTGGTACGAGGCTGTCACCGACAACTCGCGGTTCCACGACATCCGTGTAGACGTAGAGCGATTCGAGTCCTCGTTCCATGTTGACCATGGTATCGGCTTCCGTGATATATACCTTGAACTCGGGAGCCGTGGGATCCTTCCGGAGAGCCGACAGCGTATTGGTACGAAAGCCGAGAACGGTGGTCAGCATAGCGGCGCGGAAGATGGTATTCGGTAGCATGTGCACCGTTACCTTATACGTGATGATGTTGTAGCGGCGTTAATGGTGAGGATTAGTGACCACGGATCTTTATAGTGTCCGGTCCCGATTATGGTAGTCTTCGTGTGCATGGGCCACGGGTTCCCCTCCTCTTCATCTACCGTTAGCGTTACAGCGAACCCCGCGTCGTCGTCTACGACATTGTGTCAACTGTGGGGGTACTGTATCTGCACCAGTCCACACTCCCATTGGCCCGGTAGTAGTAGGATACGTTGCGGTAGCGACGTGACGTAGTGGGTCAGCGTGTTGCCGGGGTGCATGCGCATGGAAGCATTGCTAGGCAACATGATATAGAAATCACTCGTCATGTTTCAACGTCGGGCTGGGTAGCAGGTAAACCAACGAACTGCTCAACAGGGTCGTCCACAGAGTCGGATTTGCGTGGTGTCCGAACGATAGGTTGTAGATGCTGACCAAGATGACCGTGTACAAGACGACGACCTGACACAGAAAAATTATCTCCTCTTTGGGGCACGCGGTGCCGAATATGTGCCACGGAGTCCTCTATGTCTGTGGTGGTGGAGCGACGGCGTCGACTTCGTCGTCTTCTCTTTCTTCGTCGCTAACGGTAACCCGTGATGTCGTCTCGTCCGTCATGAGTGGACGACTGATATCGTGACGGACGTGTGACTAGTCTTTATAGCCGATGAGGACGTTGACATCGATCCAGCTGTTGAATTTAGGAGGGTATCCGAACCATTTTATCAACACCTCCCTTCGCCTGCCCACCTTGCGTCGCTTCACTATCGATTCCACGCGGTACAATTTATCGGTCGGAACCGTCACCTTCTGCAAATCCGGTTCGTACAAGGTACCGTCCAGTGTTTCGCCGAGATCGTCCTTCAGGCGATAGACGGGCGGATCGGACGGATGCACCTCGTGTATGGTGAACATTTCCTCGGTCCAATTCGCCGTGTACCCTTTATCGAAGCGTCGCTTGACCCTGCTGACACGCACGCGATCCGCCACGTGATACTTGGGTACGCCCTTACCGTGTTCACCGGCATACTGCCGCTGCCACACCTCTTCCTGATTCGCCGCATTCACTTGCGACGGAGCCATACCGATGCTGCGTTGAGGGGCGTTGTTGTACGAGCGTACCTTGTCCTGAAGGATATCCGTGTATCGCCACGTCTCGTGTTTCGTCAGGTATCGCCACATGCGCGTCTTCAACGTGCGATTAAAGCGTTCCACGATGCTCGCCTTGGTCTCCTCGTTGTAGGTGGAGAATTGTTGTATACCGTTCTTTTCCAATACACCCCGAACGCCACGGTTCAGGAATTCCAGACCTCTATCGGTCTGCAACGTCAGCGGATGAACGCCGTCGCCGGTGAAAAGTCCGTCCAGCGCTCTAGTCATCGATGTCGCAGACTTGTTCTTCAGCGGAACGCATCGGGCAACTTTCGAGAAGACGACGATCACCGTGAGGAGGAACGTCTTACCGTCGTTGTCTCGTTTCAGAATAGACACGTCGACGAGATCGGCCTAACACTGTTGATTCCGGCCGCCGACGACCATGGGTCGCCGTCGATAACGCACTCTGACCTGTTTGTGCAGGGTATAGGCGTTCTGTTTCGATAGCCATTGTTCGACGACCTTTCTCGGTACACGCTGTACCGGTCGGAAGGTGCCTCGGCGCAGTGACTCGATTCCCCCGTAACTCCCCACCTTGGCGGGATCGAAGTAGACTTCCTCAAGCTGTTTACGCTGACGGCCCATGATGATGTACGGATGATATAATCGACGGTAATCTCACACACTATGTGAAGTCCGGCGTAAGCGACGCCGGTAAACAGATGTGTTAGACTGTCTCGTGGATCATACATTATGCTGTCGATTCGGGCTGGTGCGCCTCCTATATTAAAGACGATCCCATGTCTTGCCTTCCGACGGTGGCGTGGGTAGGGCGGCGGACGGGCCCATTCGTGTATTCGCGATCGTGTAGCCGCTGCCGCTACGGCACTCTTCTTTTGTCCCCGTTAAATGTGGAGTCTCCTGGCCTCGTTACCTACCAACTCCATGGGCAGATTCATGTCACCGAGTTGGCGAGCAAACACCTGCCATCCTGTCGGATCGCCGACGGTTTTGCATTGGCGGCGCAACATATCGTTCACGAGGTCCACCACGTTTCTTCCGGGTACCGCTACTCCTTTGTGCATGAGCTCTCCTTGCGCACTCCACGCGACGTCACGTTTCAGACGTTCCATCAGTCGTCTGGGTTTGGGCTGCAGCGCCTTGGGAACGCTGTCGACGACTTCCGCTTCTATACCTCCCGCCCCCGCCTCCGGCGGGGTCGGCGCCGCATTCGCCGCCGTGGCCACTGGGGACGTATCTTTGTTGTTCACCGTCATCACGCGCACCGGTTCGCGCGTGCGTCGATCGGCCAACGCGTTGTAGCGTTGCAACACTTGATTATACATGAGATTGTGTCTGTCGAATATGTCTTTCATCTCGTCGTCGAGGATCTGCACCTTGCGTCCTAGTGTATCCGTCGGCTGCGGTGGTGCGCGTAGAATGTCAAACAGTCGTGGATCTACCAAAGCCATCTTCCGTGCGTGTTCTGTCTACTTGAGTAGCACCTCTTTGAGCAAAGGTAGAAAGACCGCACCGGCCAAATGTGCTAGCAGAGCCGACAGGAAACCGCCGATCTGTCCCGCGCCGACCTGGTTACCCTGTAGCAAGATGCGGCGTCTCCTCGCCGTCGGCACGTCTCTCCGTGCCCAGGAACGCAGGTTTGTTTTGTACCTAATCAAATGGCGTCTCTGCGCGTCGGTCAAGGGAATGTTCTTCTTAAATATGTTGTAAGCACACTCGGCTAATGCGCTCAACAGATCGGCGTTGGCGTTTCGGATGATGGCTCGTCTCAATTTCGTGCTCTTGTACCTATTCAGCGACTGTATGCAGAGGAGGTGTCTATTATCGCGCTCGGACATGCTGTTGTATGTCTCTTCACGACCTCTGACATGCTGCGACTGAAGAGCCGAGGCGCGTGCGCGGACGTCTTATACCATGGGTTGGTACACGTACTGAACGCTGTCGTCAGGAAGGACGCCCGTGCGCAGACGCATGTCGTCGGGCGTGTCCTGTTTCAGATCAATGAGTAGATAGCCGTACGGTGGTGTCGTGGCGTCTTTGAATGCGTCCTGTACAAACTTCAGGCGTCCCGGATACATCTGTCGCGCAAAGTGACCTATCAGTGACGCGTCGCGAGGATTCTTGAAGATCACCATGTATTGCACGTTCAGACTGATCGTGCGACTATCCTTGTTTTTTCAGAAACAGGTTCTGCATGAGATATAGTACGGACGTGTTCTGGTGATCACTCTTTTTCGTGAACAAGGTCGTGACCCGTTCGTCCTTTTCAGCCATCAGATCGTCGATGGCCACGAGGTTACGCGTCGACGCGTCGAACGCGCCGCTCGGCAATCCTTCCTCGAAGCATACCAGGTCGTTGTCGACAGAGGCATAGGCGCTCTGCCATTCTCCGTAACACCACGGATCGATCATCGTTGCGGCGTGACGTAGCATGTGCGTCACGAACGTACTCTTACCACACCCCGTCGGACGCGCAACGATGCAGGTGAAGGGATGTTTCCATCGCGTGTCCATGCGTGATCTAGTAGAAGGCGGTGGTCACGTTCGTCAATGTCGCGTTGTCCGCTGTGACGTTAGAGACGACGACGATACCCCCACAACGCCACGATGAACGAAGGAAGGGAACGTAACACCACAAGACGTACACTCCGACTGCTCCCACTAGTGCTACTCCTACGACTGCTCGCGTCCGTGGCATGGTGCACTATGAGTATCGATTGCGTGTCATCTGCCTAAATAGTGTTATTATGTTTTTGTGTGTGCCTAGTTTCTGCCTACTAACCGCGTGATAGGTAGAGGCGCCTATAACCCCAACTGACGTAGGGGCGCATTTCCTCATCATGTCAGCAGTGGGTCGGCATACACGGCAATCGATCATTACACGTCCACCGGACCCGTGGTGACTCCGTCCTCGTAGACCACGCGCTTGGTGTAGAAGTAGGTCAAAGCCGCACGTTCCTGGATGTACGTCAGCACGGACGAGTGATTCACCCGGAACCCGCGGTTCTTTCTGCTTCCGCTCCGACGATTGGTCAGCACGTCCAGGAACGCCTGCTTGTCGATGGTGTTGAGTCGTTTGTTTAGTCCCTTGTTGCTGTATTTATCGATGAAACCCGAACAATAGTAGGTCTTGCTGCACAGACCCAGGAAACAGTCGCCGGACCATTAGACCTTGAAGAATCCCGGTGTTTTCTTTTCGTATGCCTTGCGTGCCTTGCAACACGTCTCGGTGCCGCCCCACGGACGTCCAGCCAGTCGACAGCGCACGTACTCGGTCTGATGATCGGCAAAACATTCGGATGGTAGCCATTCGGAGCGGTGACGAAAGTATTGTTCGCGCAGTGTCGGGGTCACGAGGTCGTCGACGGACTCTCCGGCCAGAGCTAAATAGGTGCTGTCCATATCGGTTTCGCAGTACTCGAACAGCGGACGGTCCATGTACCTGACCATGAAATCGTTGTAGAACTCCAACATGCGCAGTTTGGCCCACTGCAACACGATTGATCGCAATCGACGCCCTCTTCTCCGTGCAGTAGGTGACTTTGCGGTGCTTATCGACGTTGGTGATAAATTTCCCATAGGAAGAATTCCCCATAAGTTTGTTGGTGTCCGCAATCATGGCCTTGTCGGGGTGGACGTCTCCTTCGCGACTTGCAGTGTATACCGCCTCGCCGAATCGTCGGAAGCAGGCGACCGGTGTGTACTCGATGACCTGGTAGACGTACGTTACCTCGAGTCCTTGCTCGAGGTACCAACGCAAGCAAGATCTTATCCCCACTATAACTCCCGACGAGCATGCTACGCGGGGTTGCCATGATGTCGTGGTCTTCGGCGTATCGACGCATGAACGTTCCGAGGTCATCGCTGGTCAGGTGAATGTTCTTGAAGATTTGCTGCATCTCGGCAAAGTGCGCGCGCAGTTCCTCCGTTACACGTATGTCGCACTGAATCATACCGAACATGCTACCGTTGCGTACGCCTGTCAGCATCTGTTGTGACGTCATTTTCCAGCGCACTTGTCGCCGGCGCCGACGAAAGGTCACGTCTAGAAACAGTTTCACGCACGGATCGCGTCTCGCGACCTTCCACTCGCATTCCCACAACTCGACGACAATCACAAAGTGACGAAGGTAGGCCGTGTTCTTTCGCGTTTCGGCGAGCAGTTCCGTCTTAGGTTGACCTCAAGACCGGTGCAAGTACAGCCATGGTAGAAGCATCTGTGAAACTGATAGGCCGTCTTCGTTTCGCTGTACCAACCGTCCACCAGCAGTTTACCGATGCGCTTCTCTCGTCCGTTGGACTGGTGACGTATGGCGCGTCCCGTGCTTTCGGACTCCCACGTCAGCCATTCGGCGGCCATCTGACCTGTGGGCTGGGCCGGTTCGGGTCGGAATTCCTTCTCTTCCCGTTGTCGTGTGTACCATCCCGTCGGCATCTCTTGCGATAACGACCACAGATACAATGCGTTTGCATCATAGCCGACAATAGACTGACACGTTCGCGCCGCATCTTCGTAGTCGTTGAAGATGAGTCTGGTGAAGATGAATGACGGTCCTCCGACGATGTTCTCTCTGACGAGCTGATTGACGTCCTTGTTCTTCTCGTTGAAGAGCGTAAAGAAAGTCTTCTCCGGTACGTAGTTGAACAGGTAGGTCAAGGTCAAGTCAGGTATGCTGATCCCTTGTTTGAACATGTCGAGACCGTGTTGCCGGTAGAAGTCGAACTGTTTGGCGATGGCATCCAAGAACGGCACAACGTCCCTGTTGTTATACCAGACGAGAAAGTCCCGCAACGTCTCCATGTCGTTGTCACGCCACTCCTCCCGACATCGTGTGTAGTCGTCGTCGGATATACCTTCGTTCTTCATTCGAATGAAGAACGCCTCTTTGGGAGGTAGAGCGATGTCGTCGAGTCTCTCCAAGCTGTCCATGTATTCGTACGGGAAGTAACCTTTCTTGACCTCGCAACCGTACGCTTTCAGGTACTTGTCGTACGAGAATCCCGGGGCGATATAATGAATCATGTCGAGGAATTTCAGGTCGACCGTCGATAGACACATAAACGTTTTCCCACGCGAAACGATCCGGCATCCTCCTCCACCTCGTCGTCCTCTGTGTCTTTGTGGACAGGAAGTAGGGTACCAGGAACTGTTTGATGACGTTCAGATCGTACCTGTCCGAGTTGAAACTGATGACAGGCAACTGATGAAGCCAACCGTACAATTGACCCATGAGTGTTTTGTAGGGATTCGTCGGTTGTCGCCGTTACTCTCTGTTCCCCTCCGTGGCGTGTGCCTCCTGTTCATCCCATGTCACGATAGCCTCCGCGAGTTTTTGAGGACGCCCTCGTATTCGTCTGTGATGGCTTCGTAGGCTGCTTCGCTCATAGCCTGAAGGATGGTCATCATGTCGGATACCAACTTGTTGCTATCGCCTTCCGTGATGAGACATTCAACCTGTTTGAATCCGGGTACGTTACTCGCCAGGGACACACTCAACAGTGCGTGACGAGCCACCCAGTGGACCTTGGTGCTGTCCAATGGAATGTGTGACGTAACGAACCAGGACTCGAAGTCGAAGGTGGCGCGATAGGGATAGAAGCGCAACCACTCGGGAACGCGAATGTTTTCGTCGTCCAATCGCTGGAAGACTGTCGGCGACGGACGGTAGACGCCGCCGGATAGATCTTTCGCACGCCTCCCGTCGCTCGTGTCTCTCTAGTTTGGATGCGTGTTTCCATGACGAGTCGCCACACTTCCTACATCGATAAGAGTGACAGTACATATTCACGTCTTGTATATAGGAGAAGTGTGTCTCGTGAAGATTGACGTACAACGTTTCGGTATAGTGACACAACGAACGGTGTACAATTCTGCAGTCGCCTATCCATCTTCTTCTTCCTCCGGTTCGACGAGTGTGTAGACGCATACGTTGGTCTCAAAGGTGGTCTCGACGCGATAGAGATCGGCCATCGTCACCCCGTCAAAGTCTTTCATAGCCACTCCGTCTCGGCCGTACTTCGCATAGAGTGCTGTCACAGTGGGTTCCACGTGGCGTCGGACACATCCACGATGCAGAGCCAGGCACCGGAAGAGACACAGATTGTCGGTATACTTCCTGTTATGAATGGGTTCTGTTTCCAATCCGATGACGGCGTTGTTCCTTTTGGTGTAGATCGGCAGTGTGATGTCCACACATCCTATGAGATGGTCTACGACATGGTTGACGAAGAAGGTGACATTCGTGATCACCTCGCATACCCGTTGACTGTGTAGACTTTGATTGATCACCCACTGCAACACGTCTGTTTCCCGAATACGCTCCAGAAATGCATCAATGTCTTCGGTGTTGGTGACAAGGTAATAACCACAGCAGTTACAGGACGAATGGTAGTATCTGTATCGGTTAGCGATCTTGTTCCTCAGGACGAACACGTAACTAAGGTTAATCTTAAACGCGAGCGTCTGTTCGCGGAATATGATTTTCAGTGACGGTTCTAGAACAGACATGTCCGGTGTCGACACTCTGTAATTGTACCTGGATTGTACGGGTCCTCTGGACATGTGGGTTCGGATGGTCGACCAGTGGTCTCGAACGACGTCTCGGAGTTCCCTCGATAGATGTCGGCGAGGGGCAGTCTGGGCGGAGGACGTATGGGGTCATCGTTGCGTGGCCGCTCTACGCGTCTCGCACGCTTGGGTGGTGGTGGGTCGGTGACCTCTACACGTCTGCTATATACCGTCTTGATATGATGTAACAAGTGGCCACGTCTCGTGAATTCACGTGCACAGATATCGCAACGATGTGTATCGCTTTTGTGTGACCTGCCGCATGACGTCCTGATGTGACGTAACAAGGCATCTCGTCTGAGAGAAGTCTCTTCCGCATGTCGGACAGCGGTGCTTAGTGCTTCTCGGTGATTCGTCAGATGGCGCCACTTGCGACGGAGGTTTGCTGTAGGCATGGTCGTCGTGACCTCGCGGTGACTGGAATGTATGCGTCCGGTCGATGTGACGTAAGTCGTCGTATGTATCGAGGACGTGTCCACAGTGGCGACATGAGTGTTGCTTCATCGTACTGTATCTACCTACAACTGACGGATGCGAGATCCTTGCATGTTTCTATATAATGTGTGACGTGCTATGGACAGTGAGGGCCGTGGCTACGTATATAATTATCAACGTGTGAACAGAAGGGGCGTGGCTACATATGCCTTGTGTGTGTGTGTGTGTGTGTGTGTGTGTGTGTAAAGTTACATAGATATCAGCGTGTGAACAGAAGGGGCGTGGCTACGTATACACCTATACCATGTATGTAAGCGTGTGTTAGACAGCAAAGTCACTCGTCAATATGAAAGAACAACAGACACCCAAACCCGGGATTACATGCATTTTTATTATATTAGCACGTACAAGGAAATCGATCAATACTACTACTACTACTACTACTACTACTACTACTACTACTACTACTACTACTGTGACATAGAGAGGCGCCTATAACCTCAACTGACGTAGGGGCGCATTTCCTCTTTTATGTCACTGGCTACCTATGTTATATAATTGAGCTTTACAGTATAGGATCTTCTTTGTTTTGAATAGTGTTGTATATGTACTCCACGTGTTCGTCGCGGATTATGTTGTGCGCTACTTCCTGGCATATAAGGCGTACCGACTCTTTCACGGTATACATTGAGGTGGTTGTCGGTACGACACCGGCTAAACGTTCGATCTCTCTCTCTCGATGTTCCGTACACTTTCGAACAGCCTTGTATACCCCCAAGGAGCAGCGGTATACATGTTGCCTACATCGTCGAAGCGTGTTGGTGACGGACGAACGGTAGACGTACACGACCAGATCAGATGACCGTCGGGAGCTAGGTCGAGTTTCGAAGTGTCGTTTCGGAGGGCTATGTACTCCGATGTCGAGATGGTGACGTCATCGTCATCGTCGTCATAACATGTCATCTGGAGAGATGTGTCCGTTTTTACCGGTGGCGTGACATCGTCAAGCGTCATGTCCAGTGGTGGTGATGACGTATGACGCTGCTGTTGTTCATGCAGGTGCATCAGCAGAGCGCGACGTAACGGCACGTCGACACGGGATCGACGCGGTAGCTTTTTCAATGGTGCCGCCTGGGGGGATACCATGGGCCACGTTGGGTTGCTACAGGCGTCCCGTATACGATCTAGTCCGCTAGGGGCAGCACCGGCGTCCTGTCAAAACAACAACAATAGCAACATTACATGGTGTGTCACTCTGTTTACTTCCTATCGGATTCTTCCTCTTTCAGCAGTGATATATCAAGCACACACAGGAAGGCTTGCACACGTGTTATGACGTCACGTGTCCACTCCGGTGCATCCGTCTCATACCTGTAATGGGTCGCTGCCCACCTCACATTGTCGTATATCAACTGACCGTTTTGTTCGCCTACAAACGCGCGCCACAGTTCGTTGGCAACGAAACGAACAAAGGCGTCGACTGCTGTTGTCCGAAGGAACTCCCAGTCCATCATTTCCTCCGTGAACGCTCCGTGTTGACTATTTCTCACCATCCTGTCCTCGTCCTCCGGCTCATTCTCTACGGTTTTACCTCGGTTACGCAGACTCTCTTTCACCCGTGGTATAATATCAAGAGACCAACCCGGTGTGTACGATGCACACGCCAGTTCGGTTACCATCATACGGAGACTTATAAATTCGTGATCGATCAACCCTGTACAGCTCCTCGTGAAGGCCCGCATAGCGACGACACAGACTGTTGGCTGCGTAGCGCATGCAGGCAGCAGTTAGAGTAGACAGAAATAGTTGCTCGTCTATCATTTTCTCCGAGCGCTTTTGAATTACATGCACCTTCGCTTCAATCTCCTGTAATTCACTACTCACTTTCTCCGTACGCGTTTGGTTGGCGTGCACCATCGCTTCCGTCTCCTGTAATTCACTACAGAGCTCTGTGACATCATCATCATCATCATCGCTGTACTCATCTATAATCTTCTCCGCACGCGTTTGGATGGTGTCCACCTTCGCTTTCGTCTCCTGAAATTCACTATACATTTCCGCCGTATGCGTTTGGATGGTGTTCACCTTTGCTTTCGCCTCCTGTAAATCCCTACAAATTTATGTGAAGTCATCATCTTCACTAGACCACGTACATGCCCTACACACCAGTACACTTGCCTCGTCGTCGTCGTCGGTAATGTCTGAGTAACTCAGAGGGCGTTGGATGCTTTGATGCGATGTCGTCGACTGCGCCTTCGCATTCTGTGTCTCTTTCAACCAGGCGGACACGTACTCGTAATAACCCGACGTCGATGGGTACAACTACAACACGATATAGGGAATTACGTCATCGCTTCTGATATAGAGAATTACGTCAGCGCTTCCGCTATAGGGAATTACGTCATCGCTTCCGGTATCAATACACATATATACACATACCGTAGCGCCATCTTGTTGAACAGACGGACATGACTTACGGATTAATAATTTCCAGGGCCGTCACGGTGTAGTTCACGTACCCTGATTTTGTTTCTTTCCTAATTGTCACCCTAGACTGTTTGCCATGTATGACACTCAATGCCTGGTAGCGTTCGTCGTCACTTTTCAACGACATATAGTCGGTTGCTGAAAGTCCCCCTAAGACCCGCTGGACTATACGGTCGAATCCTGTCGCCCACAACTCGGCGCCCTTGTGGTCGGCTAACAGAGTGCCCATAGCGTATTTGTATACAGGAGCCCCCTTCTGTCGCCCATGGACCGGACATTCACTGACGCTATCGTGTCCTTTCATTTTGACCAGGACTTTGCGGTTACAGAGACGACACGCTGCATAACATACGTATTTAGATGACAGAGCGCATGTTACGACTGTGAGTGGGCGTTCAAATGCGTAAGATCCGTCACTTACTTTCTCGAATGCTGCCAGGTCCATTTCCTCGGGGTTTGACTTGTAGCTAGGCGCCGCCATCTTGTCAGTCGTTCGTGCAGGAGTCGGTGTGAGTGAAGGTCTTCGAACGGTAGCGAATCAGAGAGAGAGTGTTTGTCATGCTAGATGTAGGCTAGGTTTATATACACAATCGCTCCCTCCAGGCATCGTCCACGTGACACCCTAAATAATGACATCATGCGTCCCTGGGCACTCGCTATTTCTCAGGCGCGTGACTTATCTCTCTCTCGTACTCTAGCACTGTGTGTCTGTCTGTTTTTTTAATAAGCGCCATATGTAAGCCGTACAGAGCACTGTCTACTGAAGTCTCTCACCTGCATGAGAATAACGCCCAGTATATACTTACCTGTTTCGTTACGCCTCGAACTCTTCCCCCAATACCCTTCGGCACTAGGTACGTTTTCAATAAGACGTGCGTTACCTGTAGCAAGCAAGCGGTGTCGTAGTTTAGACGCACGAAACTTCACAGCTACTATCGCATACATTACGGATCGTCGTTGTGCTAGCCATGTAGCAGCCCGGTCTGGACTCCATTGAATGCGTTTGCTCAGGTTTTTCGCCTGTAATCCACTGCGCGCAGTCAGAATCTTTCTCGCTGTGACGTCATCATCAAAATGCCTTGCTTTTTTATATTGATACGCTGCCTCTGCACAAGCAAAGTCTTCGCCCCATATATGTATATCACATGGATGGAAATTCGATAGGTAGTGTCCAGCACCTCTAAACTGTATATCCAAGCTGCTGCTGACCACCATATGTTCCATAGTTAGCACTAACAAACATACAGAGTTCTTATTGTGAACCTGTCCTCGTCTGTATAGTCAGCGTTCCGATAAGGCGCATTCCACATGCATTGTCGTCTTGCTGATAGCTGTCCTTCGGACATCATGCACTTATTACCAGCTGCTACCTATGTCATATGACTGATATAGGTTTGTACTTTAAAATTATCCATACACCGAAACTGTCCACAAAGTGTGTCTGCAAACTTTCCTCATTGCCAGCTGGTTCCTATGTCACATGACTGATATGGGTTTGCACTTTATAAACTTTCCATACAGCGGAAATTTCCCCACAGTGTGTGTGTCTGCATATCTTAAAACTTTCCACGTTGCCAGGTGGTTCCTATTATGTCATATGACTGTTATGGGTATGTACTTTAAAACTTTTCATACAGCGAAACTTTCCACACTGTGTGTCTGCATAGCATTTATCCTATATGTATATATATATATCGTTTGTTACTTTCACATTATTCCATTCGCAAACAATGACGTCTTCTCTGATACCCTGGGACGAGCTTCGCACCGAATGGCAACGTCGTGATACATGCGATGTTCAAATGTAAGTATACTGTCACAACGTATCTCTCTCTCTCTCTCTCTCTCTCTGCTTTATTCTATGCGTATTTACACAGTGTTCTTAGACGTTCTTCATGCAATCTATCTGTGTTGTGTGTATATATACCCACTAATTATAGTTTTCTCATAACCTCTTATTCTTCCCATTTCATTACGTTTCCTTTATACTCAATTGATTAAATATATATATATATATATAACAATTGTCTATATCATATTTTAGGACTGATTACGACAGTACCAGTGACAGTGAGAGCATTACCTCCGATGTCTCTGAATGCACGTAAGTGTTCAACGATTATATACCTACTTTTACTAGTACTAATATTACTAATTTATGACCTACTTACCACGCTTCTCCACAATGTCATATACATGTTGTGTCACATCCCTTCCTTATCTATGTGTATGTTGACCTAGCCTGCCCTTTCTGGTGTCGGCTAGCTACGCGGTGTCTGGTTACATTGCTCTGGCTGCGGTAGCAGCAGACAACTACATCTTGTGTCATAGTCCATTATTCTCTGTGCCCGTCTGTTGACCTAGCCTGCCATCTTCTCGTGTCGGCTAGCTACGCGGTGTCTGGTTACATCGCTGAACTATTCCTACCTATTGAACCTCGAATGTTTTCATAGTTTTGATATATGTTCCAGAGAAGAAGAACTTCGTGATGAACACGACTTCTACTACCGTCCCGTCATGTGGGAATTACTACTGACGTGGGAATGCTATGATCCACCATCTCCGTGGTATCCTCCGGATGATATCGTCCCCGTGGACACAGGCGATCGGGACAATTGGGTGTCGGATGTCGACGCTGATGATGATGATGATGGTTTCTTTGATTGTATCCAATAAATATTATTCACATTTGGACATATGTTGTTTTGTTGGTTTTTACCTTAGGAATCATTCTTTCGTATGTACGTACGTACGTACGTACATACATACATACATACATACATACATACATACATACATACATACATATCACATTATCAATACATCATTCAGTATACTTCTTTATCTCTAATGACCCACCTTTCAACACCTTTTAAAACGTTCCTCTTTTTTCTTTCGTTCCTATCTTCCTTATATACGATGGGACTTCAATGGATACTCACACAGCTCTCTTCCGCCAGGGGGGTGCACTACATCCGGTCACGTGACTACTCACACATACACACACGTATAGATACCTGAATGAAGCGCCGCCATCTTAGATTTGGACCATGCCACCACATAAATTACCAAATTTGAGGTCCCAAAAAGCCCTTCCTACTACTCATCTCAATAATAGAACGCAGTAGTGCAGCGATACGAGCTTTTGACTATCGACTGAGAGAACCGGTTTCGATTACTGTTCGGCGGTGTCGAACCTTGGGCAAGTTCGTTCACTCTACACTGCTTCAGTTCACTGAGCTGTATGGATAAATACCTGGCTATAGACAGTAGTGGATATTTGTGCACAAATAGTATTCGCGCGTTAATTGCAATTCAATGCACGAAGACTCCGTGGCTAGATGTTTTGCAGAGAAGTCGAGATGGTGTTCGATTGAGCAGGTCTGCCAGGGAGTAAAGTGCAAATCGCTTTGAGCAGTGTTGAGGACTGGATACCGCGCTCTGTAAGAACTTACCTTTTACCTTTAATATGGCAGCCGCCGGGAACTGTAAGATTTCATTAGAAAATAAATTATTAGTAAACCACACACGTCATATTGTTGATTGTAGTTACAAATGGTTAGATTGCAATAACTCTGTTAAGTGTATAGATCCAGACAAATGCCTTTTTTTCTTCATTTTAAGAGATGTACAACGATGTTCACAGGTTAACTGATTTGCAGCTAGTTGGGTGTTTCGTGTTAGTACGATGTCCAGATGTTCATACTCTTTCGTTTTCAGAGTACTTCAATATGAACCATGTTCGGATTGTTGGATTTTAGTTACGATAAATAATAACTTGTTTTTGAAGCAAATTTGACAGACGAATAAATCTTGCGATAAAAACGTTTGATTTCACTTCAGATATGAATATTTAATTGAAGTCAAGCGGTCTTCATATTCGTAGCATATATTATTTTAATTAATAGCCATTTCATTATCATGTGTCACATACATAGCAGCGCACTTAAATTGTACATTTTGAATATAATATACAATCCTCAATATCTGCCGAAATATTTTACCAATGGTATTGATGCACAGTAGTCATTTAACGTAGTCCTTTAAGTATAATAATTATAATCTTCTATGAGAATTATTAATCTAATATGATCTAAGATTTCCCAATCTGAATATGCAGTATTAAGAATAGTACAGGTAACCATTTCAGATTTAAACGAGTGTGCCAGTCATCCTTGCAGCAACGGAGGTTCCTGTGCAAATCTACATGGTGGCTTCACGTGTAATTGCGCTATCGGATTCAAAGGTGTTACGTGTGCGGCAAAGGCCTGGCAGATTAGTGAAGTGAAGGCGGGTAAAGGTGAGCTTACTGTAACCAAAACAATGAAATACAATGGAATGGTGTACTAATTAAATCGCTGTAGTTTATATAGCCGACCGATTTCATCTAAATGTTTATTTCAATAAATCACCTGGCTAAATTGCCCGTCGACGATAGCGTTGTTGATAATGGGATTTGTGTTTTACGTCTGATTACTGATTAAACCAGATTTCAATAGTAGGGGAGTCTGGGGCAAAGCGGATTGATTATACATGGCTTAGTTCATTATATTCAACATTTGCAGTGTATTGAAAACTTGCATAATTTTGATTGCAATAATAATAAATTGCAATAAAACTTATCAATAATACTGGAACCGTTAGTTTTACTGCACTTTCGTATTGTAGTGCAATTCATTACAATCACAATTGGACTTTCTGTTTGGTACAGTGGTCGACTGTAGTGTGGTTGCAGCAACAGGTGCCACGAAAAATGGCGTCTTCGTCGTGAATGGTTCAGGCACAAACAGATCGGTCTACTGCGACCTGGAGACGGACGGAGGGGGGTGGACGGTATGTATACCAAATCAAGAGCTCACAGATAATGTATTGTGCTACATTAGCACATACATGGTTCCAATTTAATGTGTTTTAGTAACACAATAGAACGTTTGTTTAATCGTGAACGTAACAAAGACGCATTATTCTTATGTGGTGACTTCAACATAGATTTGTTTAAATGCAACAGTCGTAGTGGTGCGAAACAATTTATTGATTTGATGTATAGTCTTGGTTTCTACCCTTTAATTAGAAGACCAAGTAGAATTACGTCTACCCCTGCAACCTTAATAAACAATACATTTACTTCAGAACTTGAATTCAATATTGACAGTGGGCTGTTAGTAAATTATATTAGCGATCATCTCCCTATATTTGCTTTGTGCAAATGAAATATAAAAACTACTATAAGTAGTTCTCCAAACACATGTGTACGTCACATTAGTCATGAAAACATCAACGCTTTGAAAACTGACTTCACCAAACATTCCTGGAGTACTGTTGTAAATAATGAAGACGTTAATCTAGCATATGACTATTTTCTACATACGTGTACAACATTGTTCAATAAACACTGAACACTAAAATAGCCAGCCTAAAGTAGCTAAGTTGAATTAGAAAAACGCATGTTTTACCAATGGACAGAAGAATGCATGTGTAAAGAAAAAACTAATTATTTAAAACATTTTCATAATGTAGATCAATTAATTCCGAAACCAGGTATAAAACATATAACAATAAATGAACTAGTATTCTAAGATCTGCTAAAACACTATTTTAACAGTCTTGTTGAAGATAAAATAAATTATGTTGCTGGTACCTGGAAAATATTAAAACATGTAATGGGAACATCTCATTGAGGGAACCTGTCACAAAATCGAGTGTAAGTATTACTAAATTAATAAATTGGCGGTACCCGATTTGAGATAGCAAGTTATAGGTTCAGGTGCACTAGGATTCGGAGTGAACGAGAGACAACATGACATCAGATATGTATGTACGAGAAGCCAACTGGCATTCCCATTTAATACATCAACAATAAACAAAAGCGGTTCAGTGATAGTTGGCCAACCGTTACTCTGCTATGACATTATATTTATAACACCATACATTGTACTCGACGAGTATGCATCCAAATACGAAATTACATGGGAGACAATTTAAACAGCTGGTCACTTACATGAAGACGGGTATACACCGTTGTAAAGTCTATGAACTGTAACCAATGAATGTCTCGTGATGTGTGAATGTCAACTTTCGCACCGGTCGCGTTCGGCGAGATGACAGGACGAAGTCGAAAGTCGCTCGGCGTTCGGCGAACGAATTCACGTAGATGAAAGCAGGCGACTCGGGAGATCAAGTAGACAGTAGATTTGCCTTGTCGATCCCACGCGAATCACCAGGCGACATCACGGAATCGATGTCACGACATCGGCGATGTCGAGAAGGTCTGTCACGGAGTCTGTGTTACGACAGCTAGCAGACGAAACGGTGGTGGCCTCGCATTCGAAGGTCTCGTCAAAACGGAACTGCAGTCGGTTATCGCTCAGTCTTCTTCAACGCGTGAGAAGTGCAGCGTCTCACAACTAATCAGTACTGTTGAAATCGTAGAAGTATTTACTACAGGCGTTGGGCGGACACGTTTCAGCCCAATTCCTGGAGACGAGAATGCAACACTTTCTTCTGCTCAAATGTTCGTCTGGCCACTAATGGCCGTCCGGCCCTTATATAACTTGACGGTTAGTCTGACCAATTACAACACTTAATACAAATTAAAGTCGCTTCAAAAACTGGCTCCCGAAACCATTTACACTTCGAAGCAATCCATTCAACTCGCTGAGTTTAAAATAGATTTTGCGAGCTAAACGTATGGGTATATAAGTGCTCATTCAATCTTTAACTTACGTGAATTACTTACATAATTAATATCACTGGATTCCCTGTATCGATCCGGATACCACAATATTCATCGTACATTCCAACTCTCATGAATTAATCCATAATTTTAATAAAACACGCACTCTATTCATAAGCTCCGTGTGACCCTAGTGTTTTTCACACCTACATTTCTGTAAACAACTTTTATAACTTCATAACATAATCTTTTTATAACCACAACATAAGTAGTTTGACAGGTCACCATATTACCAGCCATGTTAAATAATTTCTACAGGTACCAAATTTGGTATACCTAACCGTAGAATTAGTGGTGTACGCTACAAATGAAATTAATTAAATCTGACTCGTCGGCAGTTAAAACGTTACACGCCTTAATCGCCAGAGGGCACCAGCATATACCTCCGCGACAATACATACCAGAGATGGCAGCACCATCCCATCAACCATACTTGTATACAAAACCACTGTTCTAAAACCTGATTAAATTCTATATAAACCACTTTGTGACATTACCCCGGCCTTTAAGAATTTAATCTCCGCCAATCTGCTTCAAATATTTTCCTTATGTTGATCTGTTTCGTCACACTTAATTAGCGTATTACACGCCCTACCTATTCTTTCAAGCGTGAACACTTCTCAAATTAGAGACCATCAAATACAAAAAAAATACACTTAGTGAGACAAGGCAGTGTCAGCTGACTAACAGGCCTTTCTTACATAAGTAATACAATCAAACAAAAATTATGCTCCGGAGGGGAGGGTCGTATACACGAGTAACTACCCTGCCTACAGATTAACCGATCTATGCCGTACCCTACTTTCTTAAACGAAACATTGTTAATGAAGTAAAATTTCTAGTTAATCATTCAATGCTAACAGACATCATTCAATGATGTCTGTCCGCTACAATACTCGCTTAGATTTCCTTGACATACTGCCGGCTAAGAAAGTCTGCTCCTATATTCTCCTTTCCAGGAATAGCTTCTATCCGAAACCTGTAAGGTTGAAGTTTCAAGGCCCATCGAATTAACCTGGGATTTGATAATCGGGCCGTACGGAGGAAAGCTAACGGTTGATGATCCGTTTGAAGTACAAACAACTGGCCGTACAAATAGTTTGAGAACTTCTCTAGAGCCCATACGATAGCGAGACACTCTCGCTCGATCACAGCGTTGGCCATCTGTGCCGCAGACAACTTCTTGCTTGCATATGCTATCGGGAAATATTTCCTTCATACTCCTGGAGCAATACAGCTCCTACACCGGTATCGGATGCATCCGTACGAAGCACAAAGGGGCGATCAAAATCGGGGAGCTTCAGTATAGGGGCATTACACATCATAGCTTTCATTTCTGTGAAGGAACGGTCGGCATCGGCCGACCAAATTACTCGGGTGGGCTGACCTTTCTTTGTAAGATTTGTCAAAGGGGTAGCTACCGTCGCGAAATTCGGAATGAACTTACGATAATATCCGGTTAACCCAATAAAAGAACGAACTTGGGTGACTGTTCGAGGGACGGGAGCGTCCCGTATTCGCTCTACCTTATCTTCCTTTGTCATGAGTTGCCCTTCTTCTATTTGGTGACCCACGAAATATATCCTGGGGTACCCAAAACAACACTTTGATGGTTTAACCGTGACCCCTGCCTCTCTGAGTCGAGTGAACACCTGGCGGAGTACATTTAGGTGTTCTGGCCAAGTCTGTGTGTGGACCACGATGTCATCCACATAGTTGTCTACACCCTTTATGCCCAACAATAGTTTCCTCATCATGCGACTGTATGTTGCGCCTGCATTAACTAATCCAAAAGGCATACGCAGAAACTGAAATAGGCCCGAGGGGATAGGCAATGCTGTTTTCTCCCTATCGTTGGCGTTCATGTTTATTTGCCAATAGCCTTTGGAACAATCCAGCTTGCTGAAAATACAGTCTTTGGAGAGAGAAGCAAATATTGTCTCGGGGTCAGGCATAGGTTCCGCATCGAAAGTAGTTGCAGTTTAATTTGCGGAAATCAACTACAGGACGATTTGTCCCATCTTTCTTTCGAACCAGTAGAAGGGGGGAACAATGGGGTGATGCCGAGTGTTCGATCACCCCAAGCTTAAGCATCTTATCCACTTCCTCAACAACCTCGGGCACTTTTGCATAAGGTATTGGATACTGGTTTACCCGAATAGGTTTAGTGGTGTCTAGTTTAATGGAATGTTCGGCTAAACTAGTATACCCTGGCTTATCAGAGAATACCTCATCAAATTCCTCAATCAGTTGCCCTATCTGACCAACTTGCAACTTGCTAAGTCCTGATGCTAGGGATACATCCTTGCCACACTCTACTCGTCCTTCAAGTAAAGGTTGCACCTCCAATGAGGGATCATCCTCACGATTGAGGATGGCGGTAATTGCGGCGGAATACTCAGTCCTAGCTACGTACTGCTTTAGCATGTTCACGTGGAATAGTCGCAGGGCGTTTCCTACTTGGATTTGATAATCGTTGATCCCTACCTTCTTAACTATTTCGTAGGGGCCCTTCCACTGCATAAGTAGCTTGTTATGGTCAGTCGGCAACAGAACTAACACTTGGTGCCCTACTTCAAGGGTGCGTTCTTTTGACTTCTTGTCAAAATGCTTCTTTTAACGTACCTGGGACGAAAACAAGTGGTCCCTTGCCATTTTACATGTATCTTCGATACGATTTCTTAACTCTAACACGTACTGGTACGTTACCCTGGTCTCACTATCAGGGGGTCATCCTCCCATAACTCTTTCAAGATTGCCATGGGCCCCCTGACTGTTCTTCCGTATAGTAGTTCGAACGGGGAGAAACGGGTACTCTTCTGAGGAGTTTCTCGATATGCGAAGAGCAGAGGTTCAATGTACCGATCCCAATATCGGGGTCGCTCGGCGCACATCCTAACTAACATCTTCTTGAGCGTACCATTGAACCTCTCGACAAGACCGTTAGCCATCGGGTGATACGGGGTGAGGTGCACTTGTTGTATTGACATCAGACGGGCTATCTCTCTCATCACACCTGACACAAAATGCGGTCCGTTATCACTTAGGATCTCGCGAGGGAAACCTACCCGGGCGAATATCGACAATAGCGCCTATGCTACAGCCTCGGTCGTATTCGAAATTAGGGGGACTGCTTCTGGGTACCGGGTGGCACAGTCAACTAGTGTTAACACCCATCTATGGTGTTTATCCGTGGGGGAAAATAAGGGGCCTATCAGGTCGATAGCTACTTTCTCGAAGGGCACCCCCACTAACGGCATAAGTTCCACCGGGGCGACCTTTACTTTACCCTTATGAACCGTTCTCTGACATATGTCACAAGACTGACAGTACCTGGTTATGTCACCGAAAATTCCTGGCCAAAAGAAATTTCTCGGGATACGGTCAGAGGTTCTTTTGACACCTAGGTGACCTGCCAAAATAGCCTCGTGGCCCAAGCATAGAATTTGCTTGCGATATTCTGAGGGGACCACAAGCTGGTTCCACTCTTCCAGTCATTATCGCCGTTGAAAATGCCTGTATAACAAATCCCCTTTCACTAAGTAGTGACTCGATTGAGTGTCTTCATCCTGAGGACGCCTGACTTTGGCAAAACATGCCTTCAAAGTAGGGTCCTTCTTCTGTGCCAGCCGGAAAGCTTTCGCTGAAATGTTTACATGCTCTACCTCGGGCACGCGTAGGGGGAGTCGATCCTTATTTCGTTGTATAGCCTGATTACGAGTTTCTACCACTCCTGCTACAACATCTTCAGGATCTAGCTGTTTAGTCTCCTGCACCTCAGCAACCTTACAGGGCACGTCAACAGTTTTCCCTGGATCTACCTGGTCGGGGCACGACTCCATTTCTCCATGGATATTGGCGTGAACTCCTGTCACATTGCCAATGATCACGTCGCAAATAGGATTGTCGACACAGAGTACCTCAGTTTCACCGGTAAACACTGGTGACTCTATGTAGCACCGGGCTACGGGGACTGTTATGGTTGAACGGTCTAGCATGACAAGGATCTTCTTATGTTTAGTTAAATGATCTGGATTAACTAGATCTCTCTTAACTACAATCCCACTACATCCTGTGTCTCTTAGAACCTCAACTGGTTTCTCATTCAGTCTGCCACGCATCACTGGTAAGTTAGGGTATGTGTGATTACATACACATCCTACAACTGAGATCTTACACCCACACTTCATAGTTGCTTCAACGCTACAAAGGTGGTCAACCTTCTCGACTGCAATACAACAATTGCCGGCCTCGTGTCGTGGACTCGGCTTCCCTGGGGAGAACTGGCGGGGTTTACCCGTGGGACAATTTACAGCCCTATTACCTGGTTGTGAACACAAGAAACATCTCATAGGCTCACGAGGGGGTGTGGCGCTAAGTCTCTTATATTCGGAGTACTTATCGGGACGAAACAATGACTTTCCCTCTTCCTTTCGACCACCCCTAGAATGGGAGTTGTCGCGTGTCTCATTCTTTTTAGATATTTCCGTAAGTCCTGCGGCCATACGTGGTGCAGCATATACGTCTGCTAGTTCTTTCACTGCCTCCATGCTCGAGGGTGTACGCTCCCTAATGAATACGGCTAACTCACGAGGACATGAATGCAAAAATTGCTCCCGCAAAATTAAGTCCCTCAATTCTCCATAGGATTCGTGGATTCCTGCTAATCTGATCCACTGACTCAGGTTATGGTCTAATTTACCAAGATACTGGGCTGCAGTCTCATCTACCCCCTGTTTACTCCTAAACAATTTTCGCCTGTAATCTTCGACAGTTAGCTGAAATTTAGCTAAAAAGGCCTGCTTAAGTTTATCATAATCTTGCATGTCATCTCTAGGAAGACGAGAATACACATCTAACGCGCGACCCGTTAGAAGACTGCTCAGTCCTAATGCGTAGTCCTCTCTATTCCACCCTGCGTTCTCAGCATAGCGCTCAAAACGAGTCAAATAAGCATCGATATTATCGCCTGCTTCCCTAAACTCGGGGAGTTAGGGCATCTTCATTCCTAATCGGGAATTATCTAGGCTTCGATTAGACGCATACAACCCCGTCTGCCTTAGCTTTCTCGGCTTCTAGGTGTAATGTTGCCATCTCTTTCTCATGCAACATTTCTTCTAGCCTCATCTTACTATCCATCTCCTCCTTGGCGCGCTGGCGCTCAAGCGCTCTATCCTCACGCTCAAGTGCTCTCTCCTCACGCTCAATGGCGGCTTTCTCCTTAGTCTGCTGTTGCTCCTGTTCATGGCGAACAAACTCTAAGAGCTCAGCTCCTTCCAATTTCAACTTCTCGCCTATCTCCATAAGCTGTTGAAATCCCATAGTGTATTCCTATTACTAGCAGTCTAGGTAATATCTATGGAAACACTTTAGAGGGGCTTATCTATCCACCTCTAATAGTCGAGTCAAACTATGACAACAAATAACTAGGGTCACTCTGGATCTCATAGATATCCGACTAATTCACTATGCAGGCTGCACGAAAATACTCACTGCATCAGGCCGACGGGGGACCTTCTTTAACCACACATAAACTGGGTCAACACGGAACCGAATACTAGGATCTAACAAGACTTCCTAGTGATGCATCTATCTTACTATGCTGGCTGCAAGGAAATATCCAGTGCATAAGGCCGACGGGGGACCTTCTCTAACCACGCATAAACTGGGTCAACACGGGACCGAATACTAGGATCTAACAAGACTTCCTAGTGATGCATCTATCCTACTATGCTGGCTGCAAGGAAATATCCAGTGCATAAGGCCGACGGGGGACCTTCTCTAACCACGCATAAACTGGGTCAACACGGGACCGAATACTAGGATCTAACAAGACTTCCTAGTGATGCATCTATCCTACTATGCTGGCTGCAAGGAAATATCCACTGCATAAGGCCGACGGGGGACCTTCTCTAACCAACGTACCTCGGCTAGGGACCGTACACTAGTCAACTACTGGACTAACTCTGGTACCGCTAGCGCATACATAAACTGTATGCTTTACAAACGATAACTAATAGCTGCAATAACGATCGTCATCGTATTCAGTTTATTTTACTGTCAATCGTTGTTACTCGTGAACCCCTTACTTCATTTAACCCATTAAGTAATGGTTCGTACCCTAGGTAAATAACTTCTCGATAAAGTAACTGATAGTTAATGGCATTTAGTTCCCTTCCTTAAAAGATGAAGTTCGAGGAGGACCTAGCTTCTTAGTTTGGCACTGCCTTGCCTCTAAACTAATATCTCAGAGTCAAACATGTTATACGGTAACAGGGAAACGTAATGCTCTTGTTCAGCGAATCCTGTGCACCAAAAGTTACCACCCAACTCAAAATATTGGCGCGAGCCCCCAGGTGTCACAACATCGAGTGTAAGTATTACTAAATTGGCGGTACCCGATTTGACATAGCAAGTTATAGGTTCAGGTGCACTAGGATTCGGAGTGAACGAGAGACATAACGTGACATCAGATATGTATGTACGAGAAGCCAACTGGCATTCCCATTTAATACATCAACAATAAACAATTGGATAAAACTGACGTTCCGATTAACACATTTATCGATCTTTCTAAAGCTTTTGACATTATTGACCACACCACTTTATTAAATAAATTACGTTCGTGATATTATGCATTGACGATGCAGTTCTACTTCTGTTCAAAAAATATTTAAACAATCGGAAACTGTATGTTGAAATTGAAGAAAGAGAGTCTGAAATTCTTCTAATAGCAGTTGTGTCCCACAAGGTTCAATCCTTGGGCCATTGTTATTTATTACATATATAAATGACTTCTCACAAGCTAATACCGTTATTTAATTAATTAATTAATACTATAACATATTTAAGTAACAGTATATAATATATTACACAATTGAATATTTAATAAGCAGTGAAAAGTTGTTGAGTGGCTAAGTATAAATAAACTATAACTAAACAGAACTAAATATATTATATTTCAAGTCGCCAATAAATGTATACCCACTGATTACACAACCCCTTACACTTACAATAGATAATACATATATTGAAAAAGTGGATGAATTTAATTTCTTAGGGCTAACCCTGGATTCAAACTTAAATTGAGAAAAGACATACAAAAAAATGTATAATAAATTTGCCAACATTATTGGCATATTAAATAGGCTAAAATATGTATAACTATATTCTTTATTTGAATCACATATAAACTATTGTATTTTGGCATGGGGATGCAAAGGAAACCGATTGATGACAATTCACAATAAAACTGTTCCTATAATAACATCAAGTGGATATAATTCTCACACAGAGCCACTTTTTAAACAACTTAATTTATTAAAAATAGAAGATCAATTAAAATTACAAGAATTACAATTTTACTTTAATTACGTTCACAAAAATCTACCTGTTTACTTATTAAACTGGCAGATTACATCAAATGTTAATATACATTATCATGATACTCGGACATCTAAAAATATACATACTGCCAGAACTTAACTTGAATTTGCAAAACAATGTCTTAAATATAACTTGCAGTACATTATAAACGACTCCTTAAATAGTGAAAGAAAATATATATTCTCATAGCCTGCGAGGCTTTGCAATTTGCGCTAAGGGCTATTCCAGAAATTATCGTACTCGCTGGGGTGTCATTTTGTTTGCCCCCACCACCCTAAAGCAATATTTTGTCCTTCCCTCAACCACCCTGAATATTTATTTTTAATCCAACCACCCTGAAGCATTTTTTATTAATCTCACTGGCCAACCACCCCCCGTTAACAAAATCTAGCCAACATAATTATAATTTAAAGATGTATTCTGAGTTCGTCCGTGTTTAAAATACAAATATGTGCCCATAGCAAGGAAAATAATTGTGTGCACTGCCCCAATTCAGTATCCCTTTTGTATCCTAATTGTGTCATTTGTCCCCTTCTGTTTGACTGTCAGTGAAAATTTTATTTGAACTGGCAACTACAACTGTTATACACCTGGCTGTCTACTTCTAATATATGTCATCGATAACCTCGATGAAGCATCGGCCGAACTATTGAAACATGGCAAGGACGGGGTTGTAGACGAGTTAACCTACTTGTTCAGTGTGATCTGGTCTGAGGAGGTGATTGAAGACGAGGCGACATCACCAGGGCAGAAGTCTCCAAAGCCATCGATAACCTCAAGAACAACAAGGCAGCGGGCCTCGGTGAAGCATCGGCCGAACTATTGAAACATGGCAAGGACGGGGTTGTAGACGAGTTAACCTACTTGTTCAGTGTGATCTGATCTGAAGAGGTGATTGGAGACGAGGAGTGATCGTGACATTACCAAAGGAGGGGTCCATGAGCGATTGCAATAACTGGCGAGGAATAACATTGATGTCAGTACCTGGAAAAGTGTTCTGCAACGTGATCCTAAACCGACTAAAGACAGCAGTTGACCAACACCTCCGGAAGGAACAAGCTGGTTTTCGAAGAGGAAGGGCGTGCTGTGAGCAGATCTTCACATTGGTTTGGAGTTTTCATTTTACAGGAGAGACCTTTTTCTCTAATCTGGCGTGAAGTGTGAATTCATCATAATATTATAAACTTGCATTGCTTTAGTTAGTGTGTGTGATATATATATATATATATATGGGTCATACAAAACTATTATGTAATATGTTATGTAATGTGGTGCATTATGCTTGTAATCATCTACGCACATTTATGGGTGCGCATATATCAGTAGTTAGTTAAATTAGTTTTCCAAATGTATTCTGTGTTTGTTAAGTTACAATTTTAATAGCGATAAACTGTTTTAAATACTGCATCTTGATGTGTTGTATCCTCATTTACAGTCAAATCAGTATTGAGAGACAACTGTATGGAGAAACCATTATTCTCAGCATGTTTTGGTCAGATGTACCCAATATAATTCTGAGTACCCACCTACTGGGCAGCACTCTGGGGCCTTGAATTTGTTTTGTCAATTTTGGTAGCACTCCAGTGGCCGGTTTCATTAAGCGTACTTAAAGTTACGCAATTACGTGTTTGCATAAACTCCTATGTTCGCTTATATTAAAAAATCACGTAATTTACTAAGAGAATCATCTTAGCTTTAAGAACGTTCTTAAAAAATGTTTGCCAATGTGTGTAGCACTAACATTCTTAAGAGCTTTTAAGCCCGATTTTGTTCCATAAAATCGAGTGTTCTCCTTACCTAGGAGTGAAAATGAAAAACTGCGTTTCACTAACAATTCATCCTGGATACGGTCCATAAAAAACTGTCCTAAAATGCCAATTTCCAAGACGACGTTACACCACTCTTTAACTATCATAAACAGCTAAAATTTACTAAATGCATGTTAACATGGGTCCACTTAACGCAGAGAACCAGTTGTTCACAGCCAAATAAGTCTTCCAAATGTTAGCGATTAAAAGTTTGCTAAGGCATGATTTGTTTACACGACATTAGTGTCGTGACTGGTTGACGTGTGCGTAGCTTTGCGAAGGTCAAGGTTGTTGTGACATTTGTTAACAATTTTGAGCAAAGTTTAAGTTGTATCTAAATAAACCTACGCACTACTGCCATTCATATTACTATACTCGACGGCAAAATACCTGTTTAAGTTGTTGGCGGTCTCTACGCTCTTGTAAATTGGAAATGTTCAACAACGATGCTCCCATCAAAATATTGCATTATGTGTAACACTGATAAAAAGTCATATGTTGTTGATAAGTGGTTGTTGACAACTGTTCAATCTCGTTTGCTAAATTGTGCCAACTGTGTAGATTATCTATTATCATGATGGAAAGAACGCTCTTTGCCTAAAGAATAATTTAACGATCCCGTTAGTGAAACGCATTTTTAAAATATCTGAGTGAAACGGTCCCAGGCCCTTGAATGTTTTTCACGATAATTTGGCCTGCATTCCAGGGCCTAGAAACTTATTCAGTATACTTTTGGGCAGCACTTCGGGGCCTCATAACTCAGTGAAATTTTGGCAGCACTCTGGAGCTTCGAAATTCTTTCTGAAAATTTGAACAGCACATTGAGGCCTTGAAACTCTGACAATTTTGCCAGATCTATGGGGCCTTGAAACTCTTTATGAAAAATTTGGGCAGCACTCGGGGGGCCTTGAAACTAAGTCTAGTAAAGGTTCAGTTTATGTCCATGGGAATCCGCCACTGAGCCCCGATACGGCGATATACTAGTCTAACTCTAGGGGGGACATTTCTGTGCAAAAATGTATTGACAGATATGGGAGATATTTTCAGTTTTGGCTTATATTGATAATTATTGGCACATAACTGAGTTCCCGTGATTATATTGATACTGATTACTAAACACATAATCAGACAAATTGCAAGCCAGCCGAGTCAGCGAGTAATTAACACGTATTCGCCCATAATAAGTCCCCATAAGATGGTATTATTCATCTGCCAAAGGTATTTAAAAAATAATTTTTTATTATTTGCTTCATTTGCAGTCTATACAATGTAAATTGTAGTTATTTACCTTTGAACAACTCAATCATAGAAGATAGGCCTTCAGAGGAAATAGTCAGGTTTGTTATGTATTTTTGTTAATTTTTTGGAGATTTGCAAACCTACTGATTTTTGGAAACGTTACGAAATAGTGAATCTGAAAACAAATTTCTACATTTTTTAAAAGGTATATATGGCGGCCATCTTGGATTTTTAAAAAGGTGGACACTGAAAGCGATGATGAGGTCGAGGTCTTCCTCGGCAGCAGATCATAACTAGCTATGATCAGCACAAGGACATCAGTGTCTGGTGAGAAGAACATCAGCTCAACATCTTACCTTGGGCTCCTTTATGTTGCCAAGACAGCCTGGCAGATCATTAAAGTGTTTGCTTCCTCATGGTTGTTGTCTTCAAAGTGAATGTCCCTGTTGCTCCTTGTTCGCCCAAATGCTGAAGTGATAACCAGCATGGCAGAAACTCGGTTGTACTGTACAGTTTTCTCAGCCAGGTATTCTATGAGATCACCTTTCGTCTGGTCATAGGATAGGAGACGGCTCATGGTGATGTGTTTTATGCTGGAATCATCTCAGACTTGGTACTGGATTGGGTCATTCGTCCATGTCTCTTTTCCCTGGTTGTGCTCTTCAGTGAATCCACCTTGAAGGTGTCAAAGACTAGAATGATTTCATCATAACCTTTTGTGATGTCCATCACTTTGTCAATGAAACATTCACTGAGATCCTTCACTGTCGCCATGGTTGCTTTCTTCTTCGTAAATTTCTGGACAACCACCATGCCCTCTACGACCTCTATCTTCTTACTTAGATGGGTACCATTGATTTCAGCCAATGCCATGTCCATGGCTCCCTCATCTGGTACATTAACATGCGTCTCACTTGTAGCCGTCTAAGAGTTATCGGTGTGAGTTTCTGTTGTTGCCAACTGCTCAAGGACATGGATGAGCTTGGACTTGCACGTCAATCACAACTGACATCCTTCCAGCACCCAAGACCATGGTAGATTGTACGATGCCAATGCAAAGGAAACTGTTCATCACAGAGGTGTTCCTGCAAATGCAAGGTCTTGCAATGCACAGACCCCTGCTTGTGCAGCCCACAGTGTGAGAATGACGATGATTTACTCTATAAATATTGTGTATCCGACGACGATAGTGTTAACTAATGTGCAGTATACCTGGTCAGAACAGTATTGTGGCAAACCTCACATGTGTGAAATACACGCGACTGTGTACATATGCTGGTATGATGAATATAAGATGTTAATAAATGAAAGTACAGGCACATACTTGTTTCAAATGTACGCAGGTGTGTTTATACGCTATGCTACATGTATATTATTTAGTCACAACACGTTCAATTGCATAAACTAGTAATATCATTATGCCTAGTTGATTGTAATGTATTCCATTGGATTCCTTGCCCCTCGATGTGTAGGTTTAGCCACCAAAATCAAAAGGCTGGGTGGTTTAGCAGCTGAGAAATTGAGAAATACAGGTTTTCAGTGTCATTAAAACAATCCGAAATGGCCGCCATATATACCTTATATACCTAATTTAAACATTGGTTTTCAGATTCACTATATCATAACGTTTCCAAAAATGTATGGGATTGCAAATCTCAAACAAAAGAACGAACACAAATGTTAACATTGTGAACCTGACTTAAAGCCATTTGGCCACATCTGAACAGCCCCACGACCACGTGGACGGGTTTGACTAAAAGGCGCACGACCGTGTAATATAATGTGTTGGTAGTTTGGTCGTTGCTGGTATATATGATTTGTGTGTATTGTTAAACAAATAAGTCTGTATTTCATCCAGGAGTTACACAATTTAGGCATTTTATTCGATCTTCCGGACGAGCATTTAATATTGGCACCGTAGCGCCGCTACCAAGTACCTGGCGAATGGAACCGGCGAATTACAACAAGCGATGGTAAAAGTTGCGAATTTTTTTACTCCAATGTGAAGAACATATCTTAAATTTGGCGAGCTGCACACACACATACCTCCTACGTGCCACCAACAGCCCGCTTCGTTACCAACATACATTTTGGTCGTGCGTGGTCGTCTGCGGTCGTGCGCCTTTTAGTCATAAGGACGTGGACGCCATGCTTTTTCGTTTTACGTACGATTCCCGCCTATTCATGAGCCACAGCCCACAGCAAAGCATTTCAATAAGGAAGCATAGTCACGCAGATCCCTCTGTTATTCTAGTGTGAACGTAATTACGCTGTATACGCTACCAGTTCAAAATCAAAATGGCGTATCGTTGAGTCAGACACTAATTACTCCACCCCGTGTTATGGCGCCATCTAGCGAATCATACCTTCGGTATTCGGTAGATGGCGCCACAACAGAAGGAGTAATCGGTGACAAGTGACTGTGGTTTTGTCGCCGGTCATCTTTTCGATAAAAAAAAACACTTTTAAGTCGTCCCAATGGGAATTTAAGTTTAATATATGTCAAGGGGTATGCACCTTTCCTCTTGTACAACCAGGAACCCGAAAACATTTAATTACAGGAAGCCTAACCACCCAAAACATGATTTTCCCTGACTACCAACCACCCACAGGTAAACTATTTAGCTAGAACTAACCACCCTGAAGCAAACAAAAAAGCACCGCCCCAGGGGCGGGTACGATAATTTCTGAAATAGCCCAAAAAACGTTCTCCTGAAAAAATACAAAGATACATGTACACTTCTAAATTTGTATTCATGTCACCAAAGTCAGAAATGTTAATTGTTAATAAATGAACGAACATTTTAGTAGTCAAGTACATACATGGTTTGGATACATTATGCAGCATGTTTTCAAAATACTTCACGGATAAGATTGCTTACATTCGATCAAGTTTTGTTATTAATGACGTTGCTTACAAGTTTATTGAACAGCCGATTGTGGATAATACACTGCAACGTTTTACACCTGTCAAACAAAAGTGTCCTAACCAATCGTGTGGTCTTGACCCTTTTCGAACATTTCTACTGAACAGTTGCATTGATCAACTGGTTTATCCTATTATACATATTACAAATGTGTAAATGCAGGATGGTGTTGTTCCACACGAATTCAAGCAAGCTCTGTGCAAAAATGACCTTAAAAATTACCGTCCTATTTCAAATCTTAGTTGTTTTTTTAAAGTATTGGAGAAGGTTGTTGCAAATCGACTCCATGAACACATTTATTCACAGCATATATCAAATGATCTACAATCTGCATATAAGCGATTTCGTTCAACTGAAACGGCTCTTCTTAGAATACATAATGACATGGTATGCAATATGAATAATAGCAAATTGACTGCTCTCACCTTACTAGATCTATCAGCTGCTTTTGATACAATAGATCACGACATTCTTTTATATCGCCTTAATGTACATTTTGGCGTATCTGGCACGGCTCTTCAGTGGTTTAGGTCATATTTTTCAAACTAATATAAAAGTATTAACATATCTGGCTCACTGTCTTGTCCAGAACATCTTCTATTTGGTGTCCCACAAGGTTCTGTTCTTGGCCCTGTTCTGTTTAGCTTATAAACTACATCCCTTAGTCGAGTCATAACTGATCATAATATAAATCATCACTTGTATGCTGATGACACACATACATCTCTATCAACTTTAAATGTGGATGGAAGCAAATAAATTAAAGCTAAATCCAGATAAAACTGATCTAATTATTAATGGCACAAAACAACAACGAAACAAGGTTGTTAACTACTTTCCAGTAAGTAGTTAACAACCTTGTTTCGTTGTTGTTTTGTGCCATTAATAATTAGATCCGTTTAATCTGGATTTAGCTTCAATTTATTTATTTATCCAGTTAAATTGCTTGGTAAAGATACAGCACCATCAGATAATGTACGCAATCTAGGTGTTATCTTTGACAGTTATTTCATTTCTCAAGTATGTAAAACCTGTTTCTACCATATACGTGATTTCCTCCGAATTCGGCGTTATTTGTCTTTATCTACTGCTAAAACGATATTAGTATATCTAATTAGCTGTCGCCTTGACTACTGCAACTCACTCATAAACGATATTGCTAAAAAGGACATAGCTAAACTCCAACGTGTACATAATTGTTTAGCACGTGTAGTACTAAAAGCACCTCGTTTCTCACCATCTCTGCCCCAAACAACAACATTTACTGCAACATATAATTCACACGATTGTATACTTTAGATAGACACATAACTTGAAAGGCCATCATATATTTAAAAAAATTATTTGTTATAACTGCGGTGGCTCCTGTGATAGCGACAATAAGTCTTAGTCGGAGCCACTGACTCCCTATTTGTCATAAAATTAAAAGGTGGTTTTATGTTAATTAATTACTGTACTTGTTTCAAAAATGGTATATACACACATTATTATGTATGCATTGAATGCATGTTATTATGTATTATTATATGCATATCTATTTTATTTTTATAAATGTATTTACCTGATGTGTTTATTGTGTGAATATTTGTTATATTTTGAGGTCAAAAATATACTTTTTTTTCTTGTTCTTACTTAACAAAAATAGTATGTATACTCTATACTGTTCACTGTTTTTGCCTTATTTAACATACTGTGTATAAATACGGGGTAATTCATATCCCACAAATTTTAATTGTAATTAATACTACAACAAAAGAGTTATCCGCATTGTTTATTGTGCCAAGCTTTTGGATCACATGAATGCACGTTTTAACAATTACATGTCTTAAAATGTCTAGACATTGTAGAACTGAAAACGTTATTATTTATGTACAAAGCTTACTACTGCTGTTTACCATCAAACACTCAACGTATATTTGTTAGGCGGGAAACGTCGTACTCGTTGAGAGGGAATCATGGTTTAGAACGGCTCCGCGTCCATTCCACAATTAGATCGTTGCATATGTGTATCTGGAATGCGGTTGTGAAAAAATCTAAATACAAAAAACGTCTACTTCACAAATATGTTACTGTAGAAATGTAACTGTTAACATATTGAATCATGCTATATAATATATAATAATATATGATAATCTGTGTATCGTGCATCACAATAAATACATTGTGAGGGTGCACATTATGTATTCATTACAGTGTATAAAAAAGGAAAAAGTACACGTGTGGGAAACCTAACACTTTTAGTTTAATAAGATTGTCAGGGGTTAACTTACATAAAAAACGTTTGACTGGTTAAAGGTTACATCAGTTAAAGTAGCCGGGGTGCGATGGGTGGATAGGTACCCCCCCCCGCTAAGGGAAACTACTTTCAATTGAGATAAAACAGTTCTGTTAGATGCATCTTATGTGAAGGAGAACTGGTTGTTTTGGGAGCCTCGCCGGAGTGTAAAGTTGGTCTCGGGGAGGAGGGGTGGAGTTGGGAGGTTTTTTGGAAGCCTCAAAGAACTGAGCAGTTGGTCTCGGGGAGGAGGGTGGAGTTGGGAGGTTTTCTGGAAGCAGCAACGGAGTGTGCAGTTGGTCTCGTGGAGGAGGGGTGGAGTTGGGAGGTTTTTGGGAGCCTCAGAGGGAAGGTGTAGTGGGAGGTTTTTTTAAAAACGTTCCCCTCAAATCAACTGGCTAAATCAACAACATGTGTCGTTCTGTTTGTCGAGCAATTTGTTTTTTGGATTTACGCGTCACTTCTTTGACACATTGAATGCTTATGTTCTTTTGTCTAGAATTAAACTCAGAACTGATTCAGTCGCCCACGATTCAATCAATTAAAACCATTTATCTCGCTAGTTGCAATAATGTGTGTCGCAATGCACCCATAGAATCATACTATCGTGCTAAGGAAACTGCTGTATTTGAACTGCCAAGTTATGACGGCTAGATCCTAATTCCACATTACTAAACCGCCTGTCAGTAGCATTAGCTATATCCACCCATTACAATTACATAGCCGTAACATGAGAAGACATACATAGTACCAAAAATAGATAAGCTTATCTATTTTTGATGGTACATTTTAAAATTAAATTAGATCAGTTTACACTGAGATGGCTATGCTTGAAGACAGCTATTGTTCCTGGCAAGGTACCGGACGATTAATTAAATTAAGAAACACGGATGTAATAAAAACGTTGGCATCATCACCGCAAAGCATAATTTTCTCTCTAGGTCAATCTCTCTCATTTTCTAAGGTGTGCTGCCGAGTCTCATATTTGATTTTTCCACTTCTTTACGTGTGGCACACTGCAAATTGTGACACTTAAATTGAGACGATTCGCAGCAAAATGAAAACAGGACAACATGCAAAATAATATTGTTAACTTATGAAAATATACAGAGATAACTACTTAAGACATCCGTCTTTAATTGAAATGTTATCTTATTTCCCGACAGAATGCCAAGAAGTAGTCAAATTGTTCGTGTATTATTTTATCAGGTTTTCCAGCGTCGTATTAACGGCTCCGTGGACTTCTACAGAAAGTGGAAGGCGTACCAGGACGGATTTGGTGATCCTGCCCATGAATTCTGGCTTGGAAATGACTACATACACAATCTGATAAAGGGTTGGGAAGGCAGCGAACTGCTAGTCGAGCTCACGGACTACAAGGACGTGACTCGTGTAGCTAGGTACGGACAATTTGACATCGGAAATGAGAAAGAGCGGTACAAACTGTTCGTGGACGACTACGTGCGCTCCCCAAACGATGCAGGTAAATGTAAACTTATTATTAGAGCAGAATTCATGCAGATGCATGCGTGTTCACGCAAGCACACACGCGCACGCACGTATATGCACACAGACACACACACACACACACACACTGTAGGTGGATTCAGGGTGGACCTCTGGAGAGCACGTGTCCCCTTGACATTTGGAATTATGCCTGCGCTAAAGTGCAGTGCCCCCTAGACCTTTTGAATGTTCCCCGTTACGTGCCCTTTAGACCTTTAGAATGTGTCGAACTATGCCTATTGTGAGAGGTGTTGTGTACGTTTGTAGACGACTCTCTAGCCTACCACAACGGCTACGCCTTTTCAACTCACGACTTCGACTCGACCGCGAAGACGTGTGCGACAAGGCGGCACGGAGCCTGGTGGTATGTGTATTGTCTCAACTCCAACCTGAACGGAAAGTACGGCAGCGGCTTCAGTTTCTCTCTCATGGTCTGGCAGACTTGGAAGGGGATGGCGGCCGTAAGGTCAACTAAGATGATGATGCGTCCAGTCGGATACATACCATGTAAGTATTAGCTGATCTATCCATCACGTGACCCGTTGCATAACAAAAGACCCGTAAACTATTAAAAAGTGGGTGCCAAATACGTAGAGCGTTTGGACGTGCCATGTATATTTTGTTGAAAGTCTGACCAACTTCTTTATGACAGAAACATAAGGAAAATTTGTATCAGCGAGAACTGCGTTTTTGAACGTTTCGGTTAGCATATTACTTTTGCCAACATTGTTGGCAAGATCAAACTTGAAGTTGACGAAGGCCAAGCGCATAATTTTGTTTGTGTGTGTAAATGGGGAGTCATCAGGAACAAGACATATTTATTTGTCCCAAATACACAATACAGAATAATCGTAATAAAACCCATACAGTATGGTAGGAAAACCAAATACTATGTAATATAAGGGTCGGGAGACTCTTACTAAGGCTAATTATAGTCGTTGTCGTAGGAGCCTACGCCTGCCCAAGCCAGGTTCAAAAAAGAGGAGGGTTGGGCGGAGGGCCAGTAACCCTACCCCGTAAAAACAAACCCTACTACAGAAACGACGAGAAGAAGCCATTCCGGTACACTTTCAAGGGGTAAAAGAGAAGGCACATCCATAAATGTGGATGCATCTCCATCTACATATGTATCTACACCTACAGATGTATCTATGACAGGGTTGAGTGAAAGCCGTCAGGAAGCTCGACCCCGATGAGCTATATCTTTATCGCCAAAACTAACGCCAGCGTAGGCACTTGGAACTGTCGAATGCTCTTTCAGAGCGGGCGGATGGAGCAAGTGCTGAAGGAAATGAAGGCTTACCACCTAAATATTATCAACGTAAGCGAGATGAGATGGACAGGACAGGGACTCTTCAACAGCGGAGATAAAACTGTACTCCGGAAATGAAGATAACCACATCATCCTGAAGAAGGATGCTACACAAGCACTGATAGGGTGGAAGCTAGTTAGTGAACGCATCATCATAGCGAGGTTCAACACCACACATGTCAAAGTCACCGTAGTGCAAGTATATGCCCCAACCGAAGTCGCCACAGAGGAGGAAAACGACACATTTTACGACCAACACCAGAACGCGCGTGACGAGATACCAAGCTTTGACATAAAAGTGGTGGTAGGACACTTTAACGCGAAGCTGGATGGAGACAGAAGTGACATGTATGCTACGGTTGGACCTCATGGTTCAGCTGGAAATACGAATAATAACGGTGAACATTTGCTCTCGATAAGCAGCGCCAGTGGTATCAGCATTGACAACATCTTCTTCAAACATGAACGCATTCACTAGAAAAGAACTGTAGGACTGATAAGAGGAAATGGTTAGAAGGGAAAAGTAAAGAAGCGCAAACAGCAGCAGAACGGAATGACTCGAAAACGATGTATAGGATTGTGCGAGAGCCAACTAGCGCAAAAAGCAATTCCAACATACCAATAAAAGTCAAAGATGGCAGAGTGCTTCTAACACGCGAGGAACAAGTAACGAGGTGGATCGAACACTTCCGAAAAATACTAAATCAACCAAACACAAAATAGTTCGATGTCACTACCAATGACATCACCAGGGCAGAAGTCTCCAAAACCATCGATAACCTCAAGAACAACAAGGCAGCGGGCTCGGTGAAGCATCGGCCGAACTATTAAAACATGGCAAGGACGGGATTGTTCAGTTTGATCTGGTCTGAAGAGGTGATTGGAGACGAGGAGTGATCGTGACGTTACCAAAGAAGGGGTGCCTGAGCGATTGTAATAACTGGCGAGGAATAACATTGATGTTAGTACCTGGAAAAGTGTTCTAAACCGGCTGAAGACAGCAGTTACCCAACACCTCTGGGAGGATCAAGCTGGTTTTCGAAGAGGAAGGTCATGCTGTGAGCAGATCTTTACATTGCGCAACGTCATCGAGCAGAGAGTTCCAGATAACTCTTTTAGTCAACGTCATTGACTTTTATAATGTTTTCGACAGTGTCCACAGAGATTCGTTATGGCACATCCTGCAGCTATATGGCGTACCAAATAAATATATAGACATTTTCGAATCGCTATATAAACACCAACTGCTGCATCATAACCAATGATGGCTACACAGACATGTTCGATATAGAGACAGGTGTACGTCAAGGTTGCATCCTGTCCCTTTTCCTCTTTCTTGTTGTTATTTACTTCATCATGAGGAAAATTATGAAAGGTCCGAACTTTGGAGTTAAGTGGATAAATAATAGGTTGACAGACCTTGACTTTGCCGATGACATCGCACTGCTCAGCCACACGCCCGAGATCCTGCAAGAGATGAGCAGTAGTTTAAACGACAATGGAGAGATGGTCGGATTACGAATCAGCTATGAGAAGACAAAAACATTCAGTTGGTGGTGGATTTGCCCCCCACATTGTGATCGGTCAGCAAGACTTGCAGTGCGTCGAGAATTTCCCTTACCTCGGAAAATACATCTCTAGGGAAGACGACGCGGAAGTAGGTGTGCGAGCGAGGATAGGCAAGGCATCAGCAGTGTTCCAAAGACTACGTCCAATATGGACCAGTACCACCATCAGAGAGGACATAAAACTACGTATTTATATGTCATTCGTAATACCAACAGCGATATATGCCTGTGAAACGTGGAATAATACGGCGAGGAAATCCAAAAAACTAGACATATTCCACCGGCGATGTCTCCGGTTCATATTGGGCATATCATGGAGAGAGCACATCACCAATGAAGAAGTGATGAGGAGGGCAGGTCTGGATAGCCTGCATGACATAGTTAAGTCTCGACGACGAAGACTAGCGGGACATATCCTACGCCTACCAAGAGAGAGAATAGCACATGTAGCAATGAAGTGGGTGCCTGAAAGTGGAAACAGAAGGAGAGGAAGGCCGACTAAGACATGGCGCAAGACATTTAAAGAAGATCTGGCAGAAATGGCAATTACATGGAATGCGGCCAAAGAAATTGCAAAAGTCCGTAATAGATGGAGAAAGCTCGTCGTCCGATGTCCCGAAAGGAACAAGAAGAACTAAGTAAAAGTAAGTAAATTGTAGGAGCAACACAGAAAAGCAATGTCATCGATTATTTGATTTTTATAAAAGAACACAATCCCTAGTACAATTGGTGCATTACTACAAGATATATGTATATAATATCATCTCCGTATATTACACTTACTAAATACACAAACATACAAACAGTCGGTTTTTCAATTAAGTAATTTATAACAAAGTAGGCATACAGTCAGTGAATCATGTCCCTATTGCATATACAACAGTTTTGAATTGTACACTGTTCAGTATTCAGATAGTAAAGCTTGGAATATGTTGCGAAGTCATACAAAGTGTGAGTGGCGATCTTGTCCTTTATTAAATCTCGTGTTTTATTTATAGTATGTGGCAAACTATACCTGAGGCACATTCATGGTTTACCCTGTTTATATGGATTTTATATTAACCACGTGTATACAAGTTGTGAATACTGTTGTTTTGAACAAGCGGTAAGTTTTGCAGGTATACTGGTAGTTTATTGTGTGACTATCTATAGAATAGTTTTAGTTCGTGCATAGAAGATGTTCTACTTTTAGTAATTTAAGACATTTGAACAGTGGATTGGTGTGAGCGTTATATTTACTTAAACTTATTATTCGAATGGCATTCCTTTGAAGTTTTTAATTCTGTCACATCTATAGCCCCAGGCAGTCAAACCGTAGTTTATATGTGACAATATGATAGAGTTGTACAGCATAATCGTTATATTCAGGTATAACTTTGCCAGTTTAATTGTTCAATAAAGCTTAGTCTTAAGAAAGTGAACTCATCTACTCTATCAATGTTTGTGTTATCTATTTTTAAATGTGATGGGTTTAACATATTATTATTATTTCTTCTAGCTGTTTTGAAAATAATATGTTTTGATTTATTCACATTTAGGGATAACTTGTGCCACTCCTTAATTTTTACCCAGTTCTGAGTTGATTAGGAATTCTACACAAATTGGGATGATTAATTATCATTAATGTATATTAAACATAAAACTCTTCAGTAATCTTTTAATATTGAGTGGTCCAGAGTATCAAATGCTTTTGAAAGGTCCAAGTAAATATTTATAGGTATTTCCTTATTATCCATACTTGTCAATACCCTATCAATTAATTCGAGAGCGGCAAATTCATTTGAATGATCCTTTCTAAATCCATATTGCTTATTGTACATACGTTTATGTCTTTTAAAGAAAGATTCGAGCTGGTTATCAATACCTGTTTCGATTACTCATGAAATTGCAGGTAAGATTGATATAGGTCAGTAGTTACAAAATAGGGTATCGTCCCCCATTTTATAGATTGGTATTACTATGGCAATTTTGAGTTTATCGGGATTGATACCCTAAGTTAATACTTCGTTTGTGATTAAAGTTAAAGATTTAATCAAAACAGATTTACTTGAGTTTAATAGTCGTGAGGAAATAGGTCAAATCCGCAGCTTGTCTTTGGTTGGATATAATCAATTGTTTTAGATATCGTTTCTTCGTTAATAAGAGTTGAATATTAAATACATTGTTATGTTGTCCATTAAAGTAGAGTCTGGACGTTTTATTGGCAGATTGTTGTATTTGGTTGGCTAAATTTGGGCCAATATTAGTAAAATATGAATTAAATATGTTTGCAACTGCAGTGTCATCTGCAATGATATTGTCGTTGTAAACAAAAGATATGGGGAAGGTTTTCTTTATGTATGTTCTAGAAAGAATATTATCTATGGTTTCCAATGTTTTTAATGTTGTTTTAGATTTGTTAAAACAATATTCGTAATGAATGCACTTAGCTGTGCGTATGCGTTTTTAAGAATAGTATTATAGGTAGTCAGGTTGGTCCGAATTGCAGTGTATTCCGGTGATTCGGGTCCATATATTTAAGTGTTTTACATAGTTTGTCTCTGAATCGAATTGATTTGTGCAAACCTAAAGTAAACCAGGTGGATTTCATGTGTTTGTATTTTTTTTAATTTAACTGTTTTAGATGGCATATGTTTATTTTTTGCACTTTTTATTACATCATGTAGTATATCATAATTTTTATTAGGGTTTGCACCTGGAGATTTGTCATGTTTGTTGTAAATATCTCCTGTATAAAATTGGTTATTGTATTAGAGTTTTGTACGCTAATTGTAATGTGTCTTGGCAAAGGTTCTGTGTAGGAGACTGTATTTACAAAGGTGACGTACGGTTGGTGGTCTGATAACTGTTTAGTTAAAATGACAGATTTAGACTTCATTGTAGGTTTAGTTAATTTACAAAATAAGTTATCAACTACGGTACCATTGTTTTTGAGAGCCGGGTTGGAAGTGTAATATATGAAATTATGGTATCAAAAAATTCCCCAAATACTTCGTTTTCGTTTATTTTCAAACGATTAATATTGAAATCCTACAATAATAACATCTGAGTTTGTTCTATCAACTGACGAAACGATAGGTGTTAATTCGGCAAGGAACTGTTTGTAATTTTCATTACATTATCTTGGGTCCTGTAAATGTTACCAATTATTATTTCTTTCAAAAGCCCACCACCAATTGCTTTAATAAATTGACCTTCTCAATGGTCATAGTGACTTCGGGATTATATTACTTTACAATTAAATGTGTTATTTAAATACATTACCAGCCCACCTTTATTGGAACATGCCTTGCGTAATGCATTGATATCCTTTAAGTTGTAAATGACACAAATCATAATTCTCTGAGAGCCAGCGTTCCTGAAAACATATTAAGGTAAATTTTAAGGTTATCAGATTATGTTCCTCGGGGACGGCTTCTATTTCACAACATTTAGCATTGATTGATTCTATGTTTGTGCTTAGAATGCTAAAACATTCGTCGGTTCTTTCTGCCACTAATTTAAAGTTGTCAAGCTTATAATAAAGGGGATGACGTATTGGTTGGATATCCTCATCACGTGTTTCATTTAACTGTAATGTATTAAATAAAGTATGATGGTTAGAACGTTCTTGACAAAAAAAAACATTTTCATCTTCCATTATTCGTGTTCAAAGTTCTGATTGCAAAATATGCAGTTATAACCGATTGTATGCTATATATTAAACATATATCATATAAGATGCAATGTAGAATCAGCGTATATGTCATACTGGGAATTACATCGGCTATACACAACGCCTGATTAAATTAAGGCGTGAAACTGATTATGCATAATACCGTGACAGTATGTTTCGATATTCGCTACCATTTGTTGACGATACAACTAACGTGGTTACTTTGTATGTAGGACAGGGTTAATCTGACATGATTGTATGTAATCACCAATAACTGGGGATCACTTCTAAGCCGTGATCGCCATCGTGAATTGGTTGCATGATTAACTATTTGCTGACCAATGAATTATGGGTGAGTGCGTGCACACGTTACGGCCGAAATTTAAGGGTAGCCAATTTAGACGGTCTCACCGTCTTATGCCATGTCCCCCTAATAAGCTGCACTTTTTTCTTCTAATGTTAGTACGGCTTATGTTAGTAAACAATATTGTCTTCCTTATATTCCTGTAGTTAGCCATGCAGCTGATCATATTGTATGTGAATGCTGCTGAGCACTGTAATAATTGCAGATAAGAACGAATGCGATCATTTCCCGTGTGAAAACGGCGGGTCGTGTTTTGATGAGATCCACGGCTATCGCTGCGAGTGCGCGGACCCTTACATTGGCATCAACTGCTTCATGGGTAGGTGTAGGCCTAGTTCATGGTGTTACGTGCTCTATTCGAGTTACCAATCCATCATGTGATCTATTGTGTAGCAAGAAGGTCATTCAAGCCATTAAAAATAATGACGAAGACATGGAACGTTCGGTTATGCCGTCGTATATTTGTTGTCATTCTAGCCATATATTTCTTTATGACGAAGACATAAGATAGAGTTGTTTACGCGAGAACTGTGCACAAGAAAGACAAATTTCATTAAAAGCTATAAATGCACATATAAATAATTACATTAATAAATTAACCGAGATGAAATAAAGTTATAAATAAATATTTCATTTAATACAATTTAAAATCCTAGCTACAAAAACAGTAACTAAGTGGTAAATAATATGTAACAGAAATACGTATTTAAGCAGTGCGTATTTGAGCATTTCTGTGTTGAACATAGCAACATTCCGTGATAAGAAATAAATTGTTCAACCGGTTGTACGCTACGTTGCAGAGGTGAACGAGTGCGACAGCACACCGTGTTTGCACGGAGGCACGTGCTTAGACCAGGTGGGGTTATACGATTGCAAATGTGCAGAAGGGTATGAGGGAGACCACTGTGAGATAGGTAGGTGTTCTAGTTGTTCTAGTTGTTTCCAGCGAAAGTTTTATTAACTGACTAGTCTGTATTATTGTGGTTACAATGCAATGGTCTTATGAGGTCCCATTCAACTAGTCAGCCTTTTTCAGAACATTATTGCCAAACCGACCTTGATGTGCTGGCACTGAGGGTGATCACTGTCAGGTGCTTGTCATCCTCGGTGTTTCTTTTACGTCTCAAACTGAGACGGGACCGGCATTAACGCGATCTCTGAGTCACGAGGGATACACAGTCCCAATGTCGAGAGCCAACTTTTTTACACCAAATATCATGCCTGCCCGGTCCGGGCTTCGAACTCAGAGCGCTGGCATGTCAGGCGGATGTGCTAATCACTACACTAGCCGCGTTGCTGTGCGTCTCCCAGCTGCAATCTGGTATGCCTAGACCAGTGCATAACACACACGCAATGCAGGGGTGCAACTATAATTATGTAATAGTCCGTGTGTGATTACCCCTTAGCTATTGTGCTGACATTATGATGCGGACATCGCTTGAAAAATAATTGTAGACGATCTTTTAATTAATATTCCACCTCCCCAAAATTGTAGGCGGAAATTAATGTAGTATAACGTTTCTAAAAGCTCCGATTTATGCAACGTATATCGACATGACAACAAACTGCAGCCAGATACAATTATGAATATACAATCCATAACATTGGATTTGTATTCCACAATATCCATTGAATTTGTTAACAACTGTGGGCGAGTCAACTAAATATATAAGGAGATACCCCTACCCCTACCGCCTGCGACCTTGCCGGATTATTTGAGCCACTCTACCACCACTCGTACGCTTTTTGCGGAATACAGTTATCAAAAATACCATTTCATGTCAAACTCTATGCAAACATATAGGTGTAATGGATGTAGGTTACCAGCGTTACGTAAGCGCGACCGCCGTTTTGTTTCCATGTCCTAAAATGCATATAATTTACTTAGTTGATGATTGATGTGTGTGTGTGTGTGTGTGTGTGTGTGTGTGTGTGTGTGTGTGTGTGTGTGTGTGTGTGTGTGCGTGCATGTGCGTGCGTGTGTGTATGCGTGCGTGCGAGCTAGCATGTGCATGCGCTTGCGGGTTATGTATGTATGTATGTTGTGTGTGAGTATGGGTGAATATTTGCCATGACCAATCGTACATACGTGAGGGCGTGCGTGCGTGCGTGTGTCAATGGGTTTTTATTACACATCGATGTAAACATATATTATTATTGATATGCCTGTACGTGCTTGGTGTGGTCTGCAGACGCGGACGAGTGCACGAGTGCGCCTTGTCAACGAGGTGGAACGTGCATTGACAAAGTGAACGCCTACGAATGCCAATGTAAACCGCAATACACGGGCACGCATTGCGAGAGAGGTATAATTGAGTATGCTTATATATCGGCAGAGTTTCCAGATGTGTTCCTCATGTTTTAATGTGCTATTCCTAGTATTAGATCAGTTGAAAATGTTGCACTATTCCGCCGTTATTTAAAAACTTACTTCTTGACTTAGCGTATCCATCTTAGCTTCCTGCCGTATCCATCCATCTGTTGAAAATTATACTACTGTTTATATATTGTACTATTGACTAACACTTTGTATGCGCCTCCGAGCTTGGTTTCTGATTAATGATAGGCAAAAGACGTTGGCTTAATATTACTAGTAGTAGAAGAAGATAAGCAGTGTTGTTAATACAAAAAATACAGTGAAAGTATACGCCCCACAACATTACCTTTAATAAGCTCGAAGCATTTTTCACAAATATATATATTCAATGTGAAACATAAACATTCAGTTAGTACATAGCCGCAGTCGGCACTTATTGTGGGCGCAACTTTCCGCACCAGCAAACAGATTTGACGTTGAAGCCGCTCCCTTTCTCTTAACTGCAAAATAGGATGGAATACAGGTCATTACGCAATCTTCCTGCACTAGTAATTACAGTTTACCTATCGTGGCAGATTCCGTGTAATATATATAGTATACATCCTGCTATAATTTCACTAAAACCTTAACCTATCAAGTATTCATTATGATGTGCAGGCGAGTTTAGAAAACTGTCTTAATTATGTCTTCGGTGAAATTATCTGAGAATATAAGACCAGTAATTTATGTTTGACGTGATCTTTTAACAATTACCAAAACAAGTAAAAGTGGTCGGACTGCTGTAGCACAACGACATTAATTAATGGTCCTCATGATGCTTATTTCAGTGAACACGTGCCTTAGCAACCCCTGCCAACACGGAAGTACCTGTATCTCGGGTGTCGGTGTCAGTTACAAATGTATCTGCGTGCTCGGATTTTACGGGGATCGTTGTCAGTTCGGTAAGTGGATCGTTTATATTTGTGTTAACTAAAACATTGAGCACCTAAAGAATAAAGGTAGTTTGGTAGAAATAACACGGCAGTGCACTGTTTCTTCAAGTTGAGTATGAATTGCACCCCATTATAAAACGCTATTATAAGTACAATGTCTGGCACAATTGAAGTCATATTGATATGTGATTGTGTAGACGGCTGCCCTGCCCCAAACAACTAAACAACAAATTGTTGCTCTCATCCTTGTTCCCTGCTGTACCGGGATAACGGTCAGGTACAGTATAGCTGAACCACTCGCTGTGTCTTTTTCTTCCATAGTTTTCTGTGCACCACTCCCTCTCTCCATCTACCATCCTCCCCTGATCTCCTCATGTCTCTCCTCACGCAGGCTTCCAACCTCAGCTTTGGCCTTCCCCGTTTCTTGTGTCCTTTATGTCCGCCTCTGCTCTCTTTGCTATATTTCCGGTATCCATCCTTACCAAGTGGCCTGTCCATCTCATCCAACCTCTCAATAATAATCCTGTTACACTGTATTGCAACCTCTTTTCTCAAGTCATTCGACGTTCAGGTGCACATACTTTGCTACAATAGCAGCTTGGACACTTAAGAAAGACCAAGTGTATGTCTACATTTCTGTTTACTTTAATTGCATTACAGATACAAACGAATGCGAAAGCAGCCCGTGTGACCATAGAGGCACGTGTTACGACCGTGAAGGCAGCTTCATATGCAGTTGCCCTCAGGGGTACGTTGGACTGCGTTGCCATTTTGTCGGTACGTGGACGTGACACACAATTGCACATACTATACACTACTACCGCAATCATTAAGATGCTTCAAATGAAATTGTGCTTGTCTGTAATAAATAATATATAAAACCCATCCAAAATAACAATCGGTGGATTCGTAGACATTCAATTGAACTATTTTGATGCAAAAGCAAAGCTCGCCGGCGTATGCATTACGTTATTGGTTGTACGTTGCATGTGACATTTAATCGTCTACTACGACCAGTTGAACACTACCAAGTACCCCGCTAATAACATATGCTGCATGCAGTTTTGTACTTAAGTCAATCGCAGTGCCAATATGTCTTATATTTCACATGTACGCCAACTCGCTATAGCAGTGGCCTTATATCGGGTATCCCTTATTCAACGCTTGGACAGCATACATTTGCATGGACACTTACACTAAACGCAATAGTTATTACACAGGCCACTGAGTTCAACTTATGTGTCACGTGTGAGTGTTACTATTTTAACTCTATTTATCATTGTTTTTACCTCGATTGTAATTGTTTTGGACTCGTTGTCCCTGTCGCCATATTGACTGAATGATCTGAAATGATTCCCTCTCGTCTTGTAGATATCAACGACTGTCTGAGTTCTCCCTGTCAGTACGGAGCAGCTTGTGTCGACCAAGTTGTGGGCTATCGTTGCATCTGTCCCTCAGGCTTTGAAGGATATGACTGCCACAAAAGTAAATATTCCACCTTGAATAGTAGACAGAGAGGAGGAGGAGGAGAGAGGAGGAGGAGGAGAGAGAAGACGGGGAGAGAGAGAGAGAGAGAGAGAGAGAGAGAGAGAGAGAGAGAGAGAGAGAGAGAGAGACAGAGAGACAGAGAGAGAGAGAGAGAGACAGAGAGAGAGAGACAGAGAGACAGAGAGAGAGAGACAGAGAGAGAGAGAGAGAGAGAGAGAGACAGACAGAGAGAGAGAGAGAGAGAGAGAGAGAGAGAGAGAGAGAGAGAGAGAGAGAGAGAGAGAGAGAGAGAGAGAGAGAGAGAGCGAGAGAGCGAGAGAGCGAGAGAGAGTGAGAGAGAGAGAGAGAGAGAGCGAGAGAGAGTGAGAGAGCGCGAACGTGACCAAGACGCAGCTAATGAGATTGTATTACATACCGTTTATCAACAGTGGCTGATTGTATCGCTATACAACTGAGTGGTCACACCGCGAACGGGATTTATACCGTCTACCCGAAAGGTAGCGAAAAACCTTTGAAAGTGTTCTGTGATCTCGAAACAAATGGCGGAGGATGGATGGTGAGTTATCGGATTTACATCAGTTACTGATTAAACATAACTTGAGCAATTTCAAACTGTGTCAGTTGTCCATGCTACTGAGAAGACTGAGTGCAACTGTGCAATTTTCCAACTGTTTCACGTTTTCACATTCGTAGTTTCCTTATCAACATATGACCATTGACCATGACGTTTATGTGTAATTGCGTAAATTAGGTGGAAACCGTAAATCCAGTGTTGTCCGGTATTGTAGAAGCTCGCTTTGAAAAGTCAGACATCTATAAAGTATTAAGGTTCCTCCTCAATTCTATTTTGGGTATCTCAGTTCAGACTCATTTTATAATAAAGGGAACCTTTCTAGTATTCATTGCAATCATATTATGCTTGCTAGTATATGCGTTCAACAACCTTCACCCAACTAATTTAATCTTCAAATTTTATGAAAATATTATGAATTTTCACCAAGATATGGCCCGTAGTTACTTTAGGACCAGCGACTACCATAGAAGTAATCAAATCGTTATTAAAGCATGAATATTTCCTAAACTACTATTTCACCACATATTTGGACATCAAGACATGGTGGACTGAATTGGTTGAGGAAAATCGAATCGCTCCAAATAGCGATTCATATTGAACATAGTGTATTGAGCGCGGTGGCGCAGTGTTTACAGCATCTGACTCTCAAGCGAGAGAACTCGGGTTCGGAATACCTGACGATACATACTAGTGGATATTTGTGCATCATAGTCATCGTGCATTAATTTCTGCTTAACATATGATTATTATTATTAATTCCTGCATGGCTGAACGCTTCCCACAGAAGTCGAGATGGTTTTCGGTTGAACAGGCCTGGCTGGCAATAAAGTATAAAACGCTACGGATTGGAAAATGCGCTATATGAAACTTACTTTTGCTTTACCTGTTATCGTATCCACACTGGAATTTGATAGGAAAAGTCCCAGTGACGATAGTGCAATTGGTCTCTCTCAATCGGCAAGTCGTTCCCGTACACATTTAATATTCATTTAATGTGCGTCTCAGGTGATCCAGCGACGGAAGGACGGGACTCTAGATTTCTTCCGCAAATGGGATGAATATAAGGAGGGTTTCGGCAACGTCGGCTACGAGTTCTGGCTGGGCAATGACCACATCAGTGACGTCACCTCTGGTGGACATTACATGTTACGGGTGGAGTTGACTTCATACAGGAACGAGACGAGACAGGCAGAATACGCCGAGTTTGAGATCGCCTCAGAGGAACAGGATTATGAAATCCACGTCGACAGTTACATAAAAAACACAAGCAATGCAGGTCAGATTGATTACTTATCATTCGGGTGTGTGTGGGGGGGGTGGGGGTGTGGGTGGGTGTGCGTGTGAGCGGGGGCGTGCGTGTGTGTGAATGTGTACGTGCGTGTTTGAGCGTTAGTGAGCGTGCTCTATGCGTGGGTATTCACATGCATGTGTGTTTGCGTGGGCGTGTGCGCGCGTGTGTGAGCATGGGAGTGCGTGTACGTGGTACTTGTGAGCGCGTGTGTGCGCGTGTGTGTGCATGTGTTACGTACTTTCATGGATATACTAGAGCAGGCAGGTTTCCGCCCAGGCAAGAATTGCACCGGCCAGGTATTTCATCTCACCCAGCAGATCGGGGACGGTTTCGAACGAGGCAGAATCACAGGCGTAGTGCTTTTAGATCTCCCGGCTCTACCGATTACGACACCGTCAACCACCAGAGAGTACTCGAGAAGGTCACCAACATAACAACGGACCATCACTTGGTATTCATGATTCGCACTCTCCTGGAGAACCGCCGTTTTTACGTGGAATTCGGAGGGAAGCGGAGCAGAAGGCGATTACAGAGGAACAGCTTACCACAGTGAAGTGTCTTCGCACCAGTACACTTCAGTATATACACGAATGATCAGCCCATCCATCCGAACACGCGCAGCTTCGTGTATGCGGACGATCTCGACGTCACTACCCAGGGTGCAGATTTTTCCCCGATCGAGGAAATCCTTTCGGGAGCACTCGTGGGGCTGTCGGAGTATTATGACACCAACCAACTCTGGAATGGAGTCAAGCCAATTGTGCCTACTCGGTGTATATTGTGTCACACTTGACCGAACACTGTCGTTCAAAGCGCATTTCGAGAAGACCCATGGAAAGTTAGAACCAGAAAGAAAACTCACAAACGCAAAGTGGGGAGTAGATCCAACAACTATTCGAGCATCTGCTCTAGCGCTATGCTACTCAGCTGTAGAGGATGCAGGCCATGTATGGGAGCGCTCACCCCACGCGAAGAAATTGAACCCAACACTGAATGACACCTACCGACTGATCACAGGTTGCCTGAAATCAACATACATCAACAGCCTGCACGTACTTGCTGGAATCGTCGCATCAGACATCAGGAGAGCGGTGGCAAGTCGAATCGAACAGAGAGAATACGGCAGAACAATGACCCAACACATCCTCTCCATGGACACATCGGAGTTGCACCTCGGAGGAGCTTCATGGCAGTGACGGAGCCTATCGACACCACATGTCAACAACTCGGGTGGAGATGTAGCAAGAACGACTCGACTCTCTGGACGCCAGCGTGCACATAAACATCCGCGCCAATGAACACCTCCCGCTGGTGCGGAGAACTACTGGATCACCTGGAAAGTGCTAAACCGTCTACGCACACAGGTTGGCTGGTGTACAACCAACATAATCAAATTTTCACAGACAAACTTATATCTTGTTTTACTGAAATGTTGATCGTAACATCACAAATACACTTTCCTGCTGATAGTGCTATGCCAGCTTCCTGACTGGCAGGATCTAAAACACCCACAATGCAAATTAATAAAGACCATGATAGCAGCAATGTTGATATAATTTCGTCATCGTCGGAACGAAATTAATATTCCCCTGTCGAACATGATTTTGGAAGAAGACGGGGGTGCTGTTGAATATTTGTTTGTGGTGACGTTACACATTTGTGCAGTACTCTCACTCACCACTTCGACGCTGTCGTACATAACAGTGGAACACCGGAAAGGCTGCTGAAGATTTTTCGGAATACAGTTCACAAATGATGCATGAAAATAGAGGAGCAGATGGGTGTTGTTGAAGATGTTAACGGAACAATTATGATATTTTATTATGTAATTATATAAATTCAACTCGGAAATTGCAACTCGAATGGCGCTCACCAATAAAATCTTCAAAACATGCAAAATATTCGGCCCATTCTCTTCATTGGGGGCTCACCCCCACAAAACCCCGGTCCCGATGCCTATGGTTAATCCTAGTGGCTTTGTTTTAATAGGTGATTCTCTGGAATACCACCAGAACGCGCCGTTCAGCACGTGGGACCACGACGCCACCCGGGCGAAGTGTGCGAGCAAACGTCACGGCGCCTGGTGGTTTAAATGGTGCCTGAACTCCAATCTCAATGGCAGATACGGCTCCGGAGTCGGCTACTCGCACATGATCTGGCAGCACTGGCTTGGCATGGAAGGTCTGAAGGCGTCGGAGATGAAGATCCGTCTCGCCAACTATCATGGAGGTCTGCGGCACGACAAAATGTTGCAAAACGGGGCATTACTGGCAATATACATGCCGCAGTAGTGGCTTATGGATGGTCATATTAGTTCGCAATGTCCATGAAAACGTTATGCATTTAGCTTTGGTTCATACACCCCATCAACCACATACAAATACTTTGGGTGGAACACACATATATACGTGTTCGATAACTATATTACAACGATGACCGTGTGACAGCGGACTGAGGGTATGGTGGAATAATGAATAATAATAAAAAAACATCACAAAAATAATTGTATGAGATTTATCCGGATCGAATGTAGATATAAAACACCTCTAACTGCACTCCACACATATGGGGTTTAGGCAGTGTACATAGTTGAGATAGCTGTCTATATATTGTTTGCATAATAAAACTTTGAAATTATATATCGGTACAATGTCCGGCGAATGTAATATATGCGCCTGACATTATACCGATACATTCTCAAAATGCCAAACATAACTATGTTTGAAATATTGTCAAAAATGCATTACTGAAAGAAAATTGTCTTCTAATTCAGTACTCTTACATGTTACGGCAGTTGGCAACTATTGTCTGGTCACCTTTGATACTGTGCAGGGAGATACTGCATTAGGCTGTTACCATCCACAATCACCTCCATGGTGTCTCTCATTTCAGCATGTGTACACTTGTTCTGGGCGGTAAACGGCACATTTTTGACATTGGCCTACTCTCGGTCTTCCTTTCGGTTATCTGTGGTATAGAGGCTGTTTCATATTATACATTACTATAAAATAACGAACAAAACATCATACAACACACAGGCAGTATTTATAGTACTTGACCAAGAGTGTATCTGACTTACCTTTCGCTGTTGAGAGTCCTCTCTGACATGTCACTGTTGAGAATCCTCTCTGACATGTCACTGTTCTGTTCGTTTCAGGGGCCACCTACTTTTGCTTCAGATCGCCCTGTCATAATGGAGGCACGTGCTTCAGCAAAGAGACGACCCACAATTGCACGTGCGTGTATGGGTTCGCGGGGAGCGACTGCGAGATCGGTAGGAAACGATTTTTCAGTAGACACCGTCCGGGTTTCACTAGCCGCGCCCTTAAACCATTGTGTAACTGCCGTGAGATAGAGCGACACGTGACACTGGAGTCTACCAGACTCTTTTTAAAATTGTATTTGTTGTTTTATACTTGTACTTATACATACTCCTTTGTTGAGTGATATGTATATAGATAAAAATAACGTGCTTATGTCTGTCTGTCCAGCAGTCTGTCTGTCTGTCTGTATGTATGTGTGTATGTTTGTTAGCCTGTCTGTATGTATGTGTGTATGTTTGTTAGTCTGTCTGTCTGTATGTATGTGTGTATGTTTGTTAGTCTGTCTGTATGTATGTATGTATGTATGTATGTGTGTATGTTTGTTAGTCTGTCTGTATGTGTGTATGTTTGTTAGTCTGTCTGTATGTATGTATGTGTGTATGTTTGTTAGTCTGTCTGTATGTATGTATGTGTGTATGTTTGTTAGTCTGTCTGTATGTATGTATGTATGTGTGTATGTTTGTTAGTCTGTCTGTATGTATGTATGTATGTGTGTATGTTTGTTAGTCTGTCTGTATGTATGTATGTATGTGTGTATGTTTGTTAGTCTGTCTGTATGTGTGTATGTTTGTTAGTCTGTCTGTATGTGTGTATGTTTGTTAGTCTGTCTGCATGTATGTCTGTCTGTATGTGTGTATGTTTGTTAGTCTGTCTGCATGTATGTGTGTATGTTTGTTAGTCTGTCTGTGTGTCTGTGTGTCTGTGTGTCTGTGTGTCTGCGTGTCTGCGTGTCTGCGTGTCTGCGTGTCTGCGTGTCTGCGTGTCTGCGTGTCTGCGTGTCTGCGTGTCTGCGTGTCTGCGTGTCTGCGTGTCTGCGTGTCTGCGTGTCTGCGTGTCTGCGTGTCTGCGTGTATGCGTGTATGCCTGCCTGCCTGCCTGCCTGCCTGCCTGCCTGCCTGCCTGCCTGCCTGCCTGCCTGCCTGCCTGCCTGCCTGCCTGCCTGCCTGCCTACCATCAGTTAGTCCTTCGTCCGTCCTTCAGTATATGTGCATATATGTATGTTTATGTGTATGTATTCCGCCGTCCGTCCGCCAGTTTGTATGTCTGCCTGTCTGTCTGCATCAGCACGGGCGCAAGCAATAAATGGGGATGCATTTGCTGTCATTGTAGTCATCTAAGACATGCTGGTGCCTGAGCTATTGCTATGTAGTGTTAAGTAGTATGCCGAATACATAATATCAGAAATGGAGTAAATAATAATGTGAACATTACCAACTGGTTCTTCCTCCAACACATTGCTACGAAGTTTTTTTTTTTCCGTTTTTCGTGAAATACATACGATAATGGAACAATAAAAGACGCCACTGGTACTACGAAGTCACCCCTCTGTTACTACACACAGATGTTTCACACCTCTGGTTTCTTCAGAACTATTAAATACGTCGTATATAGCTCCCAATCAGCAACGTGTCCCAAACGTGACGTATCTAACGAGAGATCCCCCAATCGCGTGTACCTTACTAACTTTACACCGTTGAATAATATAGTGGGCACAAACGAACAGCCATACCGGCAATACATACATTATCGCCAAGTTATGCATTGTTCCAACCGTCTGGGGACATGGCTATTGTATCCAGGGTGATAACTAACCTATATGCCGTTTTCGTAAAATGCTGCTTATCTGTCACGGATTAGCGAGGTCTCCGTACACTAGATGGATCAGTCTAGTAGGGTTCTTATATATCAAGGTCAACGCATATGAGAAGGAACGGTGATCGTGAACAAGCAACAAAGAACGAGGAAAATGTAATACTTTATTACAAGATATCTTCCATTTGGTAAATATCTCAATTAACAAAATAAACAAAATAAAGAAATCCCGTAACCAAATCTTAATAGAACATAATAAACAATAACACTGAATCTTTCGATTATCAAATTCCACTTCCTTTCTAAGGTGGATTATACCGCTATACGACCATACACTAGGCGCCAAGTGTTATCTAAGAATAACTCCCATAATATAAATACACAGTATAAGCTAGTCCTCGCGGACTCTCATTACAGTAATATGTTACAACACACACATATATTTATATATATGTGAATACTTCATGGGTAATAATACCTCACTTCAAAACACATATAACTACCAATCATAATACAGCAAATAATAGATACATTCAATCAGAAAATAGACATTGACACTGGGCTAGTCCCATCTCGAATATATACGAACGTTTGTTGAAGTCAACTCGCCGAGCTCAGAACACAATTAGAACGCTGTATATCGGCCGCACGAGTGATGATGCCGGGCAGTAGACGCTTACCGCCGGCCGCTACGAATTCGAACGAGAGGTCTTGTTTTGTCGCAAACGATCGAGAAGTCGGATGAACGGGTTCGCGCGAATGACGACGCCTGGCAGAATACGTTTACCGCCGGCCGCTACGAGTCGCATTCGGTCAAGCTTTCTGACGATATCGCTGTGAGACCGCTGTTCGAGGATGGCCCGTGCTGGGTGAGCGCGTCGCGATTATCGCTCATCGACGCAAATACGTTGGGGCCGACCGGAACGTTGTCTCAAAGTACTGCTGACGTGGCGGCATGGTTTCTTCGAAGTTCGATCGAATAGTCACTCTGGACATTGAATATTACACACAAAAGCTTGGGAACGTAACCCACGTTAACGATTCCCGCCACGCTTTACGACTGTCCTTGCCATTCTCTTGGCAGCAGGGCAACCTGTCTAGTTCAACCCTGGATCTGTCCCAGTCCTTCGCCAGCGCCCAGATGGCGAAATGCGTACAACAGACGTTTATATATGCGGACTTAATTACACATCATATGACAGGTTTCCATCATTTCTATTGGCTAAAGCAATATACAATTCAAACTAAGCATAGTGGAACACCCTCTAAGATTACAGTGAAACCACCTGCTGGCATAGAAACGCTAGCAACAGAATACCACGCCCCACTGAGCGCATCTGCAACCGAGCTTCCGAAATTACGTAACCAAGGCGGTTGGTCAACAATATGTCTATCTACTGGCTTAACATTCCTCATTTCCCAAATTAGACCTCAGGCAAGTAGATTTAACCATCTAGAAATAGCAGAAATGCTACATTATCTAACAGAATATATCACCGCAAAGTGTCTGGATATTACATTGATACATATTTGGAAAATATCAATATGCATCTTCCGTAGCTTTTGCTTAGAAAATATGACATTAGTCGGCAATTTATAGTATACTGTAAGATATACAGTGCTAATGTTAGCAGCAGTTTTGTTTCGCGCTATACGAAGATATGTTTCCCAGAAATCATCCTTTAATATGTGTTTCCGTAATTTTGTCATTATAATAAAAGACGAACATGTGAATCACATTCTGCTGCACTTATATTAAACAGTTGCTATTATGTTAAAGAGAGCCTGGCTGTTCATCATAAGTTAACCGATTACAAATAGTTACCAAGCATGGATTGAAATAATGGAGAAAAAACACATATCCGCTTTAAATGGCTTAATAAAGCGGTCTACAATCTGCGGCCCGCTGGCCAATGCGGTCCGCAAAGCTATTCCATGCGGTCCGCGGACTAAACGCGAGATTGCACATAATGCGGCCCGCGGGATAATGTAACATACTGTAACAGAAATCGTGTATTATGTTGGTGTACCGGGTTCGGCCGGGGACGTGTGGGATTCGGGGGGGGGGTGAAGACGAGTGACGTAGTTGTTGTTATATTGTGAGCGAATCGGCGGGAAAGTGTTCTAGACTGTGGTTCCGAGAATACCTCATTTGATTGTTGTTCATTCTAGTATGACCTTCGCGTAGTTGGTGCATGTTGTAGCGTCCGCTGTAGTTTGAATTTGAAGCAGCTGGGTACTGCTGTTGCGAAATAAAGAAGTTGCATTCGCCTCGGCAGTTGTTTCCTTTACCGCACCGGACGACACCTAACCACCCAAATCGACGAACCCATACCGCTCGGGTCCGGCAACAATACGTTTGCGTGATGCATTTTAGGTGGGAGGAAGAACAAAAGGAGTTGTTTTGCTGATTGGAAAGGTTCGACATGATGCAGATGCCACTGAGAAACTCTTCAGGCGCGCTGCATCATCTATGCCAAAATCAGTGACAGTGCGAAATGTACTGAGCGCCATCGTGAAGAGTGTGAACTACGTTCGCGCTCGTGGCCTAAACCTCCAGCAGTTCAAGCGCCTTCGGGCAGAGACGAATTCGCACAAATCAAGATCTCCTTTACATCTGCGAAATGCACTGGCTAGGTTGCGTGGACGAGCTGAAGCATAGATTTAGCTTGTTCGCGGAGCAGGCGTTTTCAAACACAAGGCCTGCCCGACATCTTTGACCCCCAGATGCATCTGCGAGTTTTTATGTCTTGTCGACATCCTGGGGCATCTCAATCCGCTGAATTTTCAAATTTAAGGGACAATAGCATCTTACTAAAGAACTCTTCTAGTTAGTGTCTTCCAGTTCTTTTCCGCTTTCGATATCAAGTTACGTTTGTGGGAGACACAATTGTTGCATTTCTCACTCCTGAAAACGAACCAGAAAAGCAGAACACGTATAAAGCATTCATTGAGCCGAGGGAACGGAAGTTTTCATAGTGTTTTCAGATCTCTGAGCTCGTATTTGCTCTTACTTTACAGCCCGTTATAGTTGACGACGCGTTGGAAGCTGTGAGATGAAGTTCACAAGTTCTGTGGCACTCAAACTTATATTCAGTGAGTTGTAACATGTAACCAAACGTACAAGCAACGGAACAGTTTCTTAAACTAATCACACACGCCAAGTTCACTTGAACGTGGAGCACGTTGTCAAAATGTCATTTGCATGATGATAACGCGCACCTTGAATATTGTGTATTTTCAATAGGAAATTGTTCAAAATTAGCCATTGATGTTTCATAATAATAATAGTAATAATAATAATAATAATAACAACTCCAAATTGGGTACATTCAGCTTAGATTCATATGAGATAGAATGTCACGAAGATTGCACTAGTAATAACCAATATTAAGAAATCAATGTGTGCCCAACTGACCTAGCCCAAGTAATTTATTTGGCTGTCCATTCAAAAGGCTGCCGGCCCTAGTACGTGTATATATATATACATGCCTGTATGGCATGTCACATTTTACAGCATGAAGTACGACAATTTTTCTCGCACATATATATATATATCGATATATATATATGACATTCAGAGTTGAATATTTAGTAGGGGGAGTTTGAGGTTAACATGACATTAAATATGTGTTGTTTCACACATTCGTGTTTGCTTCTACACATACGCATTGCACCTTAATAACGCATTTTGACAGACTTGTCTTCGGTTGGTTTCTGTATAGACCTGAATGAGTGTCAGAGCAGCCCTTGTCAGCATGGCGGCGTCTGCGTCGACCGACCAGCTAAGTACTCGTGCGACTGTCCATTTGGGTACGTCGGCTACAACTGTCAGATCGGTAAGTTGCTGCTTCCAATAATAATAACAATAGTAAGTAGACTAATATTTATATACTACTACTAGTACTGTTACTGCAACTGCTACCTCTACTGCTACTACTACTACTACTACTACTACTGCTACTACTACTACTACTACTACTACTACTACTACTACTACTACTACAACTACTACTAAAAATAATAATAGTATTATTATAACGCATATTTGATGCACTCGTGTTGCGTGCACAATGCAGTCGTTTGAACACTGCTTTGGTGTGGCGGGCCTTACAGGGATTCTTTGAGAATTTTAATATCTTTGTAATGTACGCAATTATTAGGTAATCCTGTTAATATGATTATTTTATGTAATTGTATGCCTTTATTTCATTAGAATTATGTTTTATTAATCACTAATGACCTTGACAATATATCAAAAAAATAACTCTGCGTACGCGGAGTTTCTATTTTGGGCCCACCTTCACAATCAGTATAAGTCATGCTCATGAATATTCGGGACTGTCCGTCAGACTTCGATTAGCTACGCCGAGTTAATAGGTGCAAGAAATACGTCATCAACATGTGTGTAAATGGATTAGCCACCACCATGCGAATAAGTCGTGACCGATAAAATTATCAAAATGAAATGTGGACCAGCTGCTGTTTATGTCACAAATTCAGCAAAGTAAAGGAGGAAAATATATGGAATAAACGGAGAATGAACATAGCAACAGTTCATGACAGACGGAATGATTTAAAAGAAAACATACCACATCTCCAGCATGAAGCGCCGATGGCGACGCCGATGTCATATTGAATGATTGGCATTGTTTTTGTTGGAATATAAAAACTATGGTACTATCATGTTCATTTTTCACTAGGTACATCTGGCTATACATTTTGAAATGAAGTTTTAATGAAACGTTTAGAAAACAGAAACTTGCTGAAACCTACAAAAATTCAATAATGAAACCATATTTGCACCATAAATCCAGCTGCTATTTCCATAAGCAGTATAAATACATTATACATCACTGATGTAATTTACGGTATTAAAATAGGATAGGTGGTTATGTACTTTCCTATCTTTTCCAAGTGCAATAATTATTTGTTCTGCCCATCATTTAGAGTAAAATATATTGAATTTGTTTCTGTCGAACTCCCTTTTCGGTAACAAATAAAATGGTCATTGTATAATGGTTATAAAATTACAAAACTTTAAAAGTAACGCATATTTTTTAAAACACTGTTTTCAGCCATCATTGGTTTATTTAGCTCAAGAAGATCCTTAAGACATTTTGAATGTTGTGGAACATTTATATTTTATGAATTTTCACAATTGTTGTAAAAGACTTTGTCGACACCTTTTTATACACTACTCCCAGTATAGTTAACTTAACACAAACTTGTTTTAACACATTTTGAAGAATATGCTGTAGAACACAATCCAAACATGATGAGCATAAAAAAGCATGAATTTTATTATGTACTCCTACTTTTCAACATAATGACGGAAAGATGTGCATTTGGATGCACAAATCGATCGATTGTACAAAGCCATTTGAAACGTAGTGATGTACATATTCCCAGCAGAAGCCACACGGAACTAATGTGGCAGAACAAAGTCAGACATCTTCTTCACTACTATGTCAGTTAGCACATTGTCCTATTAAAAGCACTGCTATGCATTTTGATACACAAAGCTATGAGATGCACACATCCACTTGAAACTCGAAGTGAGGTACAACTTCCCAGAACAGAATGGGGCAGAACAAAGTCAGACATCATCTTATGTCAGGTGACCCATTGTCCAATTAATGGCAGTGTTAAGTAGAGCTCTTCAATTTCCTCTTTCCATCAGTTCAGCTATTTCCAATGTTCCTGCAAATGAACAAAGTTGAATTTATGAAACTGAGCCTAAATATGAGTTAACTACCTCAACACTGTGCAGATTAATTCAGTTTATATATTGGATTATGGGACCAAGTGTACAGCTGGCTAAATGGAAAAGAAATACAAGAGAACCTTGTTATGTTGATTCAGTCAGACTAAAATCCCAATCCATTATTTTGGCCAACTTTTAATTTGCTTCTACATAATTACCTGTATGCATTGGTCATATACAGTGCACTACAGATAACTTGAACTCACATAAGTGAATTGTTGCTAAGTTAAATCAATCTTTTCCTCAGTCCAGGGCAAAGGTCCCAATAAGGAGACCTTCTGATAACTTTCTAGTTATCAGAAATTCCACTTATCAGTATTGTCATGGGTCCCTGGAAATTCGACCTTATCCAGAGTGCACTGTATATTTTCCTTTATTCTTGCTCAAATAATTAATGTTGAATATAATTATAGATATGGGCCATTCTCATGAAAAGTCTAAAGTAACGGTAAAGTAACATGTCAAAAATAAATGTTTAATTTGATTTTAGCGAGTACTATTATTATCAAATGTGCTATTCACATGAAGCAGCGCAACTTGATCTGATCTATTTTTATATCTTTAATAATATATTCATGGATAAAAACTTATGTATACTAGAATGCAGATCTGCTGGTGTCTAAAATTCATGCATCGCAAAATTCCGTGGCAACATAGTATTGTGTACTACAAACATAAGATGTTTACATTGAATGATGACGTGCCAGCCAGGTTTACTAGCAATCGTAGCTGAAGCATTAAAAACAGTTTGTGACCTCACATATGTTTCGGTTCAAATAAGTGGGGAAATAGGGACTTTTGAAAAACGGCTGACCGGAATTTGGAAAGACAAGACCCGTAGACACACATACCCAAATCCCAGATTTAGGCAAAACAATTACATCCACGGCAGCTGCAGAAGAGGTTAATCATCTTGGTATGGTTGCATATACTGAAATTTTAGTGTGCAATTTCGTTCACTGCATGTCAAATATTGGAAAATCAAGTTTTATTAACTAGAAAGACGAGACCCTTGCCTAAGGCTATGTTAGTTATTGTAGTTGAAACTCGACATATTCAGTGACAGTCCCAGCATTAGCTGACACCGAATGCAGCCGTCTGCGTCAGCGGACGTTATAATTTTATTTAATCGAAACGTTACTCGGCTGACGGCATTCGGAAGCAGGGTAATTACACAGTTACAACGCAAACGCTTCATACACTTATAAAAATACCTGTCAATATGCATGTCTTCAAATTGCTTATTTACAATGGCATTGCTTGAATCAACTCACCTCGGAAACTAACATGTCAACTATGTGTGATGTCAATGGTCTTTGTGTGGTTCACTGCGCGTGCATGAATATTAATTATACGCGGGCTGCAGAATTAATCATCCTCGTGGCAGCAAGCTCAAACTGATTCGCGTAAACACAACTGTTTATTGTTTTTTTTGCGCAGATAACACCCAAATTATGCATAAACATGCAAGACATAAGTAGCAGAGAAATTACTTATGGGAAATTAATACGTTTCGATACGGTATACCTCGAATGTATATTAGCTTACAAAGAATCCCTTTAACGCAATTTTAGACGTTACGCTAAGTTCCATGGGAGGGAAGTTAGTACAATCCCGTACTCACGCGTTTATGGGGATTGGCACGGAGACTCCTATGGAACAATACTCCTGCTTCTGAGTCCTTTGTGGCTCTCCGTATTACTGTAATTCGTGTAACATACAGACACCATGCGACACTGTCATAGATTCGCTATATGGCATTAAAAAGTAATTGACACAAGTAAGTTTGATCGAAAAGGCAGGTTCACTTGGCTGATCCCACAGTCAACTGGACAACTCCAAGTCGCACAATAACGCGCAACAACTGTATATATCGATACTGAAACAGAAATGTTGATTCAATACCCGCTATATGACGAATAATGCGTTGTCAACTTGTCACATATTGACTGATTATTTCCAGTACCTCCCTGTGTTCTGTTTGTAGATCTAGGCCGGTGTTTCAGCAACCCGTGCATGAATGAAGCTAAATGTGTGGATAAACCCAACGCGTTCACCTGCTCCTGCGAGAGAGGATTCTACGGTGTCGTCTGTGAGACGGGTACGTACAACCCGTATACACTTTCTTATGTAGGGTCTTATCCCACATCTTCTGTCTGTATCTATATTAGTCCATCCTTAAACATCGGATCAACCAATAGAAGCTACACTAGGTGCGCAGGTGAACCCGTGTCAAAAAAACACAGGTGGTAACTCACTTCCTTGATGCGTCTTGATCTTTATGGAGGTGAATAAGTGCAGCTATTTAAATAAATGGTATCATGTTCTCAGCAGGCAACTAATGCATTGATATTCAGAAGAGGTACGGATGATATTTTAGAGATATAGTTACTCGCATCACTACACCAGTTCCAATGAAACAAGGTTCCCTACTCTTTGTTAACGAAACCATTTTTCAACATACTTTATCGGTCAAAATCCACATAATAGTACAATTGTATTCATAGTAACGCATTTTGTTGATAGTTCATAGCGCATTAGATAAAACGCAAGTGATCAATATGGAAATATACACATTTATGAATACAGACACTATATACATATAAAGTAAGCCATGCCTACATATTGTGTATTAATTAATTTAAATATAAACGTATTTGGTAAGCTAATTTAGGCTTATATGCAATTTAAATTTTGAAAAAAAAATAACTCCGATTTAATTATTAATTAACTAAAATTATTGACCAGATAAGTTAAAATGAACTTCGTCAAGAATACACATATTATATAAATACACAGATAAACGTGCAAGGCTTCATCTTTACAGAACTGGAAGCCTGTGATAGCTATCCTTGCCAGAATGGAGGCATTTGTAAGTACATGGGAGAGGACTACTTTTGCGAATGTCTCGGTAGTACAGGGACCAACTGTGAGACAGGTAGGTGTAAGACAACTTTTTTGGGGAAACAGGTATAATCGCATGATGTGTGCATGGCAGTAAATCTTGATTAATAAGGTTATGCCAGTTTAATGTGTTATGCATGTATTGTACCAAAGCAATTGTGTAGTATGGGGAATGCTCTTTATACGTTTATGACTTCTTGCATTTCCCTTCAACATTTTTTTATTGTTCTATTCTTAAATATGTTTTTGTTATTCCACGTTGTGTGTTGGATAAGCTTACAACTGTACTTGTTTGCTTATTTGCATTTTTTTTAAAATAATGTAATTAATTTCAATTTGTGCGTCTCATTGTTTGACAAAAGAACTTTGTTGAAGTGATCCAAAGTTGGTTGTCGTTAAAATTTGGACTGGCAACGCTTCACTACACAATAATAAATGTTTGTTAGGAACAGGACCATGGCCAATATACGTCCAACAAAACACAAATAGCTTCCTGAATTCCCAGGCACCGTGAACAGGCTGGGCTTGTCACTGTATCTACTTCAGAGAAAGGTTTGATTGGCTACTTTGTGGACCGGGGAGTGGGGCGTGATGCGACGGGGGTGCGACGGGAGGGGGTTATTACGGAAATTGTTTTTGTCAGGTAGGCAGCCGAATTCGATATATGCAAGTGCATCGTCTCTGTACCAAACTACAGTATATGATAATGACATTTACACGCACGCGCGCGTGCAAGCACACATGCACACACATACTCACTCGCACATACACACTCACACACACACACACACACACACACACACACACACATCGGAGGTAATAACAGTGCTGACATTGTCCGTGTCGTGCGCAGTCATCGACTGTGCGGGGATCCAGGAGGGTGGAAGACGACAGACCGGTATCTACAACGTAACCATTGGCGGGGAAAACGTACAGGTCTACTGCGACCTGGGCACCGCCGGAGGGGGCTGGACGGTGAGTGACCAACTGCTTCACGGTCCCACCACGTTCAGTGATCGGTCATTCTGTTCCCCAGTTAGCGATATGAGATCACCGAGATCATCGTACCATTTCCGTAGAGAATCTTTTATACTGCTGTTGCTGCTGCTGCTATTGCTGTTGCTGGTGATGCTGCTATTTACACCGCTTCTGTTATCACTGCTGCTACAACATCACCTTACGCATGTCCAAAACCACCACCACACCACCACCTCGTGCCCTTAGACCTTTTGAATGTGTCCCGTTACGTACCACCTAGGCTGTAGACATTCTGAAATTACGAACATCGCCGAGAACAATATTCTCAATAGAACCCCCCCCCTCCTTCTTCCAATGTGAAGACTGTCAGTGAAGTAGGACTGGAGCTCCAGCTTAGCCCACCCGATATGAATTTGGTTCAGCCGCCAGTACTTTTTGCGAGCCTCAGTTGTGGGTGCAAAGGGAGGCCCATCCATCCCCAGAGTACTGTCTCTGGAACTGACTCTGACCTCCACTATCACCAATACCATCACCATTATCGCTACTGCCACCACCGCTGCCATCACCATCACTACCATTAGTAGTAATGATAATAGTAGTTATAATAATAATACGATTGGTGGTAATTATAGTCTTTGTGACTTATATATTGCAAATTACGACGAAATTAACACTCTACGTTTGATGTGTAACATACGACCAGTTGCAATAATCGAATGATTGTAAAATGCACTGGCTAATCGTTCGCCAAGCAATGCAATTGCTTTTACTTCAATCCCGCATCATATGAAACTATGCCATCAGCTTTGATAAAACTTGAGGACAATGTTACTTATTATTAAAATATGTCAACACATAGTCTACTGATGTGTCATGTGGCAAGAAACTTGTTCTGAACATATTAGCACATTTTGTCTGTGAGCCAGACTGATGACGACACATGTAGGTTTAATGTGTGCTCATTGAAAGGTATTTTCCTCAAAAGCTACTTACAAGACACGTTCTGCTACCAATTGTTTATATTAATAATCCCAAAAATGTCGCATTTCAACCACACAATAGTTTCGGGGCATGCTCAACATTTGATGCAATTATATAAAATACGAACAGGAAGAAAATGGTTAATTATTGCGTGTATCACTTCATTTTCTATCACGTGTTTCAGGTTGTGCAGCGTAGAGAAAGCGGAATCGCCAACTTCTATCGGAAATGGAAGGAATACAAGAGTGGGTTTGGAAATCTGAGCACAGAGTTTTGGATGGGCAACGATTTACTCCATCGCCTGACGTCAACGGCAGTGTTTATGTTGAGAGTCGACCTCATATCGTTTCAGCACGAGCACCGCTTTGCCGAGTACGCCGACTTTATGGTGGAGAATGAGACTGAGAATTATATGCTTCTTCTTGGGCAGATGGACGAAACGAGCACGGCTGGTGAGGTTTGGTAATTTATAACATCGAGGCTGTCGTGCAATCACTTGTCGTTAACGAATATCCACAGCGCATGCTATTGTCACAAAAGTTATGCAATTATCGAATTAACATATGTGAGTTAAAATAACAGTATTTAAGAATATGGAGAGTGGAGTAAAACGATGAAGGGGCGAGAGCTAGAGGGATATATATATATATATATATATATAGAGAGAGAGAGAGAGAGAGAGAGAGAGAGAGAGAGAGAGAACAGACACACTGACATATACATAAATAGAGATAAACAGCGTTAAATACATTGAGAGAGGGAGAGATGGGAGGCAGGAGTGGGTGGTGATGAGAAACAAATAATTAGAGACACGCAGAAACGGTGAATGTGGGGGCGATATAGAAACACAGGCGACTGTGCACTTTCAGTCACCTACTGTGACTTTCTCCTCACTTCTAGGAGACGCGTTGAGTTATCACCACCACATGCCGTTCAGCACTTGGGACCGCGACAATTCGCAGTCGGGCAAATGTGCTCGCCGCATGTACGGGGGCTGGTGGTATCGTCGTTGTATGAATGCCAACCTCAATGGCCGCTACCAGTTCGGATCAGGGCTGTCGCTCATTGTGTGGATAAACTGGAAGGGGCTGATGTCGATGAAAAAGGTCGAAATGAAGATAAGACCGTTTAACTTTGTTATTGGTAGGTGTGCACGTTTGGTGGCTAACAGTGACCGGTTTTATGAGGTATTTGTTCATATGAGACATCGCCCAAGGACTATTATGTACACATTTTTTTTACGATTGTTTCGAGTTACTCAAGCTTCATCTACCATCCACTTTCTATTTTTTTGCCACCAATTATAGTTAAGCAATTTAAAAGTTCTTAAAATTGGATATGATTACTTACTAGAACACAGTGGTATGCATGATGATACAAAATTGCTCTCTTGTGATTTCAAAAATATTATATGGTGATGTATTCCTAATTTAAATAATCCTGGGTAAGCACATTTTACGATATGTTAATTTCACAGTGACAACTATTGATAAACGTTCTATGTTGTTGTAGTTTGTAATTTATTAAATTACACAGCATTATTTGGATAATAATTGTGTGTACAGTTATTAGTATTTCCAAAATTAAGTGTCAACGTGTAACGTTCGAATGACGTCATCGTGCACGTGACGTAGGTTGTCACTGCCCTTTTCACATTCAGCATCAAATAAATCTCTGCAGACAACCGACAACCACCTGAAAGATTTGCATGAGAAAGTAAAGCAAAACAGACATGGCGTTACAAGAGAACAAACTACGTGTACAAATAAGCGATAACGTTTTTTAGGATCAGAGAAATAAGGTCAGCGATCAAACTAGTAGATGGGAATTAAACAAGTTCTCACGTCGTACGATCACATCATTTAAGCAAATCATCATTAGTACTGGTGAAGTCATGTCGAAGAGATGACGAACAATGCACAGGAAAACATGTCATTGTGGATACGTTTCTAAGAACTATACAGCGTATAGTATTGTTGTTGTTATCCTCACAGAGAAAGACACCTGTCTGAGCGACCCGTGTAAGCATGGAGGATGGTGCATTATCGTTAAGCAGGGAGTTTTTCGATGTTACTGCGAGCCGGGATTTGTTGGGGACCAGTGCGAGACAGGTGATTATTAATTGTCTCACACCTATAAAATATTGACGTATATGTAATATGAACTGTTGACCACCCATTTTCTTTGTCAATCAATTAATCCAGTCCTATGTGAGAAAAAATACTTTATATTATATTATGTACATTGTTCCTTTAATAATGTTTCTTCGTGTCCTCTAATTCTTCTATCTTTCTTAAGTGGGAGAAGTTCGTCTATTAATGTGTCCATAAGTATTTTATATTCTAAACAAATCTATCTGAACTCTAAATCTTCTTTTCTCTTGGGTTGTTAAAAATAAGGTATCTCAATTCTGGAATCATGTCAGTTGTTCTGTTGTGTATCCGGTCTACCGCATTTATGCTTCTGCTGAAGGTGTGGCCTCCGCGCATGTATATAGTATTCTAAATGATGCGTAGCGTTATGAACACACACACACACACACACACACACACACACACACACACACACACACACACACACACTATTTATGCCCAGTATTATATATTGGTATCAAGGTATTTTTCAAAATTGCTAAATTAGCTTACACTTAAATTAATCAAAGTACAGTTTGTAGATGTGTTATATTTATAATGTATGTTGTGTTTATACAGATAAATGTGCATATTTCCATATGTATTCCATGTGTTTTGACTATTAGAACACTTTGAACAACAAGGAAATGCGTTAATATAACAACTAAGTGTATTATTGTGTGGGCTTGGGCTGGAAATGTATGGTGGACAATGGTTTTCGTTAGCAAAGAGTGGCAAACTTTATTTATTGGAACTGGTGTAGTGATGCGAGTGACTTAAACTTTAACAAAAGCTACCGGAGCTTTGCTACGCGTAAAGACCTTACTTGCCGGTTGACAACATGACGCACTAATATATATAACTGCACTTTTTATCCCTGTGATACCTTCTAGAAATAGACGAATGCGTAAGTGCACCGTGCGAGAACGGCGGAAACTGCGTTGACGGCCCTGGAGGTTATACCTGCAAATGCCTCATCACGTTCTACGGCACTAACTGCGAATCAGGCAAGTGAAACTACTGAACTCTACACTACACTGTTGGCTTACTAATCCACGAGCATTGTGGTTGAAAGTAGATTTGACTAGTATATAGCTGATTTAATCAGAATAGTTGCAAAATGCCACATTGAACAACACAAGAGTCCTCAGGTTTCCCCAAAGTGCGTTCGCCACAGCAAGCCTACCAACCAAGCTAATACAACCATAGTAGACAGTGGGCCATTATGGCATTAAGTTGGAATTATTTGCGCCTTGGTTTCAGCAGTCTAATCTTCGGAGCAACATAACACCATAATAATAATATAATCACAGGCATACCAGTGCACTCTGCGTATAAACGTGTTCTGGCCAAAACGTTACCCCACAGTGTAGAGGGCCTAGCACACATGTCGACGGTAATGGTAAACCACGACAGAAAGCGGTAACATAAAAATCGTTCTAATTGAAATAACACTGGGTCAAGCACACGCGCGGCGGTAATCCTCTCTAAGCTAAAACTGCTCGACGGAATCCCGTCGAAGATCGCAACAATAGCGATTTTCAAGAAAATACCGTGAGGAAATTCCTCTCTAACAAATCAGCGCTGTTGTTTTGGTATGTCGTCACATTTCACATGTTCAAAGATATGGATGTCAATGACAATTTTTAATTGGAGTATCATTTGGTTTTCAGGCAGATAAATTAATTATTGCAATGTCTACTCCAACAATCGAGGTTCACGCTCCTCTTTGATATTTGATAATGATCTTACGTAACTGATTAATTTTAAATTAGTATGCATTGCTGTGCGGGTATGTATGCGGTTATATTTCTTAATGTAGTTGCTGTGAAATTCACATGTAATGTATTTATGTATTCTGTAAGTTCAGCTTGTATCCACAAACATTTCTGGATGTGGTTCTTTATAAGGGTTCGCTTCTTCTTCAGATGCTTGTAACTGTGCCACGTGCATAACCACAACCGAGACCCCCACCCCAGCCGTAGGCCCGTGTCCGGGAGTCGACTCTGGACCGTGTGTAGGTATGTGACGGTCAGCCATAACGAATACGTGACAGTCAGCAATAACGATTACATGATAGTCATCCATAACGGACGGCATCGCTGGGGCAATTCCATAAGAGCGGTGATATTGCAAACTGTTACATTTCAATGGAACAATTATTTCATGAGTGATCATACTACGATAGTGACTCAAACTTAGGTAATTGTTTCCTTTGAATATATGCAGCTGTTACCTGAAAAAGGAATTCAGGACAAGTTCATGCGTAGCATCCCAATGTATACGTTCTTTTGTCCCATGTTCCGCCTGTTATTGCTACCTCTTGTTACGTTCTTTTGTCCCATGTTCCGCCTGTTATTGCTACCTCTTGTTACGTTCTTTTGTCCCATGTTCCGCTTGTTATTGCTACCTCTTGTTACGTTCTTTTGTCCCATGTTCCGCCTGTTATTGCTACCTCTTGTTACGTTCTTTTGTCCCATGTTCCGCCTGTTATTGCTACCTCTTGTTACGTTCTTTTGTCCCATGTTCCGCCTGTTATTGCTACCTCTTGTAGCCATCCACTATTTTTTGCACAGTTCTGCGTGTTTTCTACAATATCTGCTGAGTTACAAATCTGCCAAATGTCCTCCCCACACGAACATGTAGGGCAGACCAATGTTTTATCACGCGTGCGTAAAATATTATTGAATAAAACATTTATCATACGTTTAATTGTGCAATTATTTTCAAACACTATTGCATTTACTTAAGATATTTGAATAATGGTTTCAATGACTTTTAAATTAATCTGAAAAAAACTGTTCTGTTTATCAGTTGTGATTCAAGCTGGGTGTTTCTTATATTGAAATGTCAAATTTTGTATATTTCTTTAAGTTTTCCTAATTCATACTGTTATATATAATGATTCAATCTGTATAAATATGCCACATTTTCCGTCGTGACGTGCATCGAACGGGAGTAATTTTAAATCGTGTTGTTATTAAGAAGTGAAATGCATTAACATATGTTGATTATTATGTTATTTTTAACAAAAGCAGATGTCATATAAACTAATTAAACCAGTATCGCCATGTTCCGAAATATGTGTTTAAGTTAAGTAATAAAAGTCCTTTTGAATGTCCTTAAACTAGAATTCTAGATTAACATCTAAAACTAACCAGTTATTGCATCTTTCTTCGGGGATATCCCGATTTCAATGTACCCCCGCGAGGACGCATGTCTTAATTTTAAATGCATTATTCAAAAGGTACCATCGTAATACATTTATATTTACCAATTATTGTAATGCATAGTTGTTCTTGTGTTACTTGACACGTTGGCACCTATGTGTTCAACTACTGGTGGTACTGAATGTGTTTCTGCTTAACATATACAACCATGAACAATACCAGTTGTAAAGACTTTGACGTATGACGTCACAGTTGGATGATGTCATCATATCCATGAGTCTCCGTATGTGCTGTGTTCACTCCCCTGTGTCTAGCGTGTTATTCTCTGAGGTCGTATGATTAGAGAACCATTTACCAGCTTGAGAGAAAGTGAAACTAATGAACCTTGAGACCAACGGAAGGCAATCTATTTAAAAGAGGCGATATGTATGCAAACAATAAAAACTACAATCGACCGAGAGGAGAGAAACTCGTGTATATGTCGATGGTGTCCGACCGGAAGTCACACGTACTGTCGGAGCTTGCTTGACAAGAGGCAGCACTTTATTCAAACCGGTTAAACTCACATTTAGATATATGTAAAAATGCATTGGACATAAATTAATTATCCTGAGTAATGGTCAATAAAGTAACATTTGTGTGGTTATTTCAGCATTGAAGACACCAGGCAAACCAGGTAAGTGCTTGGACATAGTACGAAACTAATATCACCATAAATCTGTGGGATATTTAATTTCTGATTGCGTGGTTAGCTGTTTATCAACATGTGACGGGACCTTCGGTAACTACAACGCATATATAGTTATTGTGTAATGCACAAGTTTACAATATTAAATTACATCATCACCGAGATACACTATAATTTTCACCCGATCAAACCAGACCCACACTGACTACAGTGTATACGTTACACCGACTGCGTTATTTTCGTAGTCGGCGTGACGTCATAATCACGTAAACGTGAAAACACTCGACTACGTTGGGGGCTAATAGGTACCAGTCTGACCCATTAGGAAGTGTTCAAGTTTACGAGATTATAACGTCACGCCTTCTTCAGTACAGGTGTCAGTCGGTGTAGCATATACTCTGCCGTCGGATGGAGTCTGGTGTGGTCTGGTTTGGTCGCATCAGGTCATGAGAAAAGTGCCAGTGTATCCAAGCCTTAACACCTTTCACTCATTTTTCACTAATCCCTTTATCAAACGGTCGTAGAGGTGTCATGGCCACCATCAGTCATCGCCAGCCTCGAATATGTTTGTGGTGTTCTTGGTTTCCGGCGAATGAGTCGACTTGTTCTAGAAAAAAATAGACGTTGATAAATGCTACACCTAGGCGTTTCTTCTAATTGATATACGTTGAATTCACCAAAGATTTATTTTACACACAACGTCCTGCATTGTATGTGATTTTAATGTGATATTCTATTTCCATGACTCTGATCGATGAAAAACACAATTTCAAAATACAGTTGCTAATTTACATTGTTGTAAACAAGACACTGCTCTTACAAATTTGGTCGTTTTCTCTTTAGCGAACCCCGCCATACGTTGACGCTTTTTAACTGCGGTTTTCTTGTTCTAGTGTTTAAAAATAATATTCTTAACCATTTCAGTACGACAGGCCGGTTTTCCGGCCGCACTGTCTGTGACGCTTCAGTACGACAGGCCGGTTTTCCGGCATTGACGATGTCTGCTATTCAAATTGTTTTTATTCATAATAATCCACTGCGTGGAGCCACTTGTTCTGTACGGTTGTCAAGGCAATTAAGTTCGCTATTCAACAGTGGTCATCGTTTATTATCGCTCAATAATAATTAACTGTCATTTTCACGGTTTTTAATGATGGATTATCAAAATCTGCGGCGGCCACAATGGAGGACTGCATTACTCCAACTAGCGATTTACCACCGTATGTTTTGGACAGATTATTTGACAGTTTTAACAAAGAATCTTTGTTGGATGTTGGCGATCGACATAAAAATTCATAATAACGATGGCGGCGAACTTAGTACACAACTGCGTTCAGCAACTGCAAAAACGTTGAAATATTGGCGGCCATCTTGGATTGTTGGTTACCATGACTACGGAATGTAAAATGATATGGCTCATTTTATTCGCTGATTATCATACGTTCCGAAAATATATAACATTCCTATTCATAAAATGCATTTTTGTTTCTCAAATTTTGACTTGAAGTGAGGTAGTCCATTATGTTGCATATTCACTGGGAATGTAGTATTCAGTGGTCACAGCTGATCAGGGCTGTAGTACTGAAATGGTTAAAACTAATATATGCTGCAATGACACAAATATTATATAACCGTTATTGTAGACATTTAAAAATACGTTGCTTTTTATATGTAGACATTTAAAAGTAAGTTATTTGTTTACAAACTGTATTTTACATGTTCTCTATGTTTGACACAAATGTATGTGTTTAAGTGGTTGCACTTGCCGCCAACATTTGATTCCAGACTGTCATCAGCATCATTTACATAGCTGCGTATCAATGCACCTTTGTTGTCAGACTGATCGGTCACTTGTTTCCATATACTGGAAGGTTTTGTCAAAAACTACTTTGGTCCATGTTATTATACCGTTTCTGGTCAGTGTAACCATGCTTGCCTTTTTTGTTTACATAAAACATTAAATTAAATGAATGATAGTCCATCACATAATCAGTCTTTGAACGGATGCATCGTGATCCTTTGAACGAGTAACAGTTGTTGGCTTACACGAATGGCGAAGATAGGTTTTGGTGAAATATATGTATTAACAATGATTTATTGTTGATGAATGTAAATTCTGGTTTGCCTTGGCGTCATTCTGCCAAATATGGATTGTTCGAGATATGTTCTTCATGTAATGCTGTATGTAGTAATGTTCGGCACACAGTAGCCTCATTATATGTAAACTCTCCCTAGCTATGCTCAGTTCGCTCTATTCTTAAGGGCTGGTGAAATAGTTGCAGTGGTGTGTTCTAGTGTTTCTCGTCGTGTTTATGTGCGTGCATGCATATGTGTGTGTGTGTGTGCGTGTGTGTACCTGTGTGCGTGCGCTTGCGTTTCATGCTAAGCTATCTACTACGTTATACATAATAATGGTTTTCGGTGCTCTTCCAGTGGATATGATCCTCCGCCTTCTCACCATCATTCTGTGCACCGTGGCGTTCATTCTCGTCATACTGCTTGCCGTCATCATCTGCTGCAAAGCCAAATGTATGTCCACTTTTAACAGGGAATTAACAGCAACTGTCTATAGTTCACTGGAATACTGTTCTAAAATCGTCTATTTTACGTGAACATATTAAGCTACAACATAATAAGTAAGTAAATGTATTTCTTCATCCAGATGATACACAATATCGTTCAAGCGTAATGTAACACAATGAGGTGGCTACCAGAGAAGGTAACTTATCGAGCCGGTGGCCAATTGAACCAAACTCATATAGTGTACTCCCACATACATAATATTACGTGTAGAAAGGTTATACAGTGCATTCAATTGCAATAGCTTCAGGTTAACGACTTCCGTAAATTAAAGCTAGAGATGTTGTACCAAGGACATTGTTTGTGAATTCTCTTACACTATATACTTATATTTAAACTTTAGTTAATGCCAATTATAAAGCTCCTGGCTTTATTATTTAAAATATTTAGCGTTTTCGAATTTGTTAGATTTAAACTTTAATTAATGCCACTTATAAAGCTCCTGGCTTTATGCTTTTAAATATTGAGCGTTTTCGAATTGTTAATGGGTCTACAGATAGTTTATTTTAAAGTCGACACATATCACGATAGTAATATGTCATCTCTAAACATATTCACTCAAAATAGACGATTTAGTATTATATGTTTAATTATATTGCTAATTGTATGTTATACGTTGTTGATTTGGTATGTGTTTTGGTCGGAGCTTTCGGAATATTTGGGCATTTCAGTTAACCGAAACCACCACTAATGACAATTGACCAAGAAAATGGCTCTATGTGCCTTTGCTGTTCACACAGGTTGTCCAACAAAACACGTTAGCATAAGTTGATATCGATTTGTAGTCCGCACTGATCTAATTATGTGTAACACGAATTGCAATGTTCGAACTTCCCCTCAATCTATTTTATGTAACTAGTACAAACAATGCATGCATACTATATGTTGGAGTCACTCAGCCATGCTACAATTATACCGCAGAGACTATTTGTATATACATATTCACCACTGCCTGTTAGAGCTAGATACTCATTGATTTAGTTGAGCTAATTCCAACAAACAACATTATGTGTGGAAACAGTAGCAAGAGGCTTCGAACCAAGGCTTTCTCGATTTAGAGGGTCATGCTTTAAACATCAGCCTGTTGCACACCCCAAATACTGTTTTACATGTTCCCTGTTATGCCTACCTGTCTGAGATTGTTTCATCAATGGAATGGGTGTCTGATATGTTCAGTGGAATTCGAATGCATCGCAAACATATCACATTTCATCATCAGTACATCGATCTAACATAAACACTCCAGATTATTGACATACCGTAGTATCCCATATAGACGCTCACTTGCCTAATAGACGCGCAACCCCTTTCACAGAAGAGAAAACACCCAAACAAACTGATTTTCGGTAATGAATGTGCACTTCTAAAATACAAAATATGGTAATAATATCGGTGCTGGCGCCACCTAGCGGTTACTGTCTGAATAACAATTAATTGAACTTTTTTCCTTAAGGTGGCACCACATTTATAATTTGAGCGACGTTCGTTTTATTCGCGAAGTAGGGCTTGTTGTCATAATCACGTAAATCTTCCAAACACTGCAGACGAAGTATTGAAATAACGAGATATTCACAATCGCGCAGCCGTCTGTAGCCACGAGGAAGGGTCAAACCAACGGAGCGCCTAACTTGATGTTTTCGAGAATCGCTCCCTTCCGTTCCGACCTTCGTGCACGCAGTTGGCCTTGCCCCGTTGCATCGCTAGAAAAGAACGCGGGTTTGGACTATTTGAGCGCCGATTCAGCACAGACGGTGGTTATCCTGCAACGCCCAATGATGTCTTCTGGCTAGCATGATGACTGTCAGTTTAGCACTGATCAATGTATCGATCTAACGTGTGTTCGACCTCCGGAGTTCATCGCTGTCAATAGCTGTCTGTCGCGATTGGCGCGTTGAATACCGTCTTCTGTCGACTGAAAGCAGTGTGTTTTGGTAGATGTTCTGATTCTGCCTTTACTACGCCTTGCCTATATTAGTTTTGCACACGCGTGACATGTACGCAATCTGTGCGTTCGTCCACCGCTGGCAGCTGCTTGTGCTACGTATGTCTTATGATAAGGCAATAGACACGCACCACTAGGGCAGTGCGCGTCTATTGTGGATACTACGGTAGTCTGTTGTCAAGCTTAAATGCCCTGCAATTGACTCAACGGAATCATTGAGGCACTTTCATATGTTCTACAACGCATTGCGTCTGTCTTCTAATACGTGATAACATGTTGTTTATTTGGCTAAGACTCTACAACTCGCAAATTATTAAATTCCTCTTTTTCTTGGTCGCATCGTTGTTGTTTCATTACAAACTGTTAAATGTATTCCTGGTCGTATGCTTGTGCGTGCGTGCGTGCGTGCGTATGCATGCATATGCGTGCGTCCGTGCATGTGCGTGTGTTGTGTGTGTTGTATGTGTTTATTGTGTGTGTATATATATATATATATATATTTGTTTGTGTGTAATGATTTCAGGCAAATCATTCAAGCACAATATTCCTTAATATTATATAATTGTATCGTTTCGATAACTTGTATTGTGTCAACTGTAAAAAAACGAGAAAACTATCACTGTAATACAGTGACCATATTGTCGTAATAATTAATTCTTCATTATGTTGCAGTCATTGCGCGTGTTTGTCCAGTGCCAGGGAAATTAACCTGCAACGTTACTCACGACAGAAGCAATTAGACGGTTCTAGCGGAATGACACCGTCTAAACTATTCCACCAAGTCGTCTGAACCACTCCTGTGTTGCGTCGCTACAAGTCATCATGTTAGCAACACACATCTGTTGACATGTACATTTAAGTGCATAATTGGTTGTGTTGTGTTTTACCCAATGTGCGCCACCCATATTCCCAAAACAATAGCGTTTCACGACAAGAACCCTCGCCTTACAGCGACATTGTAACATGTACTTTACAATTCAAACTTACGTTATATAACATAAGTGAGTTAACTCTGACGTCATAGTCTTGCAGTGACTTCGTTCAAAAGGACGAAGGATTGTAAAATGTTAGTACAAAAATGTTAAGTTAACTAAATCGGGCAATATGTCGTTGCCGAAAAACGTATGTTCAACAGAAAACAATTGACGGAATTGTGTGTTTGGGTGTGTGTGGGTGTGTGTGGTTGTGTGTGGGTGTGTGTGTGTTTGCTTGTGTATGTGTATGTTGTGCGTATATGTGTTTGTGTTGTGTTTGTGTGTGTGTGTGCGTGCGTGTGTATAATGATACTATTAAACTAACCCATTGGAGTAGCTGGTTTGTTTGCTTTAGTGTTATCTGATTACTAGTATCACGATTTGTTATTCAGCCTACTGGGATTTTGCTTATTGTATTGGTTAAGTAGATTTCACATATGTAAGTGCATAATTTGAGGCATTGTCGCTTCATTTGCGTTTACGTATGCATTTAGAGAAACTCTGTTGTATTTTAGATCAACCGGTGTAAGTGTAAGTTATTTTTTGTATGTGTTGTAAATATCAGTCAAACACTATATCGTGTTTATAAATTATATATCAGTTTTACATTCCCAATTTGAAACGTCTGTGCGAGGTACATTTCAACCTGCCCGTAAAATACCCTAGTACATTGTTTAGCAACCAACTCATTGGTTGTTACGGAATTAGGTCAAACGTCAATGCCCAGGTTGATTGCGTGTATGCACCAGTATTGCAGACAGTAATACTATCATCATTTATTGAAACAGAAAAGGATGTTCTTTGGTGAAGCAGCTCAAACGGGTATCGCAAAGTTGAAATTAATTCGTAAATGTAATTTATTAATATTTACAGCATTGCATTATAAGTATCAATAACACATCCCAAATAAATTAATATGTCACCGTCCGTATTTTGTGGAAGTAGCCAAGTTGTCAGTCTTCATCGTACAAGAAAATAGCCTGTATTTCTTTAAGAGCATTAGTTAGATAAACAGTATAGTGGAATAATATATGTAAAAGTTCACGTTTCTTCGGAATGTTTGCATGTTTACTCGGTACTTCAATCGGGCGTTGTTCTGTATTTGAAATTGTTGAGAAATAAAATTAATGCCGTTTTAACATTACCACTGCATTTAATTATATTGCGTAATTAATTACTTGGAGAATGTTGTGAGGTGGCGGTAGGTAGTCGGATCCAAAACGAGGTCTTTGGAATTTGGCCGCGCAAAGATCACGTTAGCGTGACGTCCCCACAGACTTTTGGAATGTGTCGTTGTTCTGGCGAATGTCAATGTGTATTGAGAGGTTTTTGATGAGCTCCAAACTGTTGAAAGCCCCCCGCCCCCGTCTTCCCATGTGATGGCATACACTTGGAGATTTGGGGCCCCATATGCTGATTCAGAAGGACCTGGGTGACTAAGCCTGCAATAGAGTGGCATGCCCCTTTGACTTCTTCAATGTGCCCTTGTTACGTGGCCCCCTAAACCTGTTCAATGTTCCCCCGTTACGTGTCCCCCTAGACTTATTCAATGTGTCCCCGTTACGTGTCCCCCTAGATTTGTTCAATGTGCCCCCCGTTACGTGTCTCCCTAGACTTGTTCAATGTACCCCCGTTACGTGTCCACCTAGACCTGTTCAATATGCCGCCGTTAAGTGTCCCCCTAGACTTGTTCAATGTGCCCCCCGTTACGTGTACCCCTAGACTTGTTCAATATGCCCCCGTTACGAGTCCACCTAGACCTGCTCAATATGCCCCCCGTTACGTTTCCACCTAGACCTGTTCAATGTGCCCTCGTTACGTGTCCCCCTAGTATTCTGAAATTATCAACGCGAAGAATCGATAATTATCCAACTGCACCCTCCCCCGTCTTCCGAAGTCATAATGCGACAAAGGGGATGAACGTCAAGGGGGCGGTGCAATTGGAAGCTCTCGGCTCCCAGGCTACCCTCTCTGGGATCTGCCCCTGGGTGGTGACATTGTAATATCCGCCGTGTGTGTGTGTGTGTGTGTGTGTGTGTGTGTGTGCTTTTATGTTTTGTGTTGTTTTCTCTATCACTCAGAGTTTGGCCGAGCCATCTCATTCGTTTGATTTAGAGTAGTTATGTTAGTGGTGGCATACGCGGCACTTCGCAGTTCATGTGACGTATATCCCTAGTATTCGTCGAAAGCATCACCCCTTCTATGGGTCAAATTTGAATGTATGATGTAAACACTATGTTTGCATCTTCCAAGTATTCGTCTTCCAACTATCTGATCTTGCGTAACAGATTTGGAAAAAAAAGGTAGAATACACGTGGTATTGACACAACACATGCTACACTATGCTGGGTCAAACCACACATTATTATACTGGCCAACACTTCAGGAATATCCGGGAGTCTCCTTGATGTTATACGTATCTCCGAATTAAAACAAAAATTGGCAGGTATATACGCAAACTGTTGACTAATTGAAGTGCCTGTACATTCTTTAACGGGGTGAATAGGCTTAAGAGCACTGGTTTTTTTTAATAATTGTACTGGTAAATAGTTACGTTAGATCTCCGTTACGACGGTGTATTTGGTGGATGGCATTGACAATATATCTAATGGAATGCTTAGTCAGCAGTGCTGTATTAGTATCTTACTAATTTCAAAACATTTAAGAAAGTCTTGAGAACCTGGTTTTGTGACATGTAACTGAAGTACATTTGCCTGCTTCTCTGGCACCATTTCCCGAGGCATTCCGATTGAACATTGTTTGAAATAGACTGACATTACAACATGAACAGTATCAACTGGTATTGTAAACATATTGTTTGCGAAGTTGTTGTTGAATGGGATAAGTATCACGCGGCACAAAACACATCGTTTGCGCTGCTGAAATATGCAAATTGTGTCTGCAGCCACCGTGGACACTTACAAAATAGACAGACCTGACACTTCTAAAGTTCCTGCAGTGCTATTGCACATCCCCCATATTGGCCTAATGACATCGGGGTCTTTGCCAATATATATATATAGAGAGAGAGATAGAGAGAGAGAGCGAGAGAGAGAGTGAGAGAGAGTGAGAGAGAATGGGTCATATATAGGGCCTATATTTTTGTTTTAATCTAAAATTCTAAATATATGTTTAACTCCCACTCATAGCTGTGTGTTATTTATGAATATAGCCCTATTATCGCTGGCAAAATCGGTACTCGTTTCCAGTACGTCACATTCTGCCAACGTCACAGCCAAAATTATGCGCAAGACATCAAACTGTTTCTGTATCAAAAATGTGTACGTCTGCGTTATATTATATAGTCTGCATGCCATCTACCAAATCAATCTTTTCCGCAGGTTTCGCATAAACAACGTTGCCATACGTTTTTGCAAAGAACAAATGTGGGACCAGAATTAGACCCAAAAAATGTAGAATACGCGGCAATTTCCTCACATCCATACATTTTGAAAACTGCTCGGTCAATCACTGCACAATCGAACGTGTCAAACAAAGGTGTGGTGTGTTAGCTGAACTTCAGGTTGGAATATTATTTTAATTAAATATTTAATGCAGCTCTTTACTGTTCATAAACACAGTTTGGTGACTGGAGAAATACTATTAAATGTAAAGCGAGTTCAGGACTAATTCGCATCGGTACTATGCAAGTTGGCTTTGCAAATACGTGCGTGAATCACAGAAAACAAAAGCTGTCTAAATTGTGGTAAAGAATTCATCTGTGTTATACATAATGAACAATCCAATTATTAAACCACTAATGCAAGCATGCACCTTAGATGTTGTACGACTAAAATGGCGAAAGGGGGCGGGTCTAGGCTGTCGCTTACAGGAACTATAGTATAGGCAACGCTATCGCAGATGTCATGTCTTCACTTGCACGTGGACCAATGCGTGCGCGCATTGAAAACAACTTTACACACACATACGCATGCACGCACACACACGCACGCACACACACACACGGATATAAATTACAACTTTTACTAATTTTGACTATTGGTTTTTTAAACTATGGATTCGTATATACATGTATTTTATTAGTTTTGGATTATCTGGCTGGAAAAAAGCGGACAAGTGAAATGGAAATATAAGTTTATTAGGTATGCATTTCTATCAAAATCACAAAATTGATGGAACACGGCCAAGCCAGCTAATTTTGGCTCGTGTTCAGGTTCCAGGATATGACTGTTTGACTTAATATCCGGTGCGCTGTGGCAGGACACGTGTACAAGTTAGACGATCGAACGGCCGGACCCGTATCGATAGTTGGGGACGTAAACGAACCACTGAGTACATGCACACCGACTGTGTCCATCGATGTATTTCTGAATATAACATATTTATTGTTATGATATAACACGATATATTGTGCGAATTGTCAAGTGAAACTAAGTTTACAAGTGAGCGACGTACAACTAGTTTAACACAACTGATGTAAATATTTGTGAAATTACCTTCAACCTAACCATAACCATAACCATAATTATATCTTTCAACCTTACCCTAAACCAACCTTTTTGCACGTCAGAACAACGGTAAAAGGCCGTTTTTACTTGGACGTGTAGAATGAAGGTATCTCCGTTTGCAAGAGCACGCCGATGTAACACAAGGTGGGACACTAGCGCTCTATTGGGTGCTTGTACTAGCTGTTCAGTTGTAACATCAGCTTCTAGCACTTCAGCGTTTAAGCCAATGTGCACTAATACGATGATCACCGCATTCCATTCAATGTGCATGTCAATTTCTACTCCAGACTTCCAGAGATCGAGGCCATGTTCAATGATCAATACAATTGTCGGTGTATTTGGGAGGAGGCATCCGCCCAAGTGTAGGTTAAGAGTGCTCTTTATATATTCTTAGTACATGGTAAACATATTAAATGCCAGTTATTTTGATACAGTACCATTGAACGAAGGATCTCCTGTTTATGTAGACAAAAACGAAGGTCGTCTTGCTTTTCGAAACGTCTTTTCCACCAAGATGCTTTGTCGAGAAACGTAGATGCGCATCGAAAATGTGTTGATGATGTCTTAACTTTTGAAGCAATGATATATATATATATATATGTATATATACATATACATTTTATAAATATATCATATATAAATACAAGTGTATGTATATATACCTGTATATATATATATATATATGATATATTTATATAATATATGTGTATATATATATAAAATCGTATATATATATATGTATGTATATATATATATACATACATATATATATACGATTTTACAATATATACACATATATTATATAAATATATCATATATATATATATACAGGTATATATACATACACTTGTATTTATATATGATATATTTATATAATGTATATATTATAAAATCGTTCGTTCTATGTTTGTATGTGCACCCACATGTATCGGGCTGAAATTTTGCAAGTCATTTACCGGGCCCATTGAGATGGTTCGTAGATTTATATATTTGTGAAATTCGTCCGGAAGGAGTGGATAACTTGGGGGGCTCAATATTTCAAAAGGATGTACACGGAGTTCCAGCTGCGGAATTTAATCTTTGTTTGTATATCATCGTAAAGATAATTATGCCATCTACCTATACATGTCGCTGGACGCATACGCAAACTTTGAATTGTTTTTTGAGTTATTGACGTTTATAAATCCTCAGCGCTTAACATGCCCCAGGGGCAGGTTTCATGAAGCGGCTAAGAACATTCTTAACGCTAAGATGATTGTCTTAGTAAATTACGTGATTTTTTATATAAGCGAGCATAGGAGTTTACGCAAACACGTGACGCTAAGTAATTGCGTAACTTTAAGTACGCTTCATGAAACCGGCCCCAGGTCTACCTAGCTGATTCAGAAGGACCTGGGTGACTAAGCCTGCAATAGAGTGGCATGCCCCTTTGACTTCTTCAATGTGCCCTTGTTACGTGGCCCCCTAAACCTGTTCAATGTTCCCCCGTTACGTGTCCCCCTAGACTTATTCAATGTGTCCCCGTTACGTGTCCCCCTAGATTTGTTCAATGTGCCCCCCGTTACGTGTCTCCCTAGACTTGTTCAATGTACCCCCGTTACGTGTCCACCTAGACCTGTTCAATATGCCCCCGTTACTTGTCCCCCTAGACCTGTTCAATATGCCGCCGTTAAGTGTCCCCCTAGACTTGTTCAATGTGCCCCCCGTTACGTGTACCCCTAGACTTGTTCAATATGCCCCCGTTACGAGTCCACCTAGACCTGCTCAATATGCCCCCCGTTACGTTTCCACCTAGACCTGTTCAATGTGCCCTCGTTACGTGTCCCCCTAGTATTCTGAAATTATCAACGCGAAGAATCGATAATTATCCAACTGCACCCTCCCCCGTCTTCCGAAGTCATAATGCGACAAAGGGGATGAACGTCAAGGGGGCGGTGCAATTGGAAGCTCTCGGCTCCCAGGCTACCCTCTCTGGGATCTGCCCCTGGGTGGTGACATTGTAATATCCGCCGTGTGTGTGTGTGTGTGTGTGTGTGTGTGTGTGTGTGTGTGTGTGTGTGTGTGTGTGTGTGTGTGTGTGTGTGTGTGTGTGTGTGTGTGTGTGTGTGTGCTTTTATGTTTTGTGTTGTTTTCTCTATCACTCAGAGTTTGGCCGAGCCATCTCATTCGTTTGATTTAGAGTAGTTATGTTAGTGGTGGCATACGCGGCACTTCGCAGTTCATGTGACGTATATCCCTAGTATTCGTCGAAAGCATCACCCCTTCTATGGGTCAAATTTGAATGTATGATGTAAACACTATGTTTGCATCTTCCAAGTATTCGTCTTCCAACTATCTGATCTTGCGTAACAGATTTGGAAAAAAAAGGTAGAATACACGTGGTATTGACACAACACATGCTACACTATGCTGGGTCAAACCACACATTATTATACTGGCCAACACTTCAGGAATATCCGGGAGTCTCCTTGATGTTATACGTATCTCCGAATTAAAACAAAAATTGGCAGGTATATACGCAAACTGTTGACTAATTGAAGTGCCTGTACATTCTTTAACGGGGTGAATAGGCTTAAGAGCACTGGTTTTTTTTAATAATTGTACTGGTAAATAGTTACGTTAGATCTCCGTTACGACGGTGTATTTGGTGGATGGCATTGACAATATATCTAATGGAATGCTTAGTCAGCAGTGCTGTATTAGTATCTTACTAATTTCAAAACATTTAAGAAAGTCTTGAGAACCTGGTTTTGTGACATGTAACTGAAGTACATTTGCCTGCTTCTCTGGCACCATTTCCCGAGGCATTCCGATTGAACATTGTTTGAAATAGACTGACATTACAACATGAACAGTATCAACTGGTATTGTAAACATATTGTTTGCGAAGTTGTTGTTGAATGGGATAAGTATCACGCGGCACAAAACACATCGTTTGCGCTGCTGAAATATGCAAATTGTGTCTGCAGCCACCGTGGACACTTACAAAATAGACAGACCTGACACTTCTAAAGTTCCTGCAGTGCTATTGCACATCCCCCATATTGGCCTAATGACATCGGGGTCTTTGCCAATATATATATATAGAGAGAGAGATAGAGAGAGAGAGCGAGAGAGAGAGTGAGAGAGAGTGAGAGAGAATGGGTCATATATAGGGCCTATATTTTTGTTTTAATCTAAAATTCTAAATATATGTTTAACTCCCACTCATAGCTGTGTGTTATTTATGAATATAGCCCTATTATCGCTGGCAAAATCGGTACTCGTTTCCAGTACGTCACATTCTGCCAACGTCACAGCCAAAATTATGCGCAAGACATCAAACTGTTTCTGTATCAAAAATGTGTACGTCTGCGTTATATTATATAGTCTGCATGCCATCTACCAAATCAATCTTTTCCGCAGGTTTCGCATAAACAACGTTGCCATACGTTTTTGCAAAGAACAAATGTGGGACCAGAATTAGACCCAAAAAATGTAGAATACGCGGCAATTTCCTCACATCCATACATTTTGAAAACTGCTCGGTCAATCACTGCACAATCGAACGTGTCAAACAAAGGTGTGGTGTGTTAGCTGAACTTCAGGTTGGAATATTATTTTAATTAAATATTTAATGCAGCTCTTTACTGTTCATAAACACAGTTTGGTGACTGGAGAAATACTATTAAATGTAAAGCGAGTTCAGGACTAATTCGCATCGGTACTATGCAAGTTGGCTTTGCAAATACGTGCGTGAATCACAGAAAACAAAAGCTGTCTAAATTGTGGTAAAGAATTCATCTGTGTTATACATAATGAACAATCCAATTATTAAACCACTAATGCAAGCATGCACCTTAGATGTTGTACGACTAAAATGGCGAAAGGGGGCGGGTCTAGGCTGTCGCTTACAGGAACTATAGTATAGGCAACGCTATCGCAGATGTCATGTCTTCACTTGCACGTGGACCAATGCGTGCGCGCATTGAAAACAACTTTACACACACATACGCATGCACGCACACACACGCACGCACACACACACACGGATATAAATTACAACTTTTACTAATTTTGACTATTGGTTTTTTAAACTATGGATTCGTATATACATGTATTTTATTAGTTTTGGATTATCTGGCTGGAAAAAAGCGGACAAGTGAAATGGAAATATAAGTTTATTAGGTATGCATTTCTATCAAAATCACAAAATTGATGGAACACGGCCAAGCCAGCTAATTTTGGCTCGTGTTCAGGTTCCAGGATATGACTGTTTGACTTAATATCCGGTGCGCTGTGGCAGGACACGTGTACAAGTTAGACGATCGAACGGCCGGACCCGTATCGATAGTTGGGGACGTAAACGAACCACTGAGTACATGCACACCGACTGTGTCCATCGATGTATTTCTGAATATAACATATTTATTGTTATGATATAACACGATATATTGTGCGAATTGTCAAGTGAAACTAAGTTTACAAGTGAGCGACGTACAACTAGTTTAACACAACTGATGTAAATATTTGTGAAATTACCTTCAACCTAACCATAACCATAACCATAATTATATCTTTCAACCTTACCCTAAACCAACCTTTTTGCACGTCAGAACAACGGTAAAAGGCCGTTTTTACTTGGACGTGTAGAATGAAGGTATCTCCGTTTGCAAGAGCACGCCGATGTAACACAAGGTGGGACACTAGCGCTCTATTGGGTGCTTGTACTAGCTGTTCAGTTGTAACATCAGCTTCTAGCACTTCAGCGTTTAAGCCAATGTGCACTAATACGATGATCACCGCATTCCATTCAATGTGCATGTCAATTTCTACTCCAGACTTCCAGAGATCGAGGCCATGTTCAATGATCAATACAATTGTCGGTGTATTTGGGAGGAGGCATCCGCCCAAGTGTAGGTTAAGAGTGCTCTTTATATATTCTTAGTACATGGTAAACATATTAAATGCCAGTTATTTTGATACAGTAAGCCATTGAACGAAGGATCTCCTGTTTATGTAGACAAAAACGAAGGTCGTCTTGCTTTTCGAAACGTCTTTTCCACCAAGATGCTTTGTCGAGAAACGTAGATGCGCATCGAAAATGTGTTGATGATGTCTTAACTTTTGAAGCAATGATATATATATATATATATATATATATATACATACATTTATATATATATATACGATTTTACAATATATACACATATATTATATAAATATATCATATATATATATACAGGTATATATATATACACTTGTATTTATATATGATATATTTATATAATGTATATGTATATATTATAAAATCGTTCGTTCTATGTTTGTATGTGCACCCACATGTATCGGGCTGAAATTGTGCAAGTCATTTACCGGGCCCATTGAGATGGTTCGTAGATTTATATATTTGTGAAATTCGTCCGGAAGGAGTGGATAACTTGGGGGGCTCAATATTTCAAAAGGATGTACACCAGAGTTCCAGCTGCGGAATTTAATCTTTGTTTGTATATCATCGTAAAGATAATTATGCCATCTACCTATACATGTCGCTGGACGCATACGCAAACTTTGAATTGTTTTTTGAGTTATTGACGTTTATAAATCCTCAGCGCTTAACATGCCCCAGGGGCAGGTTTCATGAAGCGGCTAAGAACATTCTTAACGCTAAGATGATTGTCTTAGTAAATTACGTGATTTTTTATATAAGCGAGCATAGAAGTTTACGCAAACACGTGACGCTAAGTAATTGCGTAACTTTAAGTACGCTTCATGAAACCGGCCCCAGGTCTACCTATCGCTGGTCACGTAAGCATTTCGCCGCGTCAGCCCCGTGAGCGCGTGCTACTTCTAGCAAACAACACACTGCAACAATTCCATTGAGTTCTAGACACGGAATTTAATGTGTTTCTATATCATTGTACAGGTGAGTATTCCACGTACTAATATGTCGCTGGGTGTATACAAACAAATGTATTAGTTTTTATGTTATTAACGTTACAAAATCCCGGGCGCGTAACCAAGCTGCCTTTAGCTCATTACGTCAGTTACACGGGTGAGCGCGTGCGATTTCTGGCAGAAGGTTGTCCTAATAACTAGTCCAGTGACCAATTACAATTTCTGAATGCGGGTAGGCTGGAAACATTTGGGGTAGGTTTGGGGTGTCTGGAACTCAAATGTTGGGCATTTGAGGTTTGGTCTATTTTCAGTGTTCACATTTATGTCAACAATACTTTTTCAGATTTCAGTGCAAATGATTTAAGGATGTTTATGACTGCCTTTTCCTCCGGGCACAGCTAGTATATATATATATATACATATGTGTGTGTGTGTGTGTGTGTGTGTGTGTGTGTGTGTGTGTGTGTGTGTGTGTGTGTGTGTGTGTGTGTGTGTGTGTGTGTGTGTGTATGTGTGTATTTATATAAATATATATGCATGTGTGTATTACATAATTACAAAATAAAAACACATATCCTCATTTCTATTAGTGAACTAATTATATATAGCATACATATTTATTATGCATATTAATATTCCTGCTTAGCGACTAGCAGTATTTGTAAAGGTGTTGCATTGATTACTTATAATAACATATACATTGATATATAATAATACATTTATATTAATAATACTTATAATAATAATACTACATTCATATCGTTACACGCATATGTTAATAGAGAGCTAGCCATTATAGGCAACTATTCTACGCCGGCTCACTTTCTAGTATCTACACTATTCATTATAACGTATTAAACATAATATCAACTTGTAGTATATTCATTGTCACAGGTGGCGCTTTTATGGAAACCGGCTGTGTTGTATTCTGGGAAGAGAGCCGCTGTGTACGCTTTCGGTAGTCGCGGCCATTGACAGTGCCGTTGACCAGTTCGGAGGGCTCCAGTTATTACCAATTGAAGGGGAAATTTCAGACAGAGGAATACATAGCTAAACTTGTATGTTTGCATTGTGATTGGATGCCGATGTGTGTATTTATTTGTTGCCTTTGTAACGTCCAATTCGCCTAGACCGTTGTCGTCACAGTTGTTCTTATCGCTGCTTCGTTAAACTACATTTCGCGCTACGCCAGTGAACGCATTTTTACTCAGGATACTTTGCGTAGAGCCTAAATGAACTGATCTTCGAACAAGTCAATGAAGCCGACGTAACTATCCCAGTGGAGATAGTGTTCATTTAGTAGGCACGGCCTCACAAATGCCCACCCGGCAGCAGTACGAGTCGGGGGACGACTTCTTGACGAGGCGGCCCCGACAGCACAGGTGGGTGATGGTGTTGTAGATCCTCTGCTCCACCCCGCAGCAGGCCTTGTCGACGCCGAAGGAGAGGATGTTCCCGCAGCACGTGTAGTGGCGGCTGTCGTAGCGCACGTTGCCGCAGCACTCGATGTGAGGTGACGGGCGGGGCACGGGACGATCAGCACAACAAATGTGGGTGGACGTGTTATACAGCAACCGGCCGCACCGCAACACTGTCGGGGAGGGAGGTGAATGTTGAGTGGTTTGAGAGAGTGAGTTAGTGGGTGGGTGGGTGAATGAGTGAGTGAGTGAGTTAGTGAGTGAGTGAGCGAGCGAGCGAACGAACATGCGAGCGTGTGAGTGAATGAGTGAATGGGTGGGTGAGCGACAGAGTAAGTAAATGAGTGGACGGAATGGCGGGTGCGTCAGTGAATGAGAGAGTTAATAAGAGAGTGAGGTGTGAGTGAGTGACTGAATGAGTAAGTGAGTGAGTGAGTCAACGAGTGAATGTGTGAGTGGGTTGGTGGACGAGTGAGGGAATAAGTGAGTGAGTAAGTTAACGATGGGTGAGTGAGTGAGTGAGTGAGTGAGTGAGTGAGTGAGTGAGTGTGTTAACGAGTGAGTGGGTGAGTGGGTGTGGGTGTTAGTAAGTGAGTGGATGAGTGAGTTAGTGAGTTAGCTAACGAGTGATTGGGTGAGTGGGTGAGTGGGCGAGTGAGCGAGTGAGTGAGAGAGTGAGTGGGCTAGCGAGTGAGTGAATGAAAGAGTGGTTGAGTGAACGAATTAATTAATGAGTAAGTACATGAGCATTATTACTAAGAACAGCTGATGTCATTCTCACTTTCAAAGCCATTACCGTCAAGTGTAAGTGTGACGTCATCCTTTGCCGCAGACTCGCGTTTGTCTTCAGAAGTATCGCTCTTTGCAAAGGCGACGACGGCTGCCAATGCAATGATGACTTTGAATGATAATCCGACGTTCGTCCTGTAACGTCAACCAATGTTTTGGTCAAGGCGGTGGTAAGATAACTAGGTAACGGAAAAGGTAAGTTCGTATGTAGCGCATTATCCAGTCCTTAGTATTGCTTTACTCCCTGGCCGACCTGTTCAGTCGAACACCATCTCGACTTCTTTGGATTTAGAGGGGAAGCATTCAGCTACACTTGATTTAATGGGCGAAACAAATCTTACACAAATATCCACCACTGTCTATGGCCAGGTATTCATTCATACAGCGCAGTGAAAAGTACCGACATGGAGTGAACGAACTTGCCAACACGGCACCGGATTCAAACCCGGGGTCTCTCGATCGACAACTGATGTTGTCGGAGGGTTTCGTTGTATGCACATGTGCACATGTCCTGAAGCAGTAGACTAGCAACAACATGCATACTTTTCTACGGGAGACCAAACACATCAAGAGCACATTGAACACGACTTAGCACAGTAGGAATTCGTGAAGATGCTGACTGTACAGTATTAGTGTATATACTACCTTGGGAGCACAGTAAGTGCTTTGCCTCCAAGACACCGCGCAACGTTAACCTCTGTCTATCTTCATTCGTGTTACTGAATCGTTGGCATATTATCTACCAATTGGCAATTCTTTGACAAAGATGCACACAAGTGTTTTTTAAACACTATTTCAAATAATGTTTAGAACACATATACTTTCTAAGAGGGGTCATGACATGCAATGTGATTTAAACCAAACGTAATTAAACAATTGAGTCTGCCACAATGCAAGAAGCAGACATAGTCGGATGTACATTGCTAGTTTTAAAATACTGCAACAAACAATACAAATGCGAACACATTGGAAACTGTAATTATAATTTTCTTTCCGCGTTGTTAACAGTGACAGCAAATGGTTGGTGTTAAATGTAGTATAGCAGAAAATAGACGTGTATATATTTTTGTAGCACTACCAATTCATACTCACATTATTGTTTTTATGCTGCCCCGTGCAAGCACCGTCCTCCATCAAAGTATCAAACACGAATGCATTCGTTTGCTGAACTCGACCCGTGTACGGATAAGCCTGCAAGTCGAAAGGAATGGCATTTTTCGAGATGTTCTGGAGTGGTACTTTAATAGCCACGACCAGCAATGCACGCGATGCGAAAAGCGCTACACGAGTAGTTTTATTTACTAGAAACAAGTCGTGTGTCGTCACGTAACAGTGACGAGACTCAGCTGGCCAAGAGTCAGGATCGCGACGTATTCGTTGCACGCACGTGCAAGTTTGTCAAGGTTGGAAGGTCGTAAGCCGTGTGCCTTATAGTCCGGCAGTCAAACACCCTCTTGAAGGTGGACCGTGCATTAGGGTCCGCACGATGTTTTCTTGCATTTTTGTGACCTTCTAATCTTGTAGGTCAACAATCCTACGGGTGCCGCACCCTTGAGCGTTTTTTGTATAAACTCATTAATATGCAAATTAGTCATCGCTTTTAAAATATATACTACTTTTCTGAATATCTGTAAACACCAAAAAAATCAAAATTATGTGTTTTGGGTATCTGGGTATAATTATGTCAGTGAACAAATCATAATATGCATATTTGCGCACGAATATGCAAATTAGCTCTGACCAATATAACTTCATGATATTCGTCTACATCTCCTCAATAGGCGAGCGATAGGCACTACTTAATGGACATACTTAAATGCCCTCCCCATACAAACACCCAAATTGTATACCCTAGATATACCCATCACAACGAGGCCTATCGTAGAATTAGCGTGACTCCAAGGGCAAATAAGGTCACCGTCAAATTATAATATTTCGAAATTGTCCGCTTCCGCAAACGTATTATAATTGCAATGGTTGCATATCTACTTTTATTAATAATAAAGTAACCATGCCATATATGTTTTGGAAAGCTTATTGTCTCCCGGTCAACACAGGATACCATATGGAGCTGTTACACTGTATAGTAAGTGTGGAGCTACGGTCAAACTAGGTCACTATGAAATTATGAATATCCGAACTTTTGCAAACCTGCGAATGTTATTAGCTTACAATAACTCTGTATCGACTTCATTTCTATGGACATGTTACACACATCGCGAAAGAAAATTGTTTTCCCATCAAAACGGTATATCACTTGGAGGCTTTAGTTGATGGAGTTTGTGTGGAGCGGCGACCAAACAGTGTCACCGTCAAGCGATAAATGTTCGAAATGGCAACATCCCACAAACGTTATACTGCACCAATGGTGGCTTATAGCCTATCTACGTTACCTACTTACTCATGACCATGTGATATACATTTTGAAAGTCTACTGTCTCCCCTTAAATAGAGGATACCACGGGGAGCTATCAAGTGGTGCAGTAAGTGTGGAGTGAAGGTGAAGCAAGCTCATCACCAAGTGATGAGTGTTCAAAACTGGGCCATTCCGCAAACGTTGTACAATTACAATGTTTGCATAATTATCTACTTTGGCTACCTACACTGGGCCAATTTCATGCCAATAATTTTGGCGGGGATACAATACGTATATATAATATATGCACCTATGCGTATTGTATCCCCGTCAAAATGATTGGCATGAAATTGTAAAGTGATGGGTTAACTGTGGAGTGAAGGTTGAACAAGGTCACCATGCATTTTTGAAATTGTGCCATTCCACAGATTGTAAGTGATGTTATACTTCTACGGCATTTTTGCATCACCCATGGGATGAGAAAATAGATGATGGTGGATGTCACCCTCAATTTAGAATTTGAATGTCATTTTGAGGGTCACAAACTCAATCTTGTATCAAAATATTTTTATTTTTATTGATATGTTCTTGTGCACATGATAGCCTCTTCACGTCGTATGTCCACCGCCAGCTATCTGTTGTGGGCATCTGCTGATGAACCAGTTGACTGGTCAACCAAATAAAAGCTTGTTACGCTATGCGCTCTGAATACTGCTAAAGGGCACCCGGGGTTATTGGAATATCTTAGTGATATTATTCCTTTGACATAATATATTTTTCATTGCCTCGATAACGGACACCACGCACGCTGCAACTCTATTTACAGAGGGCAATTGTGATGCGTTCCAGGAGTTCAAGTGTCGCGAATCCACATCCAAATGGATGTGTCAATGCTGTGGACCCTGTGGTATGGAATTTGGGTTTCCAACTGGCAATGACGTGACAGGTCTATTCCCAGAGCACGATGGATGCCGTTGCCATTGTGATGAATAGCGTTATTGCCTGTCCAAAAGCCTATCCAAATGTATGAGGCTGGATATAAACTTGACAAAGTCATAACTCATAACGCTCGGGGCTAGTGGGTGTCAGTCTGAAGTAGTGGAAAGTTTTCAACTATATATGATGTCACGCCGCATTCAGTTATGACTCAGTCACCGCTACTGGAATGCGTCTGTCTGGTGTAGTGTGGTAGTGTCTAGTTTGCTCGGGTCGGGTGAAAAGTGCTTGTGTATCCCGGCATTTTCGTAAACGTTATATGTGTGTTAGTGTTAGAGAGTGTCTGCAAGCATACCGATCTCGATTCCCTTCCCTATCCCTAACGCGCTCCGGAATCGGTGTCGATTGTTGGAGATAGGTAACCGTCAGGAGTGTCTGCATCACGGCGTTTCACTCGCCAACGTATCGTACATGTATGCCTTTTTCAGCTGGATATGTGGTCCTAATCACAAGCTCAAATGGACAGACCATAATGCATCTAAATCATTTTGGAATTATGTACAAAAGCACGTCACAGCGAAGATAGGATGCGCGGGTTTTAGCGCCTTTTACAAGATTTTGATTTGCCTGTTTACATTCGTAAGTACTCCACCCTAGACAACTTTTCTAACAGTTTATTTGCACAAATTTAACGGAATATGTGTTAGATATTTAGCAAATAGATATCTTACATAAGAATTTGATAATTTTTTTGTGAAAACAACAAAAACGATTGCACGCACGATTTGTGCCCAAACCGTTATGTATTCCATGCTGAGACAGGTCTTAAACATATTGTTTTCGGATGCATTAAACACAACAGCAATTAAAACGAGGCGGCTAATCAGTCAAAAACAGTTGTATGTACAATGCTGTCACATTGTTTACTTTGATTCATCCATAATTTGAACGTAAAATGAATAGGGATTGCGCTTACCGATCACCCCTGCTGGTTATGCATTTACCTATCCGATCGACCCATAACCGATCACATAAACACAACAAGCGATGACGTAGTACGCACAGCGCGTTAGGGATAGGGGAGGGAATCGAGATCGGTATGCTTGCAGACACTCTCTATTATGTGTATAACCGCGTGTGAAATAACTGCGGGCCCGCGGCTGCCTTGAGGCCCGTGAATCTTCTGTCGGACTCACATGTCTCAGGTAGTGTTGGCTTACTCGGTTTGGGGACATATCTGTCAATCCTGTCATAGCTGCTTACAAACAGGAAGTAGAAGAAGCGCTGCAAAAAGACATCGTTTGTTGGTGCACCCCAGTAGACGAAAGCCGTCGGTCGGAAAGGTGGCGCCGTATTTCAATTAAAGCTAGTATGACGTGTGTACGGAAACGGCCAGCGGATGTGGCGTGCGGCACGCGGCATGCAGCATGCGGCGAACAATGAATAAAGTGCCCAGTGCACATTAACAAAAGTGGTTTCACAAGTACACACGCGGATCAGTTTGATCACGCGGATGCGGACGCAGGAAATTGAATCACCCCACGTAGCGGTTCGATTCGTATCCGCACAGTAAATTCGTACAGGAAATTCCTACCGTTGTTTTAAATTAGTAAGTCATCTTTCTCTCATAGAGAACCGAAGTGATGACGTCACGCCGCTTAGCAACCGGCCCAGCTGGTTCCAAGAAATGTTTTCAGCCGTATCTGTTAACATGGTGTTACGTTTTGATGTACAATGTAATCAATATTCTGAAAGTCATACGTGTAGATTGTTATGGTTCCCATAAGTTGAAAGTGAGAAGCAAACACGGATGAAACAAATCTGGTATATTTTTAATATTCTGGATCGAGAAAATAACTTTGTAACGCAAGCTATTTTATCGCATTGACAATATCGGTCGCGGTGCAACTTATTTGTTGTTGTTCATCACGCGATTTTCCCCGCAAAATGCGAAAGGAGAACCTGTCAATACTATTTAATTAATGTACGAAATTGCCAATATCGAAGGATTTGGTAATATCGTGAAATAAAGAACAACATAAGTTTCAGGGTGAGAAGTTATGGAGCGGTATTATATAAGTTGGAGGATTTTGGTCATCATCAAGGAGGATGCAGTCGGAATGTTTTGAGCAATCTTATGTGGGGATACAGATTTTAGTGAGCCTCAAGAGGGGCCAGTTAGGTTTTTTGGTGAGCCTCAGCTGGAAGGTTTTGATGAAATATTCATCGCGTTCCGACGCATATTGGCCTGGCCAGCGAAAACGATACATTTTCACTTGATCAACTGGTCAATTTTTTTACAAAATCTAATTCGTAGAGATTTTATTTGCAAGATCACATATTCTACGATGTATATTACTAAAAACATGGTTTCAAAGTTGAATATTTTTTCTGTTAACTTTAATATGAGTATTTTAAACGCCTACGGGTTTACGTTACACAATGACGCTTAGTAAATTACCTGCCCTTATTATTTTAAGAATAAGGGCAGGTAAATTAGTGAATTACCTGCCGTTATTATTTTAAGAATTTATTTCCCAGATTTGATACACATGTATACTGAGCAAGGGTACCTGATAGTGTTGGTAAAATGTCATTTACATGTTCATCATAATTTAGTGTTTGTTTATCTGACCAACTTTCATGCAAGACTTTTGTGCATTCCATAATTTTTGAGGAAATTCCACATATCAGGTTGTTCCGATGTCCATCACACGAAGAAGAATGCAGCTGAGTTTTCACATACCATTGATATGCTTTATGTATAGGTTCCCAATATATCAGACAGTATTGTATTGGAACATTGGAATGTACTGAAATGTGTTGTTCCTTCAAACATGTTTTTGTAACGTAAATCGGAAGAAAGGGGACAATAATAAAAATGTCAAAAACTGAACAACATTTGCTTACGAAATAATCAAAGTTACTGTATATTATGGATTCACTGTGGGATACAATTATAAGGTGAACATGTTGCACGGCATGTGCCATCACGCTAACAGGATATTTAATAAAGTAACCACGAACATTGGTAATAAAAACTTGGTTTTCTTTCCTTGCATCCTGTCATGTGAAGCGCGGACAATTGCTTTCATCTGCGAACTGTTGAGTGTTTTCTCCACCTCATTAAGAAGGGCATGATGTTGCACGAGAATGTTCTTGAATTTCGTTACTTTCGTCGGAGTGAAGCCAGAATTCTTTGTGTCCTCATTTGCCTGATTTTTCGGATTCGATTCTTCACCTTGTCTTCTCCTTGTCTGTCGCTACTATTTTCACCAGCATGTTTAGTCGCTGGACAGTTTTCTGTGAAGTTTTCAACTTCTTTTCTACCAACTTGTTTCTTTTCTCGAGTTCATCAAGTTTCGCCTCTTGTTGGTGTGTTGTCTTGTTTTGCATAGACACAATAGTGCTAGTGCGATTCCTCTTTCTTGAATTTTGAAATGGCAATTTCACAGTAAGCGTTGTATCGGGCAAGATTGTTGTTCTGCTGTCGCAAGGCCCGCCATTTTCTTCTGCCACCTCTTGAACGTATGGCTGTGCAGCAGTACTTGCTAATGCCTTGAGCATTCTTCGATATGTTTTGCATCACTTTCTTCTCTTTTCCTGCAGTTTTTTACATTGATAGGTTGTCTCTTTGCACGTAATATTTCATAACACGGTCTGTCTCCTTTCTTCCGTAATGTGGATCTGCTGTGTTTTTCTACCTCTGTGAGCTTTCTGGCGTTCAGCTGGTGTTTTTGCCATGGCTCCTACAAACACAAACTAAATAATGCTTCAAAAACTGCACACGCATGTCAAACTTTGTCAAAAATTGACATAATGTTAATAATAATAATGTTGTTAATGTTGTCGTGTAAAGCATTTTAACATTTATCGAAGTCGCACGTCGTGTATACGAATTTCGATTTATGTTACAATTTACGTTACGCATTCTTTACAGGTCCATTGAGCGGCACGTGTTCTCAATTTTCATTAAATCTAATATCGCCCATCGAAGAATAAGCACTCTCACACTAGAAATGCATAATACATTTGTTCTCGCTAGATTTCCTCCGTTAACCTGAGTGAGTTATGCTTCAAGTCTCCTATTAGTATACAGTGGTTAAAATCCTAAGAGGAAGAACCATTTATTCACACTAAAACTACGACTAAACTTACCTAGTCATTCAACCATGGACATGGTAAAATTGCATGGCAGTTTGCTACGCGTTTATACAATTATTTGTTGGCGTAAAAGAAAATGGTGTCACGTAGCTTAGTGTAACGTAAATTGGTCAAATTCACGATTCAAACTTTCTACACTATTTCAAGGAAAGCCGGAGCTTAAAGTTGAAAACTGAAAATGTTAATAGGTTTGTCCTATGACTGTAGCATTAAGATAACAGCTGCAAATAATTGCAGTAGGTCACATATACATGTTATTAGATTTCAATAACAGTTCAATGCAACTACGTGTGGTGTGAATTTAAAGTTGGAGAACAGTCAAAGGAAACAGCGTAACGTAAATCGCATGATTTCGGCGACAAGCTACTCAAGAGCACATTCATAATTTTTTACTGCAGGTGCTTTATTTATACTATAAAATAATCTACACTTTGTATGAGATAAAGGAAACACTCGTGAGGCACTTTTATAATAAGTAGTTTAATAATGTGAACAGTGGTTGTCGTTAGAGTGTTACCGGCGACTTGCGAAAACGCACACTTCTGCCGAATGCTCAAAACTCTAAACCATTTTTTAATCAGCCAGTTGCACCTCCGCTCGAGGCTCACCAAAAACGCCAACTCTCGGGCTGAAATAGATTTTGTTCCACATTTCAAGATATTATAAAATCCTTCGATTTAAGACATTTATAAAATAATTGTACGATGTTGACAGGTCATCCTTCCGCATTTTGTAATGAAAGTAGCGTGATTCACAACAAAACATATATGTTGTACCGCGATCGATTTTGTCACTGCTATTAAGTAGCTTGCGTTAAAATATCGTTGTTACGTTCCAGAATGCATAAAATACCTAATTTGTTTCACCCATATATGCTTCTCATTTTCAACTCATGGGAACCATAAAGAACTACAAGTATGACTTTCAGAATAACAAAACATAACACTATGCTAACATATACGATGGGATACATTTGTTGGAACCAGCGCTGCAGCGCGACGGGCAACTCTTACGGACTTTTTAAACGCAAAATAGCGGACTGTATGCCGTCGTTGTATTTATTCTAATACAAAGAATAGTGGGGATATTAATATCTTACGAACATGTATCGTACCGTTAGTGACAACTGATTCGTTTGAAGTAGCATCAGTTACTCGTCTCTAATTACAATACCGTCACAGCTAGTTTGATTTGCGACTTTATAATCCATTTATGTAGCTTTCCGGGCGGCATTTCTGACGTTCTATAATCGTGTTACGAAATTATTGTTTTCGTGCCCACTTCAAAGGTTTCATAGTGTAGGGGAGAGTGAGGTGAGTTGGGCCAGAAGCTACGTTGGGCCACCCCATCTGCAGAGCAGCACAAGTAACCTAACGTATCGTAATTGTCTCACATACTGGACCAAACATCATCCTTCACAGGCGAATGGTCTTGAAATGATCCCAAAAAAATCGAATTTAGACAATTTCAGTAACTTTCCTCCGAAACTACATAGATCTTCATTGCGAAAGTATGCTTAGGAAATGATATCTCTTAGTTTGGATGTCGGAACGTCGTCTACCAGCCTATAGTTAGTGGATATTTACATAGCTTAGTCGGCAAGTATTTGGTCACAGAGGACGAGAATATCCAAGCTGGCGAGGTCAGGGCAAATTAGGTCATTTCCGGGGGCAAGTTGGGCCATGGCCCATTTGGCCCCCAACATTATTGCAATTCATTGTGCTAGTGATACTATGTTTAATGGTCGTTTTTACTCATTTCAGGTGTACATAACAATATAACAATGGTGCGAAGGTACAAACGGAAGACTGAACATGGTAATGTTCTACTGGCAAAGTGCGAAGAACCTGTAATTGCCGTTCGCAATGGACACAAGGTGCGTAAATTTGCGCGAGACCTAGGAATCAAAAGAACCAGTCTTCAGCGCTATCTCAACAAAATGAAAGTGACCGAGCAACCTGACATGGGACATGAAGGCACAAAATATGCTCGTCAAATACTGATTGTGGAAATGGAGAATGATCTTGCGAATCACATTAAGATTCTAAGTGAACAGTTTTACGGCCTGAGCAAACCGAAAGTTCAACAACTGGCCTATGAATTCGCCGTTAAAAATGGATGCAACATACCGGCTTCATGGAGCGAAAAACAGCGTGCTGGCCAAGCATGGTGGAAGAGATTTTCTTCGGAGCATAGCTTAAGTATTCGAACATCAGAACTTACGTCACTCGCCAGAGCGACGGAATTCAATCGTCATAATGCCGAGGCATTCTATACAAATCTGGCGAAAATTCTCGACGAGAAGAATTTCGAAGCAACAAATGTGCACAACCTGGATGAGACGGGCTGTACCACCGTACACAATCCAACTAGTGTCGTAGCGCCGAAGGGTGCTAAGCAAGTTGGGTCAATTACCTCTCAGGAAAGAGGTGAGCTTGTTACAGCTGTGTATACGATCCGTGTCGATGGATATACTCTCCGCCGATGCTCATTTCCCCTCTCGTCAACTACAGAGAATAGTTTATCCATGGAGCTCCACCGGGAACTATTGGTGTTGCCAGTAGGTCAAGATGAATGAATAAAGACTTGTTTGTTCGTTACCTTGAACATTTCGTCAATGTGACAAAATGCTCTAAAGAGCGGAAGGTATTCTTGATTCGTGACAACCACGAATCTCGTTGTAGCCTAGCAGCTATCGACTTCGCCAAGGACCATGGAATCATCATGGTGACATAACCTCCACACACGTCACACAAGCTCCAACCGCTCGACGTCTCCGTTTTCTTCCCGTTCAAAGCCACGGAAGCTCACATGCAATCCAATCCTGGAAAGCCGGTCACTATGTGTAACATTGCAACGCTTGCGAATGAAGCACAAATGGCGGCGATGACACCGATGAATGTTATTGCGGGAATCAAGAGAACTGGAATATTCCCATTCAATGATCAGGTATTTTCGGAAGCTGATTTTCAGGAAGCAGAAGTAACCTATCGACCACAGTCTGTTCAAGATGAGCTACCTGGGATTAAAGCCACACCGGAACGGGGCGGCAATGTTTTGTAACCGTCAACGTCGACTGCTGTCGATCCCGCTGTTCAAGACCTACAGTATATCTCCGAAGATGAGAATAACAGCCGCCCAGTTCAAACTCTTGAGCATGTGAATCCTACGACTGCTTCGAAACCGTACGTCACTCCGGCCGAACTCATACCTCTCCCGAAAGCTGGGCCCTGTGAAACGCAGGAAAGGGAAGAAGGAAAGGACAGAGTAAGATACTCACCGCCACTCCAGTTCGGAGTGACATCGCTCAAATGCTCGAAGAACATAAATTGCGGAAAAAAATAAGTCACCGCGAAGTCTAAGCTGCCCCGACGAATAAGAAGGTTCAGAAAAGGACGAAAACCAAGGTCATCGAAGAAAGCAGCTCTGATAGTGATGTAGAGATGACGTTGTTGGGTTCTGACTCAGATGAAAGCTCGCCTGAATTGACGGATGGTGATTTTGTTGTCGTGAAAGTCGGGGGAAAGATTAGAAGTGAGAACTTCATTGCGCGCATCGATAGACTGAACAATGATTCTACTGCTGAGGGATGTTTTCTCAAAAAGATTTTGGGAAAAGCGTTTGGCAAAACTACATTTGCAATCGACGAAAATGACGAGGCTATTTTCGAAACCAATTACATTCTGAAGATTGTACTTGCACCGATAACAACTGGTGGAACCGTCCGTACAGCCGAATATTTCTCATTCCCATGCAGTTTGGAGAAATTGGAATTGAAATAATTATCCATCTCGTTTAGGAAGAGTTCAGTCTAAGTTGACCAATTGTGCAGAGGCAGGAATGAGTTTTGAGTTTTAGGATGATGTACACCATTAGCAGAGAAAACTGCCCATATTAAATCACTTAATTTTTTTCTGCAGTATCGGATTCCAATAATCTTCACCTGTTTGTCATGTTGAACACTGCCAAAACACATATCAAAATAAATATATATTTTGTTTTGTTCTATTTATAGATAATTCGTACACATGCCGAAATTACGACTTTTGCACGTAAATTGTCGTTTTCTCTTTATGGCCCAATTTGCCTCCATGGTTGGCCCAACATACCTTTATGAAGGGGCAAGTTGGGCAGTACGACACATTTTTTTACAAATACACATCATTCCGTGGTCCTCTCCAACAGAAAGCTAACTTTAACCAAAATGATAAGATATACCTTTGGCTTAATAATGATGGTAATTAGATGCTTTTACGTTGCATAGGACAGCTACCTCACTCTCCCCTACTATTGTTGTGTTTGAAATTTCAAACTCTGTCGTCGCGTTTATTCTAGTACTAAGAATAATTTTAAGAACCTACCACAGCAAATTCCACAAATCGTCAGAAGTTTTTTTTTATTACTAAAAATGAAGCAAACTTTAAACATGGGGCGGGCACGTTGAGAACATATTCTTACAATTGGCTATGTGCGAAATCAATGCCCACTGCAACCAAAAAGTTACTGTTTTATTCGTGTTGGATTGTTTTATGGAGGAAAAGACACCGGAGTATGAATGTTTAGATGATAAGGTATCCCTTTCTGTCTACATCACAATATAGTTACAGCTATTGTTACAGCTATTTTTCACCTGTGCAAAACAGTCCTCTTCGATTTCTTGCTTTTCTGTAGCCAGATTTTGAGGAATTAATCTAGGACCCCACGAGAGTAACGTAGCATTCTATCTTCTTTTCGAATCCCTCACATTTCAATGGTTCTTCGGGTTTGTTAAGGTAAATCTTATTTGTTTACAACGTAACGTGTGTGTGAGTTGCGTACTGGTAGCAAATTAACTTTGTCACGATTCAGCAAAAAAAGGTGTTAGGATCGGTGTGCCGCGAAATGTTTTCCTTTTTTATAATAAATTTACTAAAATCTAACTAATTTACAAAAAATCGTAATATATTATATTTAATTAAACAACTTGCACTGAATTAGAATATCGATTCGACGAACAACTGATGTCTTCAGTTTTTGTGTGAAAACAACATATTCGATTTACGCTCGGTAGAAATTGGCTACACCAGTATATTTAATGATGCTTCCCAATTTCGCCGCACGCAATATAGAAAAATCTTTAAAAAAAAAAACTGACCAAACTCCCCCATAGGATATTCATTCAATCTCTGCCATTTGTTTAACCATTGTACAAACAAATTGTTTACCATTTGCTTTCAGTGAAGTACTGGTAATTTTAAAACGGCGAAACTGCGTTGCCGCGAAAACACGTAAGCGCCAATATTCGCGTTATGTAATGTAAAACACTGAAAATAATATTTGATAAGTAAGCAATGCTGGTTTATATTTGTGTATCTTAATTACGTAAATACCCCTTTCACTATATGCATTTTATCGAGTGTTAAGTATATATTTTTTTTACAAAACGCATTCTTTATGAATACACAGGTAAATGTCGTCCCTAGCGTGAGAACACGTTTTTCAAGCGATACAGTAACGTGGCGACTTTTAGAGTGCAGCGAAATTGACCGACGTATCTACATAGTTATGTCAGCTGTAGCGTCATCCGAAGGATGGGCATTTTTGCTAATATTAATAAATGACAAACACATATGGTACCGTTAATGACAACGGATTCGCTTGAAATAGCATAAATTACTCATCTCGGTTTAAAATACCGTTACCGCTCGCTTGTTGTGTCAAATTACACTCAATATATTTAACTTTCCTTGAGTGAGTCATTAGTGACGTTCTATCATCACGATTAATAAATGGCGAGCACACATCGTACCACTAATGATAACCGATTCGTTTGAATTAGCATCAGTTACTCGTCTCTAATTACAACACTATCACAGCTCGCTACTTTACGCTAGCGTTGTGTATCTTGCCAGAATCGATCCACGACTCAGCCAACGATCACTGTTGTGTGAAAGATCATGGCCATTTTGTATTGCTCTTGGCAATGTCTAACTCTTGATGTATATAGAGGGGCGCAGTGGCCGAGTGTTTAGAGTACCGGACTCTCGACTGGAGGCGCCGGCTGAGCAGTGATTCGGTATTGGTTCGGCTGCCATGTCTAAACTTGAGCAATTTCGTTCACCCTACGTCTCCCCCCTTCCAACTCGCACCGGCCAGCGTGGAAGGGTAGGCCAACAACACCAGCATGCAAATTACAATGAAGCCAAGGCCCCCAGTCCCCAACAGCATCGAAAGAGGCTATGACCAAGGAGGCGGTTCGGGTCATCTAGGGCTACGTGCAGGGGGTGCTAAGAATATCTTAACTTGGTTTCTCTTAGGGAAACCAAGTTAGTATGGGATGTGATCGGGATCGGAGAAGTCAGAAGAAGAGAGGAATGCTTCACTACCTCTCAAAGCGGCCATCTACTGTACCATTCCACAGCGAACAACGGCCAAGCTGGAGTTGACTTTCTCATAAACAACAAATGGAAAGACAATATAGTGAGGGTTAACAGCATCAGCCCCACAGTAGCAGAACTTGTTCTATGGATAACAAAGCTCTACAAGCTGAAGAAAGTACAAGTATATGCACCAACAACATCATACACAGAAGACACATATAACTTCTACAACGACATGGATGAGACCTTAGAAAAGCCGACACACTACACGATAGTGATTGGAGACTTTAATGCGCAAGTAGGGAAACGAACAAACATTTCGGAAACGGCGACAGGCAATTGGAGAAACGAAGAACGAAATTGACTACATCCTGACACACAAGCCAGACATGGTCACTGACGTAAATGTCATCAACCAAGTCAACATTGGAAGTGACCACAGAATGATAATGAGCAACATCAAACTAGACGCCAAGGCTGAAAGGAAGAAGTTGGTAAACAAGAGACCACCGAGTGTAGATACCACACAAATCGGAAGAAAAAAGATTGAATTCCAACTCGAACTGAGAAATCGATTCGAGACACAACAGGAACTAGACGACATCGACACCATGAGTGAAACATCACTGAGACGATCCAACTAAGTGCAACAAGTGTAGCCAAAACAATCAACAGGCATGTGGTAACGAGAATATCATCACCGACACGTGCACTAATGAAGAAATGACGAGAAATGGTGGATAACGGCGACCGTAAAAAGCAAACAGTGTACTCAGAAATATGCAAGACCATCAAAAATAAAGCAAACAAGGATATCAGAAAGTACAAACAAGAAATAATACGAGAAACGATTATGCCTTCAAAAAGCCTGAAGAAAGCAAGAAGAACGCAGGCACTAGGCCGAGACAGACTGATTACATTTCTAGACAAGCAGGGTAGAGAAATACAAGACCGAGATATGATCATGGAACGAATTGAGGAATTCTACACCGAGCTATATGACAGTGAACAGAGTACCATAATTCACACCGACCCAAAAGAGGTACCAGAGATAACACCACGGGAGGTGGAAGCTGCGCTAAGAGATATGAAGAATGGGAAGACATCAGGCAACGACCATGTAAACATTGAAACATTAAAAGCAGAAGAAGATATAATCTCGAAGACACTGTCTAAATTGTATACTAAACGCTTATCAGAAAGACGTATACCCACCGCATGGAAGAACACAAAGATGGTGGTAATCTTCAAGACGGGAAATAAGAAAGACTTAAAGAACTACAGACCGATATGTCTGTTATCAAATATCTACAAATTACTCACAAAGATACTAACGAATAGACTAGAGAAGACAATGGACGAAAACCAACCACGAGAGCAAGAAGGATTCAGATGCAGGTACTCAATGACAGATCACATACACGTCGTAAACCAACTGAAAGAGAAGTGCCGATAATATAATATCCCGCTCTGCATCGCTTTCGTCGACTACGAGAAGGTTTTCGTCTCGGTGCAAACTCAAGCAATACTGACCTCCTTTCACGAACAGAGAGATTAGAAGATGTGTACATCGATCTCCTGAAAGACATCTACACCAACAGCTCAGTGACAGTCCACCTACACAACAAGAGCAATAAGATCAACTTCAAGAGTGGAGTATGACATGTGACACCGTATCGCCCAAGCTGTTCACGGCGACACTCGAAAGCTTATTCCGAAGACTGACCTGGGAAACCAGAGGCTTGATGATAGACGGAGAATATCTCAGCCATCTTCGCTTCGGCGACGACATTCTCATATGCGCTACTACGACATTCTCATATGCGCAAGAACTACAAAACATGCTGCAGGAGCTAGCTGATGAAAGTGAAAACAAGGCCTCAAGATGAACATCTCGAAGACAAAAGTGATGCCAGAAAATGACACACCAATACATATCAACACGACGCAGATAGAGAACACTGAAAGCTACGTCTATCTGGGACAGCGATACAGTATCAGAGACAAAAACAAAGACAAGGAGATTCAAACAAGGATCACTGCCGGCTGGACAGCACTCACCATCCAGGCAAAGAACAAACTAGCCGCCGCACAAACAAAGATGGAAAGAAGTATGTTAAACATCACATATCGGGAGAGAAATACAAACAACTTGGTAAGGCAGAAGACAAAGGTCATAGACGTGATAGAACAAATGAGAAGATAGAAGTGGACCTAGGCAGGGCACATCAGCATACTACGAGATAACCGATGGACATCGCGTATCACAACCTGAAGACCTTACGAAGGGAAACGATCTAGAGGAAGACCGGCGAGACGGTGGAGAGACGAACTAGACGTGTACTGGAAGGGCACCATCTGGCAGAGGATAGCGCAAGACAGGCATATTTGGAAACGACATGCTGAGGCCTTCGCCCAACCACGATGATGATATATATACTAGCTGAGTTACCCGGCGTTGCCCTTGGAAAAAACAGTCATATGTACCAGACACCCCAAATCCATCCAAAATGCTTCTAGCCTACCCGCATTAATGCATTGTAACTGGTCAGTTGACTTGTTGGTAAGAAAACCTTTTGCCAGAAATCTCAATCTCAATCGCTCACCCGTTTAACTGTCGTATCCAGCAACAGCGGATGCTGGGTTGAAATTTCAGCCCTATATATGCAAAACGAACGAATATATTACAGATATGTCGTATTCCTATCCAATGAGAGATCACCTTTGCGTTCTGACACTCAGTTGTTGGTGCTTCCGGGTAAACAAACGCTGACCAGCTGTGCATGTTTCGACATAAAACAGTCGCACGTTAAAAATAAAAGGTCAGTTCTTATATAATAAGGCAGTATCCAGTCCTCAGGACTGCTCAAAGCGCTTTACACTTTACTCCCTGGCAGACGTGTTCAATCGAACACCATCTCGAATTCTCCGGGAGGTATCCAGCCACGCTGCAATTAATGCGCGAAGACTATTCGTACGCAAATATCCACCACTGTCTACAGCCAGGTACTTATTCATACAGCTGAATGAACTGGAGCAACGTATAGTGAACGAACTTGCCCAAAATTTAAGAAAGCCGAACTGTTTACATTTCAAATGTTACGTTCACTAGATAATTTTGCGGCGATCATGATGCGCATATCGGATATGCCATCCCAATGTTTGTCGGTGTTCTTGATGTCCTTGAGGCTGCCTTCACTGGTTGATTTGACGACTTCGTCGCTTCTTTGCAAATTCGCTTACCGCTCAGCCTGACGTTACCGAAATTGTCGCAATCATTAGGATATGACAAAACTGCTTTGCAAGATAACCTGTTTTATACTGCAACATAATAGGGTCTTAAGGGTTTGACAGAAAAAAGTTTTCACTTTGAAAGACGAGCTCTTGCTTTTATTATTTTTAGCATTGCTTGAGTGTTTGAGATAGCGCAGAAATGTTCGGTACTGTTCGTCAGCATTTGATTGAACGGTATCGGAATTCTCAACGACAAATCCCAACGAGAACACTTTCCATACCGTTTAGAAATTGTTTTGCCACCTTCAATATATCGGCCCGTATGCATGTAGACCGAATAAAGTTAAACGCGGATAGCCGCTATCCGCGGTTAGCTATTCGCGTTTAAGTTCTGTTCCCATTTCGTATGCACAAGTCATGAATAGGTCGCGGATAGCTATCCGGTCGTGGTTAAGTTTAGACTGGGGATTTCCCGGCCACGCATGGTATTCTGGAACTGTCGATCTCACTTCCGCGAAAATTAAAAACAACCAGACGACAAAAAGGCCGAGGAAACTAAATTTCACAGACGCCGAAATCATAGTACTTCTGGAAGAGATAGGAGTCGACCACTATATCCTGTTTAGTTCACACAATCAATCAGTGACAAAAAAAATTAAGTTTGGAGAAAGATAACATCGAAAGTTAGTGCGTGCTGTGTAGCCGAGCGGTCGCCGCAAGAGGCAAAATATAAGTGGCGGGCACTCAAAGGGGCTGTCTTGAACCGGCAGAGGGGCCAGCAAAAACCGGCGGTGGGCCGGCAAAGAAGACTCTGCCGTATGAAGATATTATCCTTGCGATAATCGGGGATAATTCTAGTCTGCTGACTGGAATTAATGGTAAGCACATGTCGCTTTTCTTACTTTGATTAACAGAACAGAACAGAACAGAAGTGGATTTATTTATCCAGAGTGTACATCCAATAATAATATGACAAATTATAATATAAAAAGGTGTGCAATGAGGATGATGGAGACTCCTACTAAGACAAAAAAGAAGTCGCTTCCGTGGGAGCCACACTACAAACACTCTAGATATAGCTAACGCATTTAACACCTTCTTTACAAATATCGGCAGAAAACTGTGTCGCTTCCGTGGGAGCCATACAGTTTTCTGCCGATATTTGTAAAGAAGGTGTTAAATGCGTTAGCTATATCTAGAGTGTTTGTAGTTTCTATATTAGTTATAATGAATGATTCGGGAAAACTACTTCTTGTTTTTTCTTGAAATCATTTCATTTATAGTTTTCCACGTGTTTCTGATATCAGATTTATATTTAGCGAAAGTTGACGCAAAATAATGTTGTTTGGATTCACGTAAGCTTCTCTTTAATATGGTACCATAACTTTTTAAGTTAATACGCATAATTTCGTATTCCCTTGAATTGGGATTTGTAAGTTTCATTATCTAATATAATTTATCTCGAAACGTTATGGATTTTAGCAGACCCGTGGTAATCTATTTATTTTTTTTGTGTTTGTATTTATTAAACTTAACTAATTTACTTACCATATGCTTGTTCTTGGCCATTTCAATTACTTCGAATAGAATGTCGAAGCTTAGCTTAGGGTCTGTCATCAAATGTTTGTTAAGTAAGTTGTACAAATCAGACGAATTAATGTCATTTATTATATTTTGAGTGGCTTTATCGTTTATTGTATTAATTTTAACCCATCTAGGGTTTGGTGGATTTACTAACGACATTTCTGAGAGAATAAAGCAAGGGAGGTGATCGGATATCTTATTTATTAATATACCAGATGTAGTTATGGATATAGAACGCTGACTTTTACAGAATATATTGTCAATTAATGTGCCATTTGAGCATGATAATCTTGTGGTAAGTGTAATTTGTGGAAATAAACTGTGAGATGTCAACAGATCGAAGAATTCACTGCAAATTGGTATTTTGTTTATCTTGAGGAGATTAAGATTGAAGTCTCCGGCAATGCTAATGTTTGTGTTCGATTGTTCTATTGACAAGATAAGTGTGGAGAATTCATTAATAAATTGCCTGACATGTTCTCTTATCATACTCGGAGGTCTGTATATGTTGCCAATAGTAATTGGTTTTGATAAACCACCTCCAGTTACATTAGTAATTAGTCCCTTCCAATGTTCGTATGTATTTATGTTTAGTTTTACTATATGTTGGAATCTATTGTCAATATATGTGATTAAGCCACCATTGTTACTGCTACTCTTTCCTTGAGCAATACAAGCATACCCAGGTAGTTGTATATTTGTTATGTCGGTTATGTTGGATATCCAACATTCTTGTAGACAAATTACACTAAATTTATAATTTATGTCCTGTAGTGAGCTGACAAATGAAACTAGTTCATCAAATGTAGAATTTATAGATTGAATGTTTAAGCTGAGTATTGAAAATTTTCCATTTTTATCATCAGCAAGTATCTTAAAGTGATCTATGTTTTATGACTTGCAGTTCATTGTTATCAATATTTAATGTGTTAATTAAATTGTTGTTGTCAATACCACCCAAGTGTGAAAGAAAACTGCGATCAAACTGTTTTGTCATTAATTGGTAGATTAAGAAGTATTAAAAACCAATATGTACACGTGCATGGTCCAGTGTATAACGAGGGTATTTGAACCAAAGAGGGAATAAATAATGTCTTGGTGAACGCTAACCGAATAATATAATGTTGAGTAGTTGCACCATTGTGTTTGTTTGTATGTTTTGTTAGACAATGTTCAACAAATAAAGCAAAATAATATGACGATGGACATGTATCAGTACAGTACACATAGTCAACAAGAAGAAACAGAAACAAATAAAACGTAAATGGCTTTGCTGGCTGCATAAAAAGATATTACCATGTCATAGCTCACAACAACGAAGTGAAATATAATAGCTTAAACCACTGTACAGTAATACACTAGATGAGAGATTACAAAATAAACAAAGGAGTTACCTATGAAATATATATATATGTATTACACGGTTACATTAATTATAACATTGCTCATAACAAAGTGGAACCGTATTCTAGGCCACGTTTTTTATATAATTATATGCCCTAGAACAACAATGTGTGCTAGGCTTACTGAGACACCGCATTAAGATTAATAATTGTAAGGTATCATCTTTAGTAAACCAAAAATTACAGGCATGCCATCCATTATTGAATCACATAGGAAAATACATGTACCACTAGCAAACAATGAATGAGCCATTTAAACACTAGGTTACAATGTGTGTGTAACATTGCAAAATTAGATTACATTACAAAATATTTATGTCAGAACGACATTAGACAATGTGTTAGTCTGTTCATATTGATATGAATTAATAATATATATATATATATATATATATACATACATTTATATATATATACACATATACACATACATACACATACATACGTATACATATACATTATATGATTATGACATATAAAGTAATTACAGTTGTTCATAACATACTAAAAGCGTATCAGGTTAATTAGTAGGTACCCTAACAATGTTACACTAAACACTGTATTTGCAAGAAAAGAAAAAAAAAAAAAAAAAAAAAAGATGAATGAAAGGTTAAGTCTGGCTACGGAGTAGAGTCAGAAACGACGGCATCATGCCACGTAACTACATGTGATAGACACAAGTAGTTTGGCAACGTCTACTGCTATGTCAGAATGTCGTTTGAGCTTGTGATTTCGCGGATCACGTTATGATTGTCTTTGATAATAATCTTGCCGCTGGCCGTCCAACAGTCATTGATCTTTTTTGCCTTTTTAAGTTTTCTGATTTCAAACGCTAGTTTGGAGCGCTTTGACGTGAGATCTTCGTTGAGGTAGATGCGATTTTCAATAGCGCAGGTTTTGTTGTAATCTTTGAGACAGCCCCTGGCGCAAAACACAACAACTCTGCAGTGCTCACTGCGAAAGCGAACAATGGTAGTTCTGGGTTTCGTGTGCCCGTTGACAGGTCGGCCAAGTCTTTGGCAGCGTTCCAGATCACTGGGCTCAATGGGAGAGGTGGCGTGCATTTTGTTGTTGATAGTATCAATGACTTTTTCTTCCAAGTTTTCACCACGCAAGTAATCGCAAATGCCACTGATGCGGAGATTAGTTCGTCGGGTGTACTGCTGGAGCGAATCCAATTCATCCTCCAGAGTGATCACCCTTTTCTCAAGATGTTCGATTTTGTTGCACTTGGCAGACAATTGTTCGGTGAGAGTGACAATTTGTTTATTAAGTGTGTCAATCTTCAGGACTAAATCATGTGGAAACAGAACCTCTTTCAGTTGTTTGGCAATTCTCTCATCTTGCAATAAGGATAGCATTTGCGAAATCAAATTGCTGTAAGTGTCAGCTGAGCCACCACAGGCGGCTGGCTCAAAGTCCGATTTGTTGTCTTTTCTTCTGCGCCAGTCTATCGTCATATCCATATATGTAGATCTGTGGAATTGCGGCTCACCGAGTCACGTTACTGGTCTCGCTCTCCGGCATGCTTACACGCACTGTTTTGATGCGTTAATAAATGTTCTTTGCTGTTCGTTGATATACTAGTTGTCTATACTGGCGTGGTGGCAGCGGTACTGTTCGCAGTGTACCCTAAGAAACGCCTCACAAGTGACACTCGTAACTATAGCCAAACGGCACAACGAGACAGAGTACGTAAGTTACACTGGCAAAGCTTTGAACCTTTATAAACCGGAGCGTCAGTCACTGTCATGGCACAGAGAGCACCGAAGCAGTGGTCACTCTCAAAGCATGAAACTCTGACGTCGTTTGAGAACTGGCGACAAAATATACAATACACACTATCGCTAGACGCCAATTTCGCAACATTTTTGCTTGACCAATCCGAATGGAAAAAGAAGACGAATTCCACCCCGTTGCGGGGTCTAACCGATGATGACGAAAACGTCCCTGCGGCTAGTCGGCGTACGGCCACACAAAAGGTCACGCACCTTGACCTAATGCTTGGCCAAATCGCCAATTTCTGTCCCGTTATATCGAGGAATACAATCGTAAAGAACTCTGTTTCTATAAAATCAATCTGGCAAGCAATACGCTTACATTTCGGCTTCCATTCCTCGGGCGCACACTTCCTCGACTTCGCCGAAATCAAGCTGGAGGCGAACGAAAGTCATGAAGATCTCTTTCAGAGATTGATGGCTTTCGTCGAGGACAACCTGTTGGCCGTGGGAGGTGGCATATCTCACCACCTGGAGTTACCGTCGTCAAACGAGGACATATCCCCGTCGTTGGAGAACATGATCGTCCTCCAATGGCTCAAACTAATCCACCCTGAGCTACCCCGTCTAGTGAAACAACGATACGGGACAGAATTACGCAGCAGAACACTCGCAAGTCTGAAACCCGAGATATCGCAAGCATTAACTTCTCTCCTTGATGAGCTAACCGCTATCTCCGAAATAAAAGTCATGCGACAATCAACCACCAACCAACGGTCTGGCTCTTCTCAATCTCGTCGATATCAACGTAGTGCAAGCAACCCAACCACTCGGCGAGCCAAACAGTGTCCACTGTGCAAGCAAGCGGGTCGTGCCAGCTACGAGCACTACCTGAGCGAGTGCAGGTTCCTACCTGAGAACGACCGGTTGTACCTATCCAAAGCGCGCAATATAATCGGAGTGGACTGCGACGACGGCTCGGATGATGAACAGTCAGCTGGAGACGGAGACTGCACTGGCGACGTGTCGACCGTGGCATGTCGTGTGAACACAAAACAGTCGCCATTTTTCAAGTCATTTTACCGACATCATCCATTACGACTCACACTAGACACCGGTGCGGAGACAAACATGATCAGAGAGGCAGTCGCTAAAAGCATCGGAGCTAAAATCGGCAAAAGCTCACAGCTAGCGAGGCAGGCTGATGGTGTTACTCCGCTGAACGTTATCGGAGAAACACACCTGACCTTGTCGCGCGACGGAACTGACCTCCAACTCGATGCGCTAGTTGTTGCAGATCTCGACGTGGACGTAATCGCGGGCACGCCGTTCATGTCTACCAATGACGTATCCGTTCGTCCTGCCAGACACGAGATCACAATCGGTGAAACCACTGTCATACAGTACGGTTTCCAAACGTCAGGTAACGAGCAATATCACACCGTACGCAGGGCTCACGCATACGTGCTGCACGCACCCTCGCCATCTACCACGGTTTGGCCGGGTGAGTTCGTAGAGCTCCAGTTGCCCACAGCCCTAGACGACCAGACTCTGGCAGTCGAGCCACGCAGCTCTCCACACAACGAAGGTTGGCCAAAGCCTGGAATCATTGAGGCCGTCGGCAACAAAATACGACTCGTCAACACGTTGCCCAGACCACTAAAGCTGTTTCGCCACGAACACTTTTGTCAGGTGCGTCACACTGTCGCGTCACCGACCTGTGACACCGAATCTGAACCCGCTGTGAAGACTCGTAACATTGCCCACACCACTGACCTCTTCTCCGAAGCTATAGAGTTGGACTGCGACAAACAACTACCCGAGAGCATGCGAGGACAGTTCCGCAGTCTACATCAACAACACGACTCCGTTTTCAACCCGAGCATCGTGGGCTATAATGGACATGCGGGGCCTTTCACGGCAGTCGTCAACATGGGTCCGGTCCTGCCTCCTCAGCGCAAAGGAAGATGTCCTCAATACGCGCGCGAAAAACTGACCGAACTGCAGGAGAAGTTCGACGAGCTGGAGGCGGTTGGCGTGTTCCAACGACCGGAAGATGCCGGAATATCCGTCGAGTACCTGAACCCATCGTTCCTCGTTCGCAAACCGAATGGAGGATCGAGGCTAGTTACTGCCTTCTCAGACGTTGGGAGGTACAGTAAACCACAACCGTCACTCATGCCAGATGTTGACTCTACCCTCCGCCAGATCGCGTGCTGGAAATACATAGTGGTGTCTGATCTAACCAGTGCTTTCTATCAGATCCCCCTAGCGAAGGAGTCAATGAAATTCGGTGGAGTGGCAACACCATTCCGTGGAGTACGTGTCTACACCAGATGCGCTATGGGGATGCCCGGTTCTGAGACCGCACTTGAAGAACTGATGTGCAGAGTACTAGGCGACCTTCTGCAAGACGGAGTTGTGGCCAAACTGGCCGATGACTTGTACTGCGGAGGAAACTCACCCGAAGAACTACTAGACAACTGGGGTCGCGTTCTCGATGCCCTTGATCTATGCGATCTACGTCTGTCGGCGAAGAAGACACGCGTTTGCCCCACATCTACTACCATTCTGGGTATCCCATCGTATCACAACACTGTCGTCATGTGTACCACCACAGACCGTTCTCGGGCTGCGTTCCTTCGTTGGCGCTTTCAAAGTACTGGGACGTGTCATCCCGCAGAGTTCCAAGGTGCTCGCTCCTCTCGAATCACACATCGCGGGGAAGAAGTCTCAGGAGCCGATAAGCTGGTCCGAAAACCTCCACGAGGCGTTCTGTACAGCCCAGAAGGCCCTGTCAACTAACAGGTCAATCACCTTGCCAAGACCTGATGACCAATTGTGGATCGTCACCGACGGATCCGTCACACAGCGCGGTATCGGTGCCACTCTGTACGTATCACGCAACGGTCAAACCCTCCTTGCAGGATTCTTCAGTGCTAAACTCAAAAAGCACCAGGTGACTTGGCTACCATGTGAGATCGAAGCGCTCGGCATTGCAGCCGCAGTTAAGCACTTCAGCCCGTACATAATCCAGTCCAAGTCTAAGCCGTGCCTTCTCACGGACAGCAAGCCATGCGTCCAGGCAATCGACAAATTATGCCGCGGAGAATTCTCCTCCAGCCCACGCGTAACTTCGTTTTTGACGATCGTCTCGAGATACCAAGTCACTCTGCGCCATCTCTCGGGAGCCGCGAATGTGCCGTCCGACTTTGCCAGCCGAAACGCGCCGGAATGCATGGAGCCGCGTTGCCAGATATGCGCATTCATATCACGTATCGAAGAGTCCGTCGTCGGTAGCATCAGCGTCGAAGACATCGTATCCGGCTCTGCTCGCCTTCCATTCACGAGTAGGTCGGCCTGGTTATCAACACAAGCAGAATGCCCAGACTTGCGCCGCGTCCGTGCCCACTTGAAACAAGGCACTCGCCCATCAAAGAAACTAACCAACATCAAAGACGTTAAGCGATACCTAACTACCTCAACACTGGCTCGCGACGGCGTTGTTGTGGTCCGACAAGACGTGCCATTCGCACCATCCAGAGAACTAATTGTCGTACCTCGCCAGGTACTGGATGGTCTACTCACTGCGATACATCTGAAGTTGAGTCATCCATCCAAAAATCAACTAAAAGTCGTAGTGCGTCGCAGTTTCTTCGCGCTAGATTTGGACAGCACAATCGAGCGCGTAACCGACATGTGCCATGTGTGTGCATCGCTGAAAAAGGTCCCTACAACGCTCACTGAGCAGACCTCAACTGACGCACCCGACGCCGTTGGGATCTCGTTTGCAGCCGACGTGATCAAACGCAATCGTCAACTAATCTTCGTCGTACGCGAAACCGTGACTAGCTACACGTCTACGTGTGTTATAGAGAACGAACGTCACGACGCCTTGCGTGACAGTCTCGCCCGTCTTTGCATAGAACTTCGGGTGGATCCCGCACCCGGATTCATCGCTCTCGTAGATGACCCAACACTACAACGATTGGGCATCAGTATCGAAATCGGTCGAATCAAAAACGCCAACAAAAATCCGGTGGCAGAGAAGGCAGTGGCGGAAGTGGAGGACGAAATACTCCGACAAGAGCCAGGCGGCGGCACTGTGTCCCCACTACTGTTAGCAGTCGCTACCTCGCGGCTCAACTCGCGAATCCGCAGCCGAGGCCTTTCGGCACGAGAAATGTGGTTCCAGAGAGATCAGTTCACTAATGCGCAGCTACCTATCGCTGACCGCATTCTCATCACGGAACAACAACAGTCGCGGGAACGGAACCACCCTCACAGTGAACTCGCGAAAGCCCCCCGTGGTAGAGAAGCTTCTACACACACAATCCACGTTGGTGACTTGGTATACATAACATCCGATCGCAACAAGTCATCAGCGAGGGACATATATTTAGTCACCTCCGTCGAAGACCGCTGGTGTTTCATTCGAAAATTCAGCGGCCACCAGCTTCGTGCATCATCATACAAGGTGAAACTCTCGGAGTGCTACTTAGTCCCCAATTCCAGACCAACTACCGTAGCCCCACCGCCCCATCACGACACTGGCAGTGATATCGAGTCCGATGAAGACGCCCCGGTGGTCTCGTTCGACGAGGCCCCTCAGACTCCGCTGACGATCGCTACTCCGCTGGAGGTACCCGTCCTACCAACTCCAACTGACGAAGTCGTAGCTGAAATCGACACACCGGCCGACACTCCACGACCTGTCCGCAGACGTGTCAAGCCCAAGTACTTACAAGACTATGTCACTTCATAAGCAGTTTGTGTGTTAATTGTTGCATCTTTACATTGTGTTTAATTGTTTATCACAAAATTAATAGTCAGTTGACTTACTATAATTTGCTTAGAATAGAAGAGGACTTAAAGGAAAGTGGTCGCGCCAGTCTATCGTCATATCCATATATGTAGATCTGTGGAATTGCGGCTCACCGAGTCACGTTACTGGTCTCGCTCTCCGGCATGCTTACGCGCACTGTTTTGATGCGTTAATAAATGTTCTTTGCTGTTCGTTGATATACTAGTTGTCTATACTGGCGCTGGGCATGGCGGCGATTGTACGTGTACGTATGTGAAGCAATGCTACAAGGCGTGGTCGTGGTCGATATTAGAGGTGTTCGATATTGCAGGTGAAAATTCCTACCTTTAACGAACTGCACAGCGACAATATAGGGTCGTCACTTTCGTCGAGGTGTTGTTAATTCATCTGCTAGCTTTGCAGTGTCTGTAGTATAATCTACATTCGTCACCTTCGATGTGTGGCTGTGCACCACTGCTAAATTTGGTGCAGCGAAGTTTATTACGGGAGACGAATAGTTTAAGGCACTCTGTAAAGCTAGGTTACTGTGAAATTGTCCTTATATGTGAACCATCATGCCAAAATGAGACGCTTCTCGAAAAACATGCATATTGCTTTTATTGCATGTTTGAAAAGCGCACACTCAGAGAGACAGAAAAAGGATACCCCAGTGTTACATATAATCGCATTATTTCCAGAGATGCAGCAATTTGAATGTCAAAATTGCAAAAAATATGGTTTTGAGAAAAATTACTTTAAAAATGTTCACTCTAGATATTGACTACGGATTATTTCACGGTGGAAACTCAATTTCCCAAAAAATTGCTGTGTACAATTTGAGCACATGAATAAGGAATAGAAGAAAATGTTTTCCAGTTGTTCAATAAATACTACTGTACTGTATTGGACATTATGTAATAATAATAAGTTATTATTATCAAAAACATTATTAATTGTTTATGAAGAAACTGCACACATTTTATGTTTTCTATATTTCAGTGCAAGGGACAGACACCTGCACGGAATTTGAATGTATACAAGCCTTGGACACCAGTCTGAATACTTGTAAGTTCTCATGTGATTCAAAATAATAAACAGGGAAATCATGATGCCATGTGAAATTGATAAATACTAAACACATTGGTGTCTAAGATTGTTGTTATATTTCATCCAATGCATAAGTGGCCATATTTGAGCACTTTTTGAAAACAAATGCAGTATTTACAAAATGTTAACAATGAACAATAGGGTAATTTCATGCCAACCCAGCCAGGTCCCCGGGTGAACATATCTTTTTTAAATAAAATTTTACCCATGTGGCAAATTGTAGTTGTTTAAAAACGTATTCATACTGTGGCATGTGGTTTTGTGGGATTTTCAAATGGGTTCTGTTGAAAAAAAATTTCGCCGCTGCGTTTCTCAACTGTCAGCTTCTCCTCGCCGAGCATGCTATCAAGAACATGTGTTTATGTGTCTTAGAAAGTGAAATATTTGGATAATAGAATTCTGTGGCGATTATTGTAAGATAATAACTGAAAATCCTCACCGATCTTGGGTGGGGAACCGTGCAGATAAGAGCAGTTAAAAGACAGCACATTGTATGAGACTAATGATTACATTAACAATTGTAAATGAAAATAACTTTAATGTTATGTAAATTAATATTTATTATTTATGAAGAAATTGCAGATCTGTTATGTTTTGTATATTTCAGTGCAAGAGACAGGTTTCCAGCCGATAGAAGATTGCGACGAAAGTCTGAGAACTTGTAAGTTGTCATGTGATTCACCTTACTGGCAAATAAAATGTCCCTCACAATTGAAAATAGAGCATCATGTCCCATTTTTGCACTCATTAATCACATTACAATTATTTGCACATGTTAAGAACCTAATATCTCGCTACTGAAAACAGATAACAGGCTCGTATATACAGTAAGTGGGACTGAGGCCTTGATAATCTGCCTTCATAAATGATGTAGCTATAGCCACTGTCCACAGGCATCCCAAGATAAGATACATCATATATTCAGCCGATTTCATGACAACAACTATCCTTAAATTCTTCATGGGCCCTCCATATACATGCCTGGTGTATACGGGTAGGCATGATCTCCCACCTCCCCCAAAACAAGAATAATTAAATCACACAATGTTCTCACTGTATACTATAAATTATACAACCATCCATTCTACATGATGTCTTGTTGCAGCTGCATCCATTACATGTGCAACACAAGCACCAGGAGCAGCATGTGTCAGTGGCACAGGAGTGACGCTAAAGACAAAAAGTAAAAAAGGCAAATTTCACCAAAATCCAAATGGAAAGTCCTTGGAAAAAGGGCTGGAAGACGAAACTGGCCTCTTTGCTGACTACCTGCGCAGCGAAATAGAAAAAAAACCAAGATGATGACAGTTTTGATGGATAACAAAAACAGGAAAGTCTTGCTTGAGATTGAAAAGCTTGAACAAGACTTCGGCAAGTGAAATGAGTGAACTGGCTTAGATTACAAAATGACAGTAGTGTTGCTGCCCACACCTTATTTTATACACTATTTGTTAGATTGTGGGACTCTGTTTATCTGTGTGTCTGAGCATACCTCCGCCAGTGTTGCATGTATGTGGCCGACATTTGTTGTTGCATTAGCATAGAGTCAAGCGTTACTGTTTGTTGTAAAATTGATTGTTGTGGTCTAAAAAGTTAAGAAATTCAGTCTTATTCCAACTGATTCAACAATTAATAATTGAGAAATGCAGTGTCCAAATGTAAATGAATTCAATTTTTATAACTGTAATGCAATAATAAAACATCCTATACAAATTATGAGTGATCAAACACTGATACATCGTCATCAACAGTTATTGTTGTTTTCTCAGTCTCGGGCAGCTTTCCCAACAGCAACCCGGGTCCGCTGCGAAAAAGGGTTGTTGCAGGACAAGGTTCAATCACACCGTTATCAACAATAATTGATTACTCGGTCTCGGGCACCTCTTCCAGCAGCAACGCGGGCTCATTCTGACACACGGTTGTTGTTTGCAGGACGCGGTTCATCCACATCAGAATCGGCATCTGAACTCCCCGAGGAGGGGTCAGGGTCACTGTCACTGTCAGAGTCTGATGAAACCTCCACTCTCATCCTCCTAGCACGGTTATGAAGCATAACACACACACTGTAATAATTTTGCACGCCTTGGCAGGTGCTAAACGCAGTCTGCAAAGACAGTGCCATCTTCTATTTAATACTCCTATGGCCCTTTCCACTGATGTACGTGCTGAACTGTATCGGAAGTTGTAGGTTCTCTCTTGACGTGTAGTGGGGTTCGTAAGTGGAATGAATAAATAGTCGCGCAGCATATAGCCACTGTCTCCCAGGGTGACTCCTCTGAGAGGCTTTCTTTGGTTGTTCTCAAATGCATCGAAGATAGATGACTCGCGTAGGATCCGAGAATCGTGAACACTTCCTGGCCATTTGGCAATGCAATTAATGAAGACAAGGTCCGCATCACATATAACCTGGGAAACAAACAATATTTAAAAATTAAATATAAGAAACAAAAAAAGTGCTTACATGCACTCACCTTTTATTGTATTCATTTGATTGTAATCATAATTAAACATACCAACAAAGTATATCAACTTATTTATTGCTGTTACCATGACCAATACAGTGAAGCAAATGCAGTTGTGTCTGTCAGTTTAGGCACACTAATACTACCTCCTGGTAGTATTCAATTATGATGGTTACTTTTAAAATTACAATGATTTAAAGGGTACACCCGTCAAAAGTAGTTTTTGATAAACTAACTTATAATAAAGTTCACAGTGTGGAATCATCATAATTCACAAAACTTCACTTCAGCACAAGAAAAAAACCATTGCTATTACCATTGCTAATCCAGTTAAATGAATGTATTTCTTTTTTAGCCAAAACAATCATATTAATAATAGCAAACACCCGAGGTAGAAATCTTTTCCACGAATACTTGTTTAACTCTGAAAAGAGCCGTTGTTGTTCTTGCACGCATCTCATCTTGTGCTTCGGTGTCCTCGACTTCTTCCAATCAAATGTTACAAAAATCACATTTCCACTTTCTGTGTGTGTGTGTGTGTGTGTGCGCGCGCGCGCGCGCGCGTGTGTGTGTCTGTGTGTGCATGCATACAATGATACATATATACATACAATCATACATACACAAATACATACATACATACGGTGATACAGTTAACAATGATACACCTTTACTAGCTACATGATTAATTAAATAGATACAAATTATACATTTGTATTTAATAAAATATTCTATAATAATCGTGTCTGCACATGCATTACTTTATGACACGCACCACATTACGTAACGTCAAAACCAACCTGTCGGATAGTGTTTTAAAATAACCTTTAATACAGCACACGTATTTAGCCTTTCAGAATTTATAACATTCTGTACTGCGCAACACGAACAACGAGTGTTGGAATGACGCGTTGACTTATAACTGTTATGAAGTATGTTCATCAACGCCCACTGACCCAGTACATGTACTGGACATAAATCCGTTATACCAATGTTTGGTGTTGTTTTTGTTTGGCTTGTTTTTACTAAAAATGTCGTAGTTGTACCGACAATGAAACATACATATGTACATACATACAAACACACACAGTACAAAAAGTAAAACATTCATACCCATTATCCCGTAACTTATTCTTATCTCGAATACTGTGTCTGTGCCTGTGGTAAGCCCCCCAAAAAACTGGGCAATATCCCACAGCTAGCGATAACAGAATAGGATAAAACATACATAACATGGACACAAATCCGTTATACTAATGTTTTGTTTTGTTTACGTCTGCCTGTTTTTACTAACAATGTCGTACTTGTGTTCATGGATTGACGGCATCAAATGTGACTGACTCGTGACAAAGGTCCAGGGCCCGAGGACGAGGTTATAAAGCTGTACTCGGTACTCGGAATTTCATGCACAAGCCTCGCTTTCACACCATGCTCATACTCACGGAGGTTATAACACTTTCTGAGCACGTAATCGTACTCAGACTTGAGCATGAAACGTCTAAATTCTGAGTAAGCTATGGACCTTGCTCAACACCATACTCAAACAAACAAAGATGGCAGCTCACGTAGAAATTAGTCGAATTCGTTGTCTAAGTTCGATGTTTTCGAGAAGAAACGCAGCTCGATACCAGCGTCCGAGTCGCTTCCGAGATGTGATCAATCCATTTCAAGAAGTGGAGCAACACGAAACTAGTGAAATATTCCGTGTTATGCCTCAAACTGCACTATTTACTGAAACAGTTATTAAATCTAGTGGGAGACACTACGACACAATGTTACAACGTTTATATTTCGGTGACACCTTTTCGACAACGGGGACCATTCGTTTACCGCTACTGCTTGGCGATACAATTTCACGATCCAACTGCCGAGTAGTTTATACGAAACGCTTCTCCAAAACAGTATTGTTTACCTGGACGATTAATAAAATACCACGCCAGACATTAAGCTATATCAATACAACATAAATGTGTATACTTTAAACAAATGTAAAATAACTAATACAATTACGAGGTCACAAAGTTTACCCGTCAACACAACCACGTTTTGTTATTGCCTGAAACTGTTATTAATATATAATTATTTTGTAGTGGCGGTTTTTCAATTGGGAATAATGGAGGAGTACTAAGTAGTATAAAACATATATTATTTATATTGTTTCATCGTTTTTAATATGAATAGCATACTAATAATGAAGCCCATGCAACGTTGATATAATTGGTAGCCATGTCCAAGGCTTTGTGGATGTCATGATATTTAAAATTTGTAATGCCTGTGATTTTGCAATCCAAGGGCAGGAATAAGACTTCAACACAGAGGTAGACGATACACAACATGTGCAGACATCCTCGATAAGTTGACAACTTAAATGTATATGTGATTATACTGTCATTGGTGTGGTCACTCGGTCACTATTTTGGTTAAAGTGTATATTTAGAAAATGAATATGATCACGTTTACAAGGCTACGAACATTTAATTAGTTGGATGAACTAACAAACAATACATCGTTTAAATCTTTCTAATAAAATGGTTTACCCTGTAGTAAAATAATGTTTTCCAAATAAAAATTATACAAATTATACCAATTATACTGAAACAATGAAGCCATACTTGTTGAGAATCGAATATAAGATGTACTAAAAATGTAGCCATACTGTGGCTATTGGGAATGTTGCACAGCTGACTGAGATGGTTATTGCATCAGGACGGAAGACCATAACATAACTGGGTGTTTGTCTTATGAACTAAAATCCAGCATGGTGGTGAAGACTGACTAATGTAGTGCAGTTTAACAAAGTAGTATTTCAAAGATGTAACAAGCAAATGTGAAGCAAATTATGTAAAACAACTTAGAATGTGGTTATTATACAAGTATGTTATGTGTATATAATTATTATTATCCTTTTAAACGTGTAATTGTACAGCAAAAAATATCATAATATTATATACACATATCTGTATAAAAACAACAGTTATGTATAACATGGATGTGGGTCAATTATATATAAATAACTATTTTGAACTTTAGCCTTTGCAAATAATAATTATTGTTTAATGAAACCGTTATGAAATTATTGCCAAAGTATTGCACGAATGTGGGACAAGCAACAATATTATTGGAGATGGGGTGATCTGAATTTCAGATCAGAGTATGTATGTCCCCGAATCCTCCGGCACAGTTGATAAGTAATGGCCGCTCACATACAACTACTTTGTCAGTTCATTTGTTGCAGATATCGTAAGTTGTATCACAAGTTCGAATGCCAACTCAATTTGATGTGTGTACGGTATTTATTTATTATAAACACAGTAACATCGACGCCATCGAGCCCGAATTCATTGTACCTACTTACTGTTACAATGATACAAAATATCATTAGGCTGGCTAGTTGAATGAGACCTCATAAGATCATAACATTGTAACCACAATATATACAGACTAGTCAGTTAATAGAACGTTGCCGAGTGCTGGAAACAACTAGGAAACAACTAGGAAACGTAAATAATACAGCGTGACTGACCAGTGGCAGTGCATGTTACTACTGTTTTACGCTATTTTATCTTTTACATTGTCTTGTGCCATGTCTGTTCCATCGTGCACGGCGAAGTACTTTCCTCGCTGCGTTATTCAGTCGATATTCTTCTGCGCATTTCACCATAACATAAACACATTCACAACGGCGTAGTTCTTCGTCCATCACCGTTTTAAAGTCGGAATTTGATATTGTTTATAAATAGGTGTAGGTTTGTTATCTTCTTGAACAAGAGAGCTCCGAAAGCGCTCTTTGTTTTGCTCTCGTACTCAAGACGGCGTACTCAGTTGAGTACGTATTCAAGAAGTTTTATAACCACCGTGAGCATGGATTCTCTAGTGAGCATGAAAACTCGAGTTTGAGCATGGAGTTGAGCATGAGCACCGAGTACGCTTAATAACCTCGGGCCCAGGTGCAACAAGGATGAATAGAACATGAATGTGACTCAACACAGGGGGTTCAATGTGGGAATCCAAGTGGAATACCCATTTAATGAGTACAATAAACCAAATAAAAGATACATATATAAGTTGGCCAACTATTAAGGATTCCCTCTTATAAAGTAATGTAGCACATGTAAAAATACATATACATATAAAATATTTTATAAGGAATAATAACAAAATGTTACTGCTCACCCACAAAGAGATTCGTGAAGTCCGATATTATCGGAATAACGAGCATTTATGCACACCGATTGCAGGGGTATGCCGGGAGGACGCAACACTCAACCCCGGAATTTCCAATGAATATAAATATCGAGGCGTAGCTGCCTACTATGACTACACGAGGAAGATACCGCCGTATCATGGCACGACGATCGTCGAAGATCGTCACGTGAAGAAACGGACGTATACGACAGCACGATGGAATATGGCGTGTGTCGAATGCGCCATGTGAAGAAAGAACGTATACGACAGTACAATTGCACACGAAGGGCGTCGAAGGCGTCACGTGAAGACCGAACGTATACGACAGTTCGACGGCACGTGGTGGGCATCGATAGCGTCACGTGAAGAGCGAACGTATATGGCAGTACGACGAAACACGGAGGGCGTCTAAGGCGTCACGTGAAGACAGAACGTGGCGAAGATCAATAGTGAGACGATACTCTGAAGTGGGGAATGCGAAACACGAAACTCGCTCTCAGTTTTCACGGTGTATAAGAGACGACACGAATCAGCTGTGTCGGCAGCAGCAACCAAAGTCATCAAGGAGCGATAATTGACGAACCGATGCTCACGCCTTTGAAGTAATTCAATCTTGTAGAACCATGACGGTTGTCACTGGAAATTCTCCCAAGTACCAAACGCAACCATAATACAAGGTTGTCTGCATTTAAATATCGACGAAGTTACAACTTCAAGACCCGGGCGAAAACACGTCGACAATAAGTCCCATGTTTTGGAGACAATACTTATAACAAACGCTCATAGCAATGCAATTATGGTCGTCTGACGTTAAAATGGTCGTATTTCTCTTAAATACTCTAATGGCATCCAAGTGCCGGAAGTCTAATTAGCCAATAGCAAAATTTAACACAAACTAAACCATCCCAGAAACAGCGCTCCCGAATCTTTGGAACCACGGTCAGACTATTCAACTCGTTTGGGTTTAAAATAAACATTCTTGCATAATATACGTATTATTGTTAACTCCTGAAAATCCTCAATTATATATAAAATTAATCCCTGCATCGAGACGGAAATAACGATAATAATATCACATCTTAACGCTCACAACTTAATGCATTATGTTAGTAAAACACATATTCCATTCAGACATGAGGTGTGAAACATTCATTCACACCTGCCCAGCTCAATCAACAACCTTCCTAATTCACTACTAACTTCCTCTAATGTCACTAAAAGTGACTTACCATAATACCACATTATCAGTTAGGTTAAATCTGTTCTACTCATAATAAATTTGACGTTCCTAGTCGTAAAATTACTATAATAACTATTCATATATCATTTGTTAGCCAGCCGATAATATATGTTGCGCTTTGCTCACAAGATGGCCCTAGTGTAACATATTACATTCAGGCACGCGAGTGATGACAGTACCATTAAGCGTAGATTAACCCTTAAATTTTGAGCCAGACTCAAACCACTTTGTGACAGTAAAACATATCGGGTACACATAAGTAAATGTTGTGTGTGCGTGAGTGTTTGTTTGTGTGTTTGTTTGTGTGTGCGTGTGTGCGTGTGTGCGTGTGTGCGTGTGTGCGTGTGTGCGTGTGTGTGTGTGTGCGTGTGCGTGTGCGTGTGCGCGCGCGCGTGTGTGTGTGTGTGTGCGTGTATGTGTGTGTGCGCGCGCTCGCGTTGATGTATGTATGTGTGTGTGTGTGTGCGTGTGTGCGTGCGTGCGTTCGTGCGTGCGTGGCATGCATATATTTGCGTGCATCGGTGTGTGGTTGTGTGCGCGCGGATACGTTAACGTTTTCGTCCTAGACGCTTTTCCCGTCGGGCGCCAACCTTCTATGGATTCAACAATAACCCCCTCGGACGAAAAGTAATGCCTTCACTCTTTTCGAGATTCACAGTTTTGTAACAATGTTATAGTTCGTCCCTGACGCTAAAAGGACATAAATCGATTGTTGACAACATTACGCGTGGTACTACTGAGCCACACGATTGGTCCACCGGTCAACTGAGCACCCTTTACATAACTCACACTACTAATTACGACTTAACAAACGTTATCGTGAATACTCGGGAGACCGTCTTCTGCGTTTGTGTGTATGTCGCGCCATCTGAAGGATGGACACTTCTCTACCTTTTCACTTCGACAAAATAATTAATCTCTGCTGCAGCAACCTGATGCATTTCAATCACTGCGCCAGTGTAGTATAGTATCGTGACTCCATAGTAAAGTGACTTCCCCGGTCGAACTATTATTAAGTATTATGACCGGGGGGGTCGAAATGCTTTTATAGTATCGTGCCCCTGGCTGTGGTATTTTGTCCCCATTTATTATCCACGTTTGACCAATATATGTTATAATACAAATATGCAACAAATACGCTTATGTTGCTCTGTTTGTACCAAATGCTGTCTTAATGTTTGCTCAGATGTTTAGACATACGTTGTATTAGCAACTTTGCATTGTGTAACACTCCAAGAAGGCATGCATACATGCATCATGCATTCTACCAGAAAGCCATTTCCCGTACAATGTATGGTTAAAATTAATTTAATATAAACAAACTAGGTATGACACAATATTTCAAAGGAATTTAAATATACCCAATTATGTGTATTTCTCAATATACTTATTAATTTCAACGCAACATCACATGCTAACTAAAATTTGGCGGGTGAAATTACCAAAGGGGAGTTATAATACTGTTATATTATCGTAACTATTATATATGATCGCAACCGGTGGGACGTTACGATACTATGGGGGTAGAAATACTATCTTACACGGGGTCGCTTTAGGATGATCGGTCTATGGTGTGACTGACCTACATATATATATATATAAATATATATATATATATATGATTGCATTGGTTGGCAGGTGGTTTGATGGCTACTTTGACAATCCAAATAAATTAGCCGACACTGTCACATCGCAATAAGTTTTTCGACTAAAAAATATACAATTTTTTTTATTTTTTTTTAATCTGAATAACAAGCGCTGACTTACCAAATAACGCACGTTAAAATAAAAAAAACAAGCGTTTCGGAATTGCGATGCTTCATCTGTCCGAGAATTAAACAGAGTTAATAAATACAATTAAACTAGACAAAACTGGAAATGAGGTGATATGATGGTGTGCGTGCCGCCGATTTTGAGTACCAATGCATACCAATATGAGCTAGATACAGCCGGAATTAGTGATTGTATTACACTAGAGTGTGTATGTGTGCGTGCGTGCGTGCGTGCGTGCGTGGGTGCGCGCGTGCCTGTCTGCGTGTGTATTGTGCTTCCGTGCATTTTTGAATGAAGCTACGTGACTGTTACATCAGCGAAGAAACAACATCGTTGAAATATGTGCGACAAAAAGCAGAATTACAATTATAACCGTCATATAGTTATATACAGGACGTCATTTACTTTAATTTTCACACGGACGCGCCACCATGCGGCTAGTTTCTAACTGACGCTCTCGTGCTAGAGACGCATTTCAGTATGTTCAACGTAACATAAATACATACATGGGCCGTCGTACTTTAATGGGCCTCACCCAAGCTGTTCTCATAAGATGTAGGGTCAAGAACGTAGTGTCGCCATGGTGATACAAGTGTCGCACTTAGTGTTGCTGCATAGTTGTAGTGAGAGGCTACTTAAGCTGAGAAGGATGTCACTTGAACAGGGACCTTTAAATATCGTAGTAAACACTTCATTCTCGCTGACGAATGGCTAAATTATGTTTGAAAGACGCTGACGCATTTTACTAGACTTCGTTCGGAATGCTTAAAACTATTTTGTATAATGTGGTCGACCTATCGAATAACGTTGAGTAGTTCTTGCTTCATAACGATATTGCATATTGCATGCACAAGACAACATGTTGGGGTCACACCATAATATGAAAATACATAATTTCAAATGCTCGGCATCAATAAAGGGACTCACAATATCGCGGCAAATTATAACCCGACTCGTGTATGTTTGGATTTAATAGTTACGCAAAATGTGTAATGACGTAGTTACGACGTTAGTATTTCTGTTGGAATATGGTATAAAACACCGTTGACTTCTAGCCGGCCGACACCTCTAAAACGAATAGTTGTAGCCACAGTCGCTACGCCATTAATAAATCTAAATTTTACTAAGCCGTGACTATTGACATTGGAATATTGACTCTGACAGTAAAAAATGTCTTTATTCTAAGTGTTCAGATGCTATGTATATATTACAAGGAAAACGTCACACCAGATTTTTCTATATGTTTTATTTCGGAATTGTATAATACAGAAGATAAATTAAAGACAAAGCGTATACAATCTACACAATTTCTACGGATGCGCACAATTGCCTAAAACAAGGTCCGCTAAACCATCAATATGGATATCGGCCACATGGAGTGGTCGGACATTCCGTCGTATAAATATATACTGAAATTCTTACCTTTTCTATGTGACAAAAACTTTAGACAAAGTTGTTTAAGCGAAAACTGTTTATGCGGGGACGATTGATCTAGCAGATATCATGCGGCCCTAGTTTTATAACAGTAATATTCACACAGATATTTGGCGCGCATATTTTTGGTTGCAACATAGCCAAACCGCGACCTATTGGACACATATATTGACCTATCAATCACTTGACCTGTTGTCCAGCAAACCTCCGTGAAACCATAAAAAAATGGCTGCCCAATACGAGGAGCGCTTAGACATTACGTCGTGTCGTATTCTGGCCCCTAACGATTGTCTTTATGACAAACACTTAAGACACCGTTTGTAAAGTGACAACTGTATGTGGGAATGTTTGTTATGTGAGTTGAAAACGAGGTTGTAGCGATGCTGTGTGTGGCAGCTCCCGGTCTGTCTATTATCTGTTTTATCAACGTTTGGAAATCCTGGATTATTTTCGTGCTGTGTATTATAAGTTGTGAACTTATAATTCGAACAAATGTAAGGTCTATTACTTGTTATATCTTTAACCACACGTTTCACGGTGACTTTTAAAAGTGCCCTTTATTCTGGGGCGTGGCTGCTGCTATCAATCTTTTTGAACTTCACGTACACATGTCTGCGCTGCCAAGCTGCGCTCACCGTACCACAACATTGCTTGTGGTAGTGTCCGCTGAAGCAAGTCGCTGTCCAGAACATTGTTGGTGAATCTACGGAAATGCGTCAGCCGCCTAGTTAACCGTGGACGGAAACAATTGAGAGAATGCACGTTTTGTGTGTTTCGAAGCTGCTTCACCGGCAGACGTGAAGAACATAATTTTAGCATCTGCTATCAAGTCATGCGAGCTGGACCCGCTGCCAACGTCACTCCTTCAACACAACATTCAAGCGCTGTGTCCGGTTATTGCACGTGACCTTGGCGTTGCAATCGATGCTGATTTGTCGGTGGCAACGCTGGTGGCAAATACAGTCATTTGCAAAAGGTTAAGACCAGGCACGATTTTTTGAAGAAATTTGACAAAATTATGATTTGTTTGCCTTCACATAACATTATATCAGTTTATTTTGCAAAATGAAACTTTACGTCCTTGAAGCTTGTTTCAAGTTTTGAGCGCTTGATGGTTGTTTGTCTGCCACTTTATCCTTCATTATAGTCCACAGGTTCTCAATGGGATTTAGATCTGGGCTGTTCCCAGGCCATTCCAGCACGGAGATTTTGTTCTTCTTGAAGAAATCAGTGGCTACCTTGGATCGCTGACAAGGAGCGCCATCTTGCATAAAAATCGTACATTTGTGGATGTCCATATGCAGTTTCAGCTTCTCCTCAGCAACTTCACGTACCTAGGTCCATTCATAGTGGTGTTAGGTGGAATAAAATACAGACCAGAAGGACCAAAACATGACATGGCACCCCAAATCCTCTGATTTGGCGGGTGTTTCATTGTGGCTGCTGTATATTTCTCATCAAATCGCTTACCTACTGGCCGCCTAACGTGCCTCTTGCGAGGTATAAGCTGTTGCATGGTCGATTCATCTGAGAACAACACTTTCTTCCACTGCGCGAGAGTCCAGTGGCGATGTCGTCTGGCAAAGTCCAGTCTCTTTTTTTTCATCACAGGTGTCAGACGTGGCTTCCGGGCCGGCTTGCGGCACTTGAACCCAAATTCTTTCCTGAGACGTCTCGAAACAGTACTGATATTTATTTCCGTACCTTTTAAGCGTAAAGCAGCCCGAATTTTCTTGCATGAACTCATTGGCGAGCGCGTAACGATGCGTCTCATTGCATGGTTATCCCTGAGTGTAGTTTTCCGTGGACGACCTCTCCTTTTACTGTCACGAAAAGTGCCATCAGTATTGAATTTGACGATGGCGTTGTGCACGGCTGTCTTGGAATAACGTAATTTAGCACTAATGTCTCTTTCCGTATATCCTTCTCCATGTAGAGTCACTATTTGTGCCCTTGGAACATCTGTCAAAGACGATTTTTTGCCCATTTCAGGGATGAAGACAAAACTGAAAAACACCTAATCGATACTGACAGCAGCAGACAAATGACCTGGAAGTACAGATTAGGCGTATTGCTTCAAGGCCCAAATAGGATGATGCAATCCAGACATTATCTGATGCAATATGATGCCATACCGTAAAATGCTTTAAAATCGTGCCTGGTCTTAAACCTTTGCAATTGACAATATTTGTCGAAGTGCTTACTACACCATCTCTCGAGAACTGCTTGTGTACGAGAGACAATGACGACCAATGTCTACAAATGTATTGTCCGTGCACTTGTGACATCCAAAATTGATTATGGAAATGCGATGCTCTTTGGCATATCTGACCATTTGCTGCACCGTCTAGAGAGTCCAACGGTCAGCCGCTCGTGTTGTGATGCAACTTCGACGAGGTGACGGGCGATCTATCATTGCGGTCTTACAACAGCTAGACCGGCTCCCAGTGAGAAAGCGTATCGAGTACAAGTTACTCATGGTTGTACACACGGAACTGTATGCAGGCACGCCAGTGCATCTCACGTCACTGTTACATCGTCACGCACCACGCAAGATCCTACGCTCTGGCGGTGGTCTGCTTCTGGACATTCCATATGCTGGGCTGACATTGTGGAACTTTCTGCCTCTGGAACTACGCGCGATTGAGAACATTAGGTAGTTTGGAAAATTATTGAAGACATTTCTGTTCTCAAACATAGTCAGACCTCATTTAACCTTTGTATTATTCTTGCATACAGTTTAATTTTTAGTCTTATTTATCTCAGAATCACATTTTACTAGCTGAACAACTTATTTAATGTAATTTAGGCTTTTTATTTTTATTCAGTACGTTCAGCGGTTCACCACTTTTGCTAATCGTTTACTTTATCATTGCATTTACCCATAAATGTTACTATACATAGGTTTATATATATATATATATATATATATATACTATGATTTTGCTTCTTAAATTTATTTATTTGTTCTTATTTATTTCTCTTAAATGCGTTTTTATGCTTCTTAGATGATTACCGATTTATAAACACCCGTGTACGGGTCATTAGTCCCGGATTTGATTGTGTGTAAATAAAGTTTATTATTATTTATTATATGATTTGTCATGCCGCAATAGTAATGCAACGTACATAAATAACCATTATCAACATTGTTGGCAAAGGCAAAACTTGTTGTAGGTCACGCGCATGATTCTGATTTTACCGTAGCAACACCGCAACGTACTAGACCCATCAGTCCAGTAACTGAATACGTTCTAAAGGTGAACATATAATCCGTATCGTACGCGACAACAATACACGACCACAGTCCTACGGCTGTCACTCAGCCGATATGCAGATGCGTCCATTGCAACAGTAGGCTCGAGGGTGCGGCTTCTTCACGACCTTCCCGCCACAACAAATGGCCCTGCGGTCATCATATCCCCACTTGTTTTCGCAGCAGGCGCCATGTTTTCCGAACACCACGTTTTCGCCACAGCAAACGTAGAAGCGACTATCGTAGCGTGCACCGCCGCAACACTGTATGTGCTCGTTGGGTCGAGGTAGGATGACGTCACCATGACAGCAGAGATGTGTCTCGGCAAGGTAGAGGCGGGAGCCGCACCGGGCAACTGTAAGACGATAATAATAATAATAATAATTATTATTAGAACATAATATATTTCTTATATTTACGAAGCGTTCCAATAACTCGACATTTCAGGCGCAGTCCTACTTGTAAATGTATGGGGTCACGTAGGGGTCACGAAGTCGTATTTACTTTAAACACAACCCGATCTAGCCGTACCACCTTGATGCTCGCAAAATATTCAAATTTCAAGCTACACCACCCCTGCATTTGCTTTCACACTTAGGACA
>CM034544.1:45258114-45308114 GCA_020002185.1 Paraescarpia echinospica | reverse complement strand
GACTTCGGTAAACTAACCCATCCGTTAACGTTGAGTGTCCTATAACTATGTTAAACCAATCTGCTTCTCTTTCTAATATTATTTCGTAAGCCTGGATACATTTTCTAATATATAAAATAATTCCACCTACCCTTCGTTCTATTCTTTCTTTCCTACACATTACATAGCCTGACAGTCTCAATTCGGCATCTAATATATAAGTGGTGGCCCGTGATTCGGTTATGCCTACTATGTTAAGTCCAATATCTTCAACTATGAAGTTTAGTTAACTTCTTTTGTTTACTATGCTCCTTTCATTTAAACAAACTTTCCTACACATTACATAGCCTGACAGTCTCAATTCGGCATCTAATATATAAGTGGTGGCCCGTGATTCGGTTATGCCTACTATGTTAAGTCCAATAACTTCAACTATGAAGTTTAGTTAACTTCTTTTGTTTACTATGCTCCTTTCATTTAAACAAACGCATTTATATCCAGCTTCAGAAATTTTTTCCAGTATGTTCTTTGCTGATTTATTTGTGCTGTCTTTATTTATGCCTTCAGTTTGAAGCTTCTCTGTGAATCCCCCTACGCATCTAGTTTAAATAAATGCAACCTGTCCCACTGTTAACAGATCGCAGCAGGTTCTCTGAAAAAAAAACAGCTGCCCCTTTCCACTTAGATGGAGACCACCTCTCATGTACATATCTTCCCTCCCAACAAAGTATCCCGAAAAAATGTATAAATCCCACCCCCTCTTCTTCACATAGCTTCTCAACTAGTGCGTTGATCGCCATTCTCTTGCAGTTTCTATATGCCTACCCCCTTCTTCCCATTACTGGCAAAATTCGTGAGAGAATAATCTGTTCAACTCTTGTCTTCTTCAACTTAGTTTTCAAAGCTAGAAACAGAATTACGGACTCTTGTTAAACACTGGGCATAACACAGATTATTCACCGTGCGCGCGCACGCCAGCGTACACACTCACACCCACAATATTATATATATATATATAGTGGGTATATGTGGGTGTGCTTATATATATATGTATGTATATATATATATATATATACATACATATATATATATATATATATAACTTCTAAACACTTTAAACGGCGACTACTCACATGTCTTCGTTTCGGGATGAACACAGGTGACGTCCGTCCGTTCTGTCACCAATCACAGCCACAATATCACAAGTGGCCCATAGGGGAATATAGTTACGTCGCGCCGATGTTGTTTAATGCTCTACACCACCTGACTACTTGACGCGATAACGTTGAAGTGGCGGACCAGGAAGGTGCTTTAGCACTTGTAAGTGGGTGTAAGCTCTTGGCCGCCTCGTGATATGCTGTCACCCCGCCCCACTCGCACACGATCACATACATGCATACACATTGAGGCTCAGGACTGAAAGAACGAATGAATGAACGGATAAGGATAATAATAATGAATGAATGGAGGGATTAATTAATTAATTAATGAAGCAGTAACATAACAAAATTGCGTGTATGTAATTTTAAAAATATATAAATATATATATATATATATATATATGTATGTATATATATGTATTGTATACATTTGTAGATTTAACATGATTTAACAAGATTGCCACCCAGAGAATTAATTCTAGGTGGCAGGTGGACAAGGAAGCCCTTTGGCTTATTGAGAGTCCAACCCTTTTATCTATGTGTATCCCGCCCTTCTCAGGTATGTGTCGATTTTATTTTAAAACATATTTACGCTACTAGCACCCACACAATCAGCAGATAATCTGTTCCATTCATTTAGAGTCCTTTGTGAAAATGAGAACTTTCTTATATATAATCTACACTACTCCTTTGGTAATGTAACTTCATGTCCTCTAGTCTTTCTATCTTTCTTAACTGACAAAAATATTTCTATCAATATTATTATTTTAAACACTTCTATCTGATCTCCTCTAAATCTCCTGTACTCTGGTATTATTAAACCGCATTCTTATAGGCGAATTTCATAACTAAGATCACTCAGTTTTTGTATCATTTTAGTCGCTCTACTCTTTCTAGCATATATATGTCCTTCTTGCGATATGGCCACCAGGCTTGTATACAATATTTTAAATGAGGCCTCAGTATTGTTTTGTACAGTGGTATCATTAGTTCTTTCTCCTTATACGCTATATTTCGCCTAATTAATCCAAGGATTTTATTTCCCTTTGAAGCTGCAATTCCGCACTGCTCTGAAACCTTCATATCAGCACTAATGGTTAACCCTAAGTCATTTTCGTTTACAGTAGTACTTAGTACAGTACCCCCCCCCGCCGTTGTATATTCTACATATTCGTTCCCATGTCCTGTGTGGAGGCATTTACATTTCCCAAAACTGAACTGCATTTGCCACTTTTCAGACCATTTGATCAACCTGTCAAGATCATCTTGTAAATGCTGTCTGTCTCAATCACTTTTAATCCTTCTAAACCCTTTTGTATCATCCGCAAATTTCAACACCTTGCTTTTTATTTCATCATCCAAATCGTTGATATAAATATATTAAGAATAATATAGGTCCTAGTACTGATACCTGTGGCACCCCACTCAATACCGATTTCCTTTTTGAAGCCTCTCCATTAACTACTCTACACGTTGTCTTCTTTCAATCAGCCATTTTTCTATCCAGTTTATTATACCATTTCCTATGCCATGGGATTTAGCTTAAGCAGTAATCTTTGATGTGGTACTTTGTCGAAAGCTTTTGGAAAATCTAAGTAGACGATATCTACTGGTGATCTCTCATCTACCCACTTAGTGATGTCTTCCAAAAAACGTAACATATTTGTTAAGCATGACCTCGCTTTTAAAAACCCATGTTGAGATGGGTTTATTAAGTTATGTTTAACAAGAAAATCCACCATGTGATCTTTAATTAGTCTTTCTAATAATTTGCAAATCACTGATGTTAAACTCACTGGTCTATAGTTATCTAACTTGTTTAAATAACGGTATAATGTTTGCCTCTTTCCATTCTAAAGGAACCACTGCCTTTTCTAATGATCAATTGAAAACTGTTGCAAGCGGTACGCTAATTTGTTCTACAATTTCCAATAGTAGTTTTGGCGGAATCCCATCCACTCTAGGTGATTTGGTATCCTTCATATCCCTTATTTTCTTAGCTACCATTTCCGGAGTTACAATTAGCTGTCCTAAATAGTCTGAATCCGCCCCCTTGAACTTAGCCTCTGGTACTGGCAGTGAACCTTATCTTGAACTTTCTGTTTGCATCGAACATACGCCTAACAACTCTTGCTGTCATGTTTCATAATACTAGCTAACTGTTGTTCATAGCTTCTCTTTGATTTTCTAATTTCAACTGTAGCTTGGTTAAGTTCTTCTTTATAAATGTTGTAGTCTTCATCATTTCCAGTACATCTATATGACTTCCACATCATTTGTTTTTACTTAATTTTTCTAATGGTTTCTTTCGAAAAGTGTTTCTTTTTGGACCGTTTCCCTTGTTTTTGAAGTGTATAAATTTATTGAATGCGCACTTAATTTCACTCTTTAATATATTCAAGCATTCTGTTGCTGCTTTTTGTTCAGTGTATTATTCCAGTCTATCTTTGCTAAATATTTCCTGATGTCCTTATACCTTCCATTGTGGAAATTTATCCTATACTGCTTTTTACTATCGCTTCGAATTTTACTTTGATGATAAAATGTATCTGGTTGTGATCACTACTCCCCAGTGGCTCACATGTCTTGACATTGTCAACTAATTCATTCTGTAAGGACAAAACTATGTCTAACACATTCTCACCCCTGGTTGGTTCTAGCACATGTTGAGAAAGGAAAGTATCTTGAACTAAAACTAAAAACTTGTGGTGCTCACTCCCCATACTCTGTAGAGATTTCCATTGTATATGCCCGTGGTTAAAATCCCCCACAATAATACAGTCCTGTTCGATTACTTCCCTTATAGCGTTTTGTATTTTTTCATTCTCTTCTATGCTTCTATTCTAATTTTATTTCATAAGCCTGGATAGATTTTTTAATATGTAAAATAACTCCACCTCCCTTTCTTCCTATTCTATCTTTCCTAAGCATATCCTGTCAGTCCCAATTCGGCATCTGATATATTGGTGGTGGTCCAGGATTCGGTTATACCTATTATGTGAGGGTCAATATCTTCTACTATAATGTTTAGTTCATTTCTTTTGTTTACTATACTCCTTGCATTTAAACAAACACATTTATATCAAGCTTCAGAAGAGTTTTCCAGACTGTTCTTTGCTGATTTATTTGTGCTGTCTTTATCTATGCCTCTAGTTTCAGGCTTCTCTGTGTGTCGCCCCTGCGAATCTACTTTAAATAGATGCAACCTGTCCCACTATCAACTGATCGCAGCAGGTTCTCTGAGAAAACTGCTGCCCCCTTTCCACTAAGATGGAGGCCATCTCTCATGTACATATCTTCCTTCCCAACAATGTATCCCCATAAATCTGGGAATCCCACCCCTCTTCTTCACACATCTGCTCAACTAGTGCGTTGATCGCCTTCCTCTTGCAGTTTCTGTACGTTGCCCGTCTTCCTCCCATTACTGGCAACATTCCTGAGAGAATAATCTGTTCAACTCTTGTCTTCTTTAGCTTCCTCACTAACTGTCTATGCTTTTGTACTATCCCAGTTGTTCCCTCCCTGTCTGCATTAATTGTTCCTACGTGTATTAGTATAGACCCTCCCTTGCCATGCCCCAATACCTTCTCTACCCTTTCAGTCACATGTTCTATCCTAGCCCCCGGTAGACAAACAACGACCTCCTTCCCCTCGCTTAGTGTTTTGTCCTTTTTTCACATAATGGATTCGCCCATAAACACCCTCTCTTTCCTCATTGTCTCCTCAATCACTGCCTCAGAGTAGCTCCTTCTCCGGTTTGCAACTGTCTGGTTGTTGTCTTTTCCCCCTGCCGTCTTCTCTTCTGTCGTATTCTCTTCCGATCCGTTCTTTCCTCTCGCTCTTTCTCTTGTCACCTTTCCTCATGTCATCGTCTCTTTTATCGACTTCTCTTCTATCACATTTTCTCTCACTTCCTTTCGTCCCTTCATCTTTCCTCCCGTCTCATTTTGTTCTCTCCTCTCCCGTCCCATCTTCCCTCCCTCCTTCTCTACGGTAATTTTCTCCCCTGTCACCTTCACGCTTGTCATGTTTTCTGTCGTCGATTTTCCAATTTCTTCCCCTCCAATCACCTTCCCTCCTCTCAAACTCCTTTCCTCAATCTTCTTGTCACTGCTATTCTCCTTCAGTTTTGCAGCATTCCCACCTCTCGTCGTCTCTCTCCATTCCACCTGTCTCCTTGCTAATTCTCATCTCCATCCCCTTCACAATGACTGTCAACCTAACTTTCTCCTTCTGCAGACACTCCACCTTCCAACACCCCATGCACTGAAAGGTGAATCCCTCCTCCATGGTTTTTGCCCATGTCCTCCCACAGCCGGACAATGCAATATCTACCCAGCTGTGGCAGTGATCGCACACCAAGTGTCGCTTTGCCTTGACTTGCAACTTGCAAGACGTCATATAAGCTCTATGTAGCGCGTTTATAAACAAATATGTTTCGATACATGCTTTAAATATTTTCCAAGTTATATACATTTTTGTCTGTCTTTCAAACATATTCCAATTTTGGTGTCCAGAAAGTTAATGTACGTTGCGAGTCAATAAATAGCTATATGAAAATTCGAAGCTCGGTATTCATAGTAATGGTTTTTCGGTAAAAAGGTGGTATATAGTGCACCGTACGTAATGTAGGATTGGAAAGGTCAAATGCCAACTGGGCAATTTGTAAAATCAGAATCTTTCATTTTTCATATCCAAGAATGTATTTAATTTACCTTGTAGAGGTTTTCGTCAAAGTATCACGTCGACTTCACCAGAACCGACCACGCTGAATGACGTCATCGTACACGTGAGGCAGTTCGTAATTGCCCTCGTCTCTGTTGATGGGTGTTCTGGTTTTCCTGATCCAAATGGCTTCCTTGACATGCCGGATTCTTCAGTTGGGTTCCGTGTCTACATTTTCCACTCCTTCCCAGTCTATGATGTTGTTTTCAGTTGTCGCATGGTCTGTAAGGGCGGATTTATTGATGGTAGACATCAATCTTTTTTCCCGTTCCTTGTGTATTTCGCATATTTCGTGTTGTCTATGTCCTTTCCGTGTTCCTCCAGTCGTGTTTTGAGTAGCCTTCCTGTCACCCCAATGTACTCAGCACCACAATTCTTGCGGGTATTTGGTACAGCAATTCGCCCTGTTCTTCTAGCTCTACGTTGTCCTTGGGATGTACCAACATGCGCCATGTGGGGACACATGGCTGTTGCTACTCCATTCTTCTTCAGTACTCGATGAACTCTCTCTGAGACCCCCTCTACGTATGGGATGACTACTTGGCTCCGGTAGTTTTTGTCATTAGTCTTTTTGTTGGTCTTTTTCTTCTTACTGCTATATGCCACCTTTTTCAAGGTCCATGATGGATAGGCACATACTCTTAGAACTCCTCTCAAATGTTCCACCTATTCCTTCTAGTCCTCCTCCTCTGAAGTTATCTTATCATACCTGTTCATAAGGGTTCTGGCAACTCCCAACGTCTGACGTTTGGGGTGTTGGGACGAAAGGTTCAGGTATTGGTCAGTGTGCGTCGACTTCGTATACTCACTGTACTTCATACTGCCCTCTTCCTTTCTGATGAACTTTGCATCCAAGAAGGGCATGCTGTTGTTCTCTTCGTCATCCCCCGTGAAAATGATGCTACCTGTGGGGTCCACAGTGTTCAAGTGTTGTTGTAATTTCTTTGCCTTTCCCTTGTGCACCAGGTAAATAACATCATCCCCCCATGTCGCTTCCAGTTTCTCGGTTGGCAATCGACTGGTGCTGTGGGTATTTTTTTCTGCTCCAGGCCCTTCATGTACACGTTCACAACAATGGGGGATACCGGACTGTTCATTGCAACCCCAAACTTCTGCTGGTAAATTTCTCCTCCAAATCTGAAGTATGTCGTCTCCAAGACAAATTTCAACAATTCCGTGATGTCGTCTACGTTTAGGTTTGCTCTCTTCTTTAGTATGTAGTCATTCTCTAGTCTTTTATGATGATTTTGCAAGCTTCTGTGATCGGGGTTTTCGTGAACCGCGACACAACATCATATGACACAAATTACACTCCTTCCATTCTCAGCTTTGTCATTTCTTTCACAAGTTCTTGCGAATTTTCCGAGTGGTGTTCTGTTTTTCCAACAAATGGTTGTAGTATGTTGGCCAATTCCCTGGATAATCTGTACGCTATTGTCTGTATGTAGTCGTCAGTTGGTCTGAGTGGCACTCTCTCCTTGTGGATTTTTTTTGTGATCCATACATCCGTGGTACTTTTTCTAGCGTAGGATACAAGTACCAGTACTGATCTTTGGTGATCTTCCCCTCCTTCTCCAAGGAATTTACCATTCTGATGAGTTCTGCCTTATATTTCTTGTTCGGATTTTTCTTTAACTTCTCATACGCCTCACGTGTACGATGACGCCATTCAGCTTATCGGTACTGATGAAGTCGACGTGATACGTTGACGAAAGCCTCTACCATGTAAATTAAATACATCTTGGATATGAAAAATGAACGTTTCTGATTTGAAAACGAACTATCCTGAAGTATGTTTAGTGATCTTTGGGCAAGTTGTACCTTAAACACAATATTTTGTTTGGTTTAACATCCGTACTATTGCAAGTAAAGGGGTTTTATAAATGATTGAAGGGCCAACATTCCCAGCAAACCAAAACGTTCCGTTAATATCACGAATGTTAACTAAGATGTTAACATAAAAATAAAATGAACATTTGTTTGTATGTTAATGCATATATCCGCACATCCATACGTCGATACAAGCATATTCATAGAGTCGTCCATTCACACATCCGTTTATCTACCCATCCGTACGTACGCTAGTACGTTGTGGTGATATGGCGATGCTGTGTTTGCGACTACACAGAGAAGATGAGCTTGTGGTAACGTGGAGGCGGTTTGTTTCCCACGATATGGAAACGATGAGCTTGTGGTAACGTGGAGGCGGTTTGTTTACCACGATATGGAAACGATGAGCTTGTGGTAACGTGGAGGCGGTTTGTTTCCCACGATATGGAAACGATGAGCTTGTGGTAACGTGGAGGCGGTTTGTTTACCACGATATGGAAACGATGAGCTTGTGGTAACGTGGAGGCGGTTTGTTTACCACGATATGGAAACGATGAGCTTGTGGTAACGTGGCTTGTGGTAACGTGGAGGCGGTTTGTTTACCACGATATGGAAACGATGAGCTTGTGGTAACGTGGAGGCGGTTTGTTTACCACGATATGGAAACGATGAGCTTGTGGTAACGTGGAGGCGGTTTGTTTACCACGATATGGAAACGATGAGCTTGTGGTAACGTGGAGGCGGTTTGTTTACCACGATATGGAAACGATGAGCTTGTGGTAACGTTGAGGCGGTTTGTTTACCACGATATGGAAACGATGAGCTTGTGGTAACGTGGAGGCGGTTTGTTTACCACGATATGGAAACGATGAGCTTGTGGTAACGTGGAGGTGGTTTGTTTACCACGATATGGAAACGATGAGCTTGTGGCGATATGGAGGTATTGGGTTTACAACGATTTCGAAACAGTGAGCTTGATGCGATATGGAGGTGTTTGGTTTATGATGATATGGAGACGGTGAGCTTGTGGCCATTTGGAAGTGGTGGTTTTCCATGCGGATACGGAGATAAAACCAGAAGGTAAGTTGTCAGTTTAATCGAAGCTTCATGAATGTTCGTACACTGTTTCTGTTTTTAATGTTCTGTCGCAATACTGAGATGAGTACGCCGAGTCTTTAAATGTCGGTGTAGCCATTGTGAGGCAGTCTCTACGACCCCACCTGAAGGTGAAATCGCCCCTCCTACACACATTATCTCCATATATCCCGTTATTGCAATCTCCCACTTTCTAATATGAACACACGACCGTCTACAGTATCTTTACCAATCGCAAAAATCACTACATGTCACGTTATCCCGTCTCAATCGCCAACCGTATTATATTTCCGTCCAATGGTTTCGCAATGACATTTCGTCCGACGGGAACCCTTACCACATAGATTTGTGCCATATATCTTCACCTTTTTACATCGAAATATTAATATTAGTCAAACATTCTGCACTATTCTAAAGTCAAACAAAACTCAGCAATGTCGTCGGCAAAAACCGCGCTCAAGACACGTTGCAACAGATCGACGTTCTCTTTGGCAAGACAGGGAGCGCCGGCAACACTTGAAGGGGAGGTTCCAAGTAGTTGTGACGTAGGTAGACCCGGATTGCATACAGTAGTTGCTGTGACGCTTTCGGGTTCTCTCTGAGCGGGTTTTCTGGCTTGAAATTGACGCCTGGAAATCGGCTTGCCAGTTGTATCGTTTCTACCGACAAAATGTCAGCATCTGTCGGAACATACGCATTCCGAAAGATAAAACAAGTAATGTGTAAAAATAATGTCATAATGGTTTTAGTGTGTATATATATATATATAAACACACACACACACACACACACACACACACACACACACACACACACACACACACACACACACACACACACACACACATATATATATATATAAATAATAGTAATAATTATATATGTATATATATATATATAATTATTACTATTATTTACTATTATTACGTGTATTCCTAAGGGATTGCCCAAACTGATCATAGTCAGGGTGTCAAGGAGGTATATCTTGCTTTTATGATATAAAATTAGTTTTTTCATTGATTCTGAATGAATTTTAGGCGCTGAGTCTAAATATGATGACAGCCAGACGGTACACCTTGATAACTGCTTTATTGAAAAATTAAAATGATCAATAAAACACGAAATGCTCCCTTTGAATATGTTGTCATCAAGCCACGTACAATCCGTTAGGCGATATCAAACTTTAAATTAAATTAGCCATGATTTTATTGAAATATGTCAGTTGATACATGTGTAAATAATAGTAAGTTATGGAGTATCTTCAAGACAATGATTTGCCTCGATTAATCAATGTGTTGAGGTATTGAAGCACCGGCGCTCGTGCATTAAATGTAATCAACTTAGACTGGGAGCAGTCATTTTTATTGAGTCCGGCGTTCTGCAACAGTTTCTCAGTTTGTCTGAATTTCACCCTTTACCATTTTATTTATTTTGTTACACTTTTAATATGGTCATCTTTGGTCTTTCATCAATTCCAAACAGTTTAACTAGATTATGTCAAGGCTATCTTGAAGTCGATATTTAAATTATTCGATATTCCCGCGTTGCTCGGATATGACCTTTTTCAGAGTGGAGTCGGATTTCGTTTGATTTTAGTTGTTTTGTTATTTTGAACAACTAAATTTCGTTATATTTTCTCCAAAGTACAAAGTGAAACAATTTGTTTGAATAAATGTTGTGACACGAAGTAGTATACAACTAAGGCAAAAGTACTGCATTCCCATCAAAGCTATATTCACTTCGTATTTTGGATGGAACCCATTTCTTGCGATAACCAAGAAAATGTATAGAATTTAGAAGCGGCACACTTAAGAACCTGTTTTACCAAATCGATGTCAGTTTTATGTAGACGATAGCTAACTATTAGTTTCACTAAATTTTATTTTGTTTGGTGATCTCAGACGTGCTAGAATATGTTTGCGGTGGAATTATATTTTGTCGCTCATAGTTGTATGCAGCTATGGTAAAACAACTGTGTTTCCAAAATAGCTATTCTCACTTCGTACTTTCGACCGTGCCGATGACCTCCTAGCGATGCCCTCGTGCTGGGCAGATTTACTTATTTGTACATAGCATATTTAATATATTCTGGGCCAAGACGAATCGCCGAGAGAAGGTAAGTAGACTGAATATAGTAACGTAAGAACATGTAACGTAAGAACATGTAACGTGAGCACATGTAACGTAAGAACATGTAATGTAAGAACATGTAACGTAAGAATGCTACTAAACGATGAACAGCTACAAAACTGGAGGAAGAACTTACGTTGATATGGGATGTGATCGGGATCGGAGAAGTCAGAAGAAGAGGGGAAAGCTTCACTACCTTACAAAGCGGCCAATTATTACACCATTCCAACGGCCAAGCAGAATTAGGCTTTCTATGTTGATTAAAAAAAATGGAATGACAATATAGTGAGGGTTAACAGCATCTGTTCCAGAGTACCAGAACGTTGTCAATGCATAACAAAGCGCAACAAACTGAAGATAGTATATGTACAAACAACACCTTACTCAGAAGAAGACACAAACGGCTTCTACAACGGCGTGGATGAGACCTTAGAAAAGCCAACACACTACACGATAGCGATAGGAGACTTTAATGCGCAAGTAGAGAAAGGAACACACATTTTGGAAACGGCACGAAAGTACAAAATCATGAATACCATGTTTCAGAAGAAAGAAAGGAGGAGATGGACGTGGAAAAGCCAAAATGGAGAAACGAAGAACGATGTTGACTACATCCTGACAAACAGGCCCAACACGGTCACTGACGTAACTGTCATCAACCAAGTCAACAGCAGAAGTGATCACAGAATGGTAATGAGCAACATCAAACAGCACGTCAAGGCTGAAAGGAAGAAGATGATAAACACGAAATCATCAACTGTAGATACTACACAAATAGGAACAAGAAAGATCGAATTCCAACTCCAACAGGCATGTAAAGACGAGAATATTGTCACCGACACGAGCATTATTGAAGAAACGACGAGAAATTGTGGATAACGGCGACCGCAGAAAGCAAATAGAGGTTGCAGACATATGCAAGGCCATCAAAAAGAAAGCGATAGAGGACAATAGGAAGTACAAACAGGAGATCATACGAGAAACTATTATGGCATCAAAGATCCTGAAGAAAGCTAAAAGAACACAGGAACTAGGCCGACAGATTACACTTCTAGACAAGCAGGGTAGATAAATACAAAATCAAGATATGATCATGGAACGAATAGAGGAATTGTACACCGAGCTATATGACAGTGAACAGATTACCACAATTCACACCGACCCGAAAGAGATACCAAAGATAACACCATTGGAGGTGGAAGCAGCGCAAAGAGATAAGAAGAATGGGAAGACATAAGGCAACGACCATGTAAACATTGAAACATAAAAAGCAGGAGACAAGATACCATTTCGAGGACACTGGCTAATCTGTATACTAAATGCTTATCAGAAAGAAGAATGCTCACCGCATTGAAGAAAGCAAAGATGGTGATAATCTTCAAGAAATAAAATAAGAAAGACTTAAAGAACTACAGAGCGATATGTCTGTTATCAAACATCTACACATTAGTCACAAAGATACTAACCAATAGACTAGAGAAGACACTCAACAAAAAACAATCACGAGAGCAAGCAGCATTCAGAAGCAGGTAACGACAGACCACATACACGTCGTAAACCAACTGAAAGAGAAGTGTCAAGAATATAATATCCCGCATCACTTTCGTCGACTACTAGACGGCTTTCAACTCGGTGCAAACTCAAGCAATACTGACTTCCCTTCAAGAACAGGGGATAGAAGACGTGTACATCGAATTCCTGAAAGACATCTACATCAACAGCTCGGTGATAATCCACCTACACAAAAAGCACAATAAGATTAACATCAAAGAGGTATACGACAGGATGACACCATATCGCCCAAGCAGTTTATGGCACCAATCGAAAGCATATCCCGAAGAACTGATCTGTTAAACCAGAGGCTTGAGGATAGACGGGGAATATCTCAGTAATCTTCGCTTCGTCGAAGACATACTCATATGTGCTACTACACCGCAAGAATTACAAAAATGCTGCAGGAGCTAGCTGATCAAACTGAAAAACAAGGTTTGAAGATGAGCATTTCGAACACAAATGTGATGCTAGAAAATGACACATCAATATATATCAACGCTACGCAGATAGAGAACGTAGAAATGTACGTATATTTGGGACAGCGATACAGTACCAGAGACAAAAACCAAGACAAGGAGATTCAAAGAACAATCATCGCCGGTTGGACAGTATTCGCCAAACAGCGCAACATCTTCAAAGGTAACTTTGGAACCTGCTTGAACAGACAAGTCTACAATTAAAGCGTACTTCCGGCGATGACATTCGGCACGGAAACATGGGTACTCACCATCCAGGCAAAGAACAAGCTAGCAGCCGCACAAACAAAGATGGAAATAAGTATGTTAAACATTACATATCGGGAGAGAAAAACAAACATCTGGGTAAGAGAGAACACAAAGGTCATAGACGTGATAGAACAAATCAGAAGACACAAGTGGACCTGGTCAGGGCACATCAGCAGACTACGAGATAACCGATGGACATCGCGTATCATAAGCTGGGACCTTACAAAGGGAAAACAATTAGGGGAAGACTGGCGAGACGGTGGAGAGATGAACTAGACGAGTACTGGAAGGGCACCATCTGGCATGGATAGCGCAAGATATGCAGATTTGGAGACGACATGCTGAAGCCTTCGCCCAACCACGAGACACTACGGCTGCACAATGATGATGGTGATGATGATATTTAAGATGCAACTTTTGCAAAATGCTCAAGTTTTCATGTAATGCTGGATACATACTTGAAATCAGACAACTGTTATAATGCAGTAAGAAAACTACCTTTTTATTTTAAAAACAAGGTTCGGACCAATTTAATATACTGACTCCCGGACTATTAGCCAAGCATTGGGGATACATACAGGAAGTGACATCACCTGTGAATTGTAACCAGGACGAGGCTCGCGTCATAGTCTTATGCAGTTTCTCGTATACGATTGGTCCATGCTGCCCGGACCCGGGCCACCCCTCCAGCGTCAGTTGACAAGGCACAAATGTCTTGTAAGATACTACGCAAGTCTTCTTGAATTCGGTAGCACTTCGCATAACTTTCCGCTTGATGTAGTACATACGTAGCAGGCGAACAAACGTCGTGCCAGCGCATTGATCCGTGAACAGTGTACATTGCGTGTCAAGCGCTGTAATACATAAATGGCAGTTTTGTTATCAGCAGTGTAGTTGGTGTAATTAAATTATAGTCGTTGCTCTCGTTGGTGCTATAGTTATGTTAATTATGTGTCTTCTTTTTGTTCGTGGTATTATAGTTATTATTGTCATTATTATAAGACCAAATGCGACACTTACGTATACCGAAATGCGACTGGTACTCAATCGACTGGACGTTAGTTATTCGCAGGTTTGGGTGTCGCCGCAACCATGTCTGAATGCTAGTCAAGGTGCTTGATAAATTGTCGAATATGCCGCATTTGCCGTAACTGGCCTTCTGAAGACAAGTTGGACTGAAATCCTTGTAACCTGCAAGGAAGGTCTATTGTATGAGGCGTCAACAAGTAAATCTAAATGTGACCTTCCGCCATTATATTAATGCACCGTCCATCGTTTTCTGTGCTGTTGCTATTCAAAAGAGGATTAAATGTGATTTCCTACGACGACAACGTAGGGCGCCACTGTGAAAGTATGCAACGTTATGATATATGTGTGTGTGTGTGTGTGTGTGTGTGTGTGTCTGTGTGTGCGTGTGCGAGTGCGTGTGCGTGTGCGTGTGCGTGTTCGTGTTCGTGTAAATATATACACACATAATATAATGGTGTTTGCGTGCCCATACATAAATACCATATATAATATATATATATATATATATATATATGTATATTAATTTACTTCTTCTATGTTATTGTGTGTGGAAGGTAGGATGCTGACTAGAAGTCCACCCGTAGAGCGGCCACCCCTCTTATACGGCCAAAATACCTGTTCAGAGGAGATGGCCGCTCAAGATAGGGTGTAAACTACGTCCGTTTCTAATGCACCACGCTAGACATTTTAGTATACAACGAACTGCTGCGCGTGATCAACAAGCCTCCTTAAACACTTTGAATTAGTACCTACTGTGGCCAAGTACGTGCGAAGAATAAACGATGATAGTAACTGGCATTGCTTTTTGGTTGTCGGTCCGCCATTGGGGATAAAGCGCAGTATCCAAGGAAAGATCTGTACAGACTGGACAACCATTACATTTGGTCATTTGAAGCAAATAAAGCTTACCCCAAATAAATGATCACTGGCTCCTGTACAATCATGGCTTGGCTTGTATCAAACTATATGAAATGTTGCGTGAATCATTCCAACCTATTTTTATTTTAACAAAATTATGCCTTCAGAGAACATACCGATGTATTCCGATTAAACCTTGTCATAATACATTGCCCCAAGTACTTCAATACATGAAATACCACTATGTCCAATCTTACAATGTTAGTGACCAAATACACAAAGCGAACGATCGAACACCATCTCTACTTATCTGAGAAACATTCAGCTACGCTGCAATTAATGCCCGAAGACTGTTCTGGCACAACTGTCCACCACTGTCTATATCTACGTACTCTTTCATTCAGATGAACGAACTGGAGCACTCTAAAATGAACGAACATGGCCATGGCCATGGTTCGCAGCGGGTTCTCTCGATTGAGAGTCCTATGTTTGTTACTGCTTCTCCACCACCATCACCACCCCCACTACCAATGCCAGCACCTTTCCAACAACGACCACAGCCACTCCCACTATTCCAAATACCAACCGAGCTGCTCGTTGTGCAATACTGGGGACTTGACGTAATACACTCTGATAAAGTGTACGAAGAGACTAAATCCTTCGATCATAAACAAGAACCACGTCATGTGTTCCGGGTCGCGTTTTTGCGATCCCATGATTTTCGCTTCCTGCGTCTCGGCGTTTAATATACGGCCTGCGTGGAAGCAACAACGTGAAGCTTTACAAATACAGAAGGTCTTCGGTGTCTACACACACACGCACGCATACACGCACGCCCACGCACACATACACGCACACACACGCACACACGCACATACACACACATCACACTCACGCACGCACTAACGCACACACACACACACACACACACACACACACACACACACACACTATCACTTTCAACATCGTAAGCCCACGACATCATACCTTGAAATGGATCGCTCTGTAGCTTCGAGTTTAGTTCGTTCATCATATCTCCGAACGGTTCAAACGTCGGGAAATCGATGTACGAGCCACGCTTCACTAGCTTGGGCATTGTATCCAGATAATCAATTTGTTCAGCCTCAATGGATTCTTCGGCATAATGTTGTTCAATATGCTTTAACGCGTACCATAATCTGAAACTCAACGCAGAAGACATCAGCTATAGTATATATATATATATATATATATATTTAGGAACTTAAAATATAAAAAATAATTCAACTATTTTGGGGTAGATTGATGACAACTATTTCCCCGGGTCCTCTGTCATTACGATAGCTAAAACATAGATACCAATAATAAGTACAAAGTAAAGATTACTTCTTGAGAGCTGCCAGGTGGAGTCACACCTACTAACCTGAGACAGCGAACGACGCGGATTCTATGGCGCCGATTGATCCAACTAGACACATCTGTGTTCACCGGTGTCCGCCCGTTCGTCACTCTAGTTATACTTTCGCACGTTTTTACTCGCACGGTCGGATGTTGATTCAACCACTCGTTGGCCTTGTCCACCAAAGTGCTGAACATGTGAAGTAAAGGTAAGTTCTTATATAGCGCAGTATCCAGTCTATACGGCTGCTCAAATCAAAGCTCCATGACAGACTATTTCAATCGAACACCATATCGACTTCATAGGAAAGCTTTCAGCCAGGTTGCAATTAGTGCACAGAGAATTATTCGCACACAAATATCCACCACTGCCCAGGTACAAATGCACACAGTTGAGCAAACTATAAAGCAATGTATAGTGAACGAACTTGCCCAATGTTCGACACGGCGGCACAGGGTTTTCTCGAATGAGAGTTCAATGCTCTAGGCACTGTGCCACTACGCATCAACAATATTAATAATAATGGTTAGACTCATATTTTGAAAATCTGTTACTTAACTGACCTACGTCCGCCTGGTAGGTTGAAACACAGGTTTAGGACTTAGGGTCATTAGGATGAACCTAGTTTAGGCCATTTAAGTAAAATAGGCCTATTACTCATGTTTTTTAATTGGATAGACTCCCTTACACTGCGAACTTCTATTTCCGGACATGCGCATTTAAGAGCCGGAACAGCATTATTTAACAACTGCAGTATTGTATGCTGCAGCGTAACAAATTAACACAGTGCTACAATGGAAACGCGAAGGCCGTCGGAGGAGAAATCGCCCTGACATTCTGAGAGACACCATTGACTGGAACACCAGTCTCAGTGGGAATTGCCTTGGTGATGCAATGTCAGACAGAAAAACAACTAAATCCTTCTCACATTACCACGTTAAACGGAAGAGACAAGAACGTATGTAAAGTAAGCAAATTAGAAACAATAATGTATTATCATTAGTGGCCATAGCTACGACTAATTTATTTGCAGTAGGTAGGCGTCGTTTGGAAGCAATGTGCTTATTTACTTGTCAGGCTTAGGCCTGTTTTAGAATACTGTATCCAAGCGACATCGTAAGAAGGACGTCCGCGACAAAAAGTAGATACATAGAACAATTAAAATAATTTCAGAATTGAGAAACCTTAATTATGAAATACGCCTAACCGGGTTTAGTGACTGAAATATTAGACGGAAGTTTTTAAAGATACCGAATTGTTATGAAAATATTTATATACGTACTTGTTTATTAAACATATCATAGAGTAGTTCATGTTTTATTGAATATATTTCTTCTCAACATATCATACGATAACTTTGAGCTCAACTGTGTAGACTTTAGACTGTTGTCAAGAGTTGCGTAGCCGCCGTAGACTACACATGTAAAATGTGAAAACTCGTTGTTCATTATATTACGTTGTTCTCGCGCGAGTGTGGTGTGCGTATGTATGTGCGTGCGTGCGTGCGTGTATGCGTATGTGTGCGCGTGGGTGTGTATTTTTGCTGTGGGTGTGTGCGTACGTGCCTATGTGTTTGTTTTTGTGTGTGCTGAAAAGTTCGATGTTCTAGTGAAGATACCTACCAGAATCGTGAAAAGACTGGCGACCTTTGTTCCGTGGCAGCTTTCAACAGATTCGGCACAAAGTCGATGAATGAGAGCTGTAAAGGTAGCTCTGTCTCAATATCCACGTCAGTCATCGAGAAACAACGCTTCATGACATTTAATCTCTCTCTCCTCGGCCGGAAGTAGACATCTCACGGCGCATTTACTGTGACTCAGCACAGGTCGTCGGTCGCAGGAATCTCACTGAACCATAGTCACCGTGTGTACATGCAAGGGATTGTGTCGATGTAGAGACGTTATGTCTCTCTCACACTATTTCCGTATGTCTAGACCTAAGAATCTCTCCCTCTGTCTCTCTCTGTCTCTCTCTCTCTGTTTTTGTATTTGCCTGTGTCTGTATATATGTATATATGTATGTCCGTCTGTCTGTCTGCCAGTCTGTCAATCTGTCAGTCTGCCGGTCTTTCGGTTGTATTTTCGATCACTCATTCGGTCGTTCGATCGGTCGTGTGACTGTATGACTATATGACTGTATGACTGCATGACTGCATGACTGTATGACAGTGTGACTGTGTGACTGTATGACTGTGTGACAGTGTGACTATATGACTGTATGACTGTATGACTGTATGACTGTATGTATGTATGTGTGTGTGTGTGTGTGTGTGTCTGTCTGTCTGTCTGTCTGTCTGTCTCTCTCTCTCTCTCTCTCTCTCTCTCTCTCTCTCTCTCCGTATATCGTCTACATTCCCCACGTTTGAGTTGTTGTTACCGCTGAAACCACTGAGATCCTGTAACAGTACACTAATGTAGTAAAGGTAAGTTATCATATACTCAAACGTCTGCATTTTTCAACATACCCTGTCCGTTACGTTAGTACAAGTAATGGGTAGTTACATAATAACAGGATGCGATCGAGTTGTTACGTTTTACTGGTCATCCAGGATGCTGCAAAATGTTGGTGATCGTACATTTTCCGTACACTACACGGGCAGGCGAAAATTAGGGAAATCGATGCCGCAGTTTTTGCAGTGACGTTAGCGCACTAACTGATTACGTAATAAACAACGCGTTCAAACGGAATACGTCGATTTACCTTTTTATGTGCAATGTCATTGCGTATAGTATAATGTATATGTATATGTGTATAATTATTTTACTGTATATCATGTATGTATATATATATATATATATATATAAATATATATACATATAAACACACACACACTTATATATATGTGTGTGTATACATATATATATATTGGGTAATTGCCTTGGCGTCAAATAAATAAAAAATTAAGTCGTGAATAAAATGTTTTGCCACTACATGGTTGTGCGAAAACTGACAAACTAGAAATCACTAGTAAACCAGGTAGTTAGATATATGTGCTGTTTGCCAACGGACGTCTTGATTTGAGCTAAGACGACATCACTACCATCTGGCGCCAGTAAAATGATCACGCGGGGCTATCCTCAAAACAAACGTGCTACCCAAATAGACTATTAAGCCGGCATACTGCTATCAGGCGGCATTTGCTGGAACTGCTTTCGCTCGCCGAACCGCTGAAGCCACACATACGATTATACATGATAACGATCGATGTCTGCCCTTCGGAAATATGAGCAAAATGCCGTAAATATTTGGAATAATCGCCATATCCTTGGACTCATTAGAAAGATAATGAGTTGCAGTTCACGAATATGTAAGTATTTATACATTTTGTATTTTTATTTGAGCAGAAATGTGATTTACAAACAGTGTTTACATGTCGGGTCAAAGCACACGACAAGATAGATCTGAGTCAAAGTCGTCGAACCTCTTGTCCATTCTACGTGATTAACGCACGTTTAGATATGTGATTATTTACATGAATATCAATATTTTAAGAATATAAATTATCATCCTATTCAAAACAAAATAGTTGTTACCCCAAATACATGATTATGTCGGAACAAAACGAGACGGATGTTCACTTTTGTCTTCTCTTTTACCCAGATGTTTGTTTTTGAAATCCGATATGTTATGTTTAACATACTTCTTTCCATCTTTGTTTGTGCGGCTGCTAGTTTGTTCTTTGCCTGGATGGCGAGTACCCATGTTTCCGCGCCGTGAGTAATCGCTGGAAGTACGCATGAGTTGTAGACTTGTCCCTTCAAGCAGGTTCCAAAGGTACCATTGAATATGTCGCGGTGTTTGGCGAATGCTGTCCAGCCGGCGGTGATTCTTCTTTGAAACTCCTTGTCTTGGTTTTTGTCTCTGATACTGTATCGGTGTCCAAGGTAGAGGTAGCTTTCACCGTTCTCTATCTGCGTGGTGTTTATATACATAATTGGTGTGTCATTTTCTAGCATCACTTTTGTCTTCGACATTTTCATCTTCAGACCTTGTTTTTTTTATTTGATCAGCTAGCTTCTGCAGCATGTTTTGTAGTTTTTTTGTAGAGTAATAGCGCATATGAGTATGTCGTCGGCGAAGCAAAGATAACTGAGATATTCTTCGTCTATCACACCGGTCAGTCAAATTCGACAGATCGGTTTCCTGCGTGCTGATTATACATACACATACTTGTAGATCTGGAATCATGTTTAGTATTTATTAAACACAGTATCACTTTACATTAACAATGCCAATGGTAAGTATACTAATTTATTGTATTAATTGATATTTTCAGAATATATGACTGCAAAATGGATGTCATAAAGCCCCAGAATATACAAAAAAATTAAACAGGTTGTTGTGTTTTAGACAGCGTCACACCAGGATATGTGACTAACAATAGGGAAACTAATATGTTGCATGTTCTGCCAGAGGACCCAAAATTGTGCAAAATATGGAGTAAATTGTACTATTGAATTACCAATCTAATTTTTGTAAATGAAATGTGTTTGTTACTTTTCCGGAGCTAGACTTTATGTTGAATAAAATATGCAATATACAAGATGTTCTATTGTTCCACGGAATGTCATATTTACCCTATGATTTGACCTGTGGACTAAATCACAGTTTGTGAAGCAATAACAAGTACAAAGATGGGCGACCGTAACAGAAATAGGTTTATATACATAATATATAAATTATTCCTCTGTTTGTACATCATCACATATTCATATACGCTTTGTGGCTCCATTCTTTCTTCATTCACATTTCTTAAACACATTGCACACATTTCTGCGCATGTTTGTTAGACTTTGGCATGTTCCAATAGCACACGAAATAGAAAGTATTACATTTGTGGAAATATGAAAATGTTGTCGCTGAACATTTTATGAAATGCTTGCAGTGAGAGAGGTCAATAATACAATGGATGTCCTTTTCTGCTCATGTCTGAGAAAGAAAAAATGTATTAACTACACCTAGAAAATAAGTACACATTTAGATATGTACTTGTATATTACCATGGTATTGAGTAAACACATTACACATTTAATATGAGTATCAGTCTACCAATGATGCCCAAACCATCTGATGGAGAATTATTACGTACACTATATTGGGCCAAACAGGCAACGGGATGCTCCCTGTGATATGCAGCGGCTGCAACCACGTGCTCGCAGCACATTGTAAACAACACATGTTGTTGTGAACTAAATCGATTACATCTTATTAACAGGTCAGAATAATGGACTTTAACATACTGCATTATCAAAACAGATATTATACATTCCAGTTCCATAGACCTGGTTTAATCTTACATAGAAAGGGATAACAGTTGAATGATAAATTACAGCCGACGTCGGTGAAACAGTGTTGATGGTAGGTCTACGACTAAAACCTACACGATCATAAACTAGATCTAAACGCTGCATTGGCATAGTTCTGTGAAGTCGGGGAAACGTTTCTTGAGACATAACTTGTGTGTTTCTGTGGGTACGATCGACAAAGAAAAGAAACATATGGCACGTAAGAATACGTGCATACTCGGTAGCTTCAATGCAATCCACCAGATTGTGGTTGAGCGCCGGAAGCAGAACTCTCTCTTTCGCAGAGGTGCTGTGCTAACACCAGAGCTGTAACAAGTACATTTATTTTGTAATTGAAGAAAAGTACAAGTAACTCTGGAAAAAGCTACTCAAGTAAAAGTAAAAGTACTTTTTGAAAAATGTACTTGAAGTACAAATAAAAAGTAAATAAATGTACTTGAAGTAAATGCAAAATTACTTTTCTGAAAAACTTTTGACATGGTCACCCACTGCAAACAAACAAGTAAATTCAGTTGTGTGCAAAACAAAACACTTTATTGAACAGGACAGGATCCTCAGCAGGATACAGTGACAGGCTGGCTCCTCAAACAAACTATACACACTATGCAAGACAGTGACAAAAGAAATAAAATAAAAGTAATACCATATTCAGTAGTGTGTACAGTGAACACTAAATATTGTCTACGGCCAGGCCTGGGGTCAATATGTGAGATAAAATATTGAAAACATGAACCAAGAATACATATGAACAACATTTATAGGCCCTAACAATACTTACTTTATTATTAAGATAAATCTGAGTAACCATTAGCAGTTTAAATTGCCTCAGTGAAGGGAATGTTTTGCGGCGATAATTTGTGAATTTTGACGTGCGTTTATCACTAATGCAATTCGGGACATTATTCAGGTCACTAATAGCTCGAACCTAAATCTAAGAACATGTTTTGTTCATATTAAGTGCACTTGCACCTTTTGTACAAATAACGACGTGTTATGGTGTAATATATTTGCACAGCAAAAATGAGGCAATAATACTTTTTAGCTGCGTAGGTCTAACACTAATAATTTACCGACCACGTGTGTAGGGAAGGTTCGAAGGAGATGTCCTGTACGCTGAACAGATCTGGCATATCGGCGCACACAACAAACAGATCAACTTAACAGTAGCCCCATGAACTGACTTAATCCCAAACATACTAGATAAGTATGGCCATGGATGCTACAAATTATCGTTTTCGGCTGATTCTTCCATGATAAATCTTTTGAACGCGAATTACATCATATAATCTTGGCAATGTTCACACCACCTGGATCATGCCTGGTAATGGCAATGATAGGCCAATCAGAAAAGACTACCAGTTGTTGCTCCGGCTGATATCTATTTATAGATATATGCTGGCGGAAACAAGTTCCGGGCTTCAGGCATTATAGTTAATTACTAATATTTGTTGAGCTCCAAATTTTTAACGCATAAATTATGGATACTTCGTTACATTTATGAAAAGTACACACATTTGTACTTCGTTACAAGTAAAAGTTCTCCTAAAAAATGTACTTCATTACTCACGAAAAGTAAACTTTTCATCTCAAGTACAGTTACGAAGTACTTGTACTTCGTTACGTCCCAGCTCTGGCTAACACTCACATACGCCAGTTAGCGACCAAAGAGGCAGCTCTCTGGAACAGCGACTTACAGTCTAACCTATTCTCGTATACGACGATTATCAACATCAACTAAGATGAGTGCTTTTGTATTGAGGTTATCCAGTTCGCTGAATTATCAGCTGTGTTTAACGGTGAGGAAGTTTATTGCTGAGAACACCCAGTATAAGTGATATTTGATAAACATCGTAAATGTGCGTTTCCTCCTAATATCGAAATGACGCGTCGTTAGCGAATCTGTGGTTTGCGTGGTGAGCTTTCGTGTTCAAAACTGAAAACACACAGAGTTGGCTTTGCACAATGAGTACACAGGAGAGCTCTAATATCTCGCATTGATGACTTTACTAGTCGCAGTTGTTTAATTGTTAATTGTGTATAATCACTGTAACACGATTTAACAAGATTGCCACGCAGATATTTAACTCTAGATGGCAGGTGGACATCTCGTTTTGTCAGTGTTCAACACTGACAAAACAGAAATAATGACTGTTGGTGCTTCATCTCGTCTCAGGTTGGTAGACAATAATTCTGTAGACATCGGTGGTAGTAATATCCTCTTCAACATTTCAGTAAAATACCTTGGAGTTAGAATTGATCAGACACTCTCCATGCAGGAACAAATCAGCAGTGTTTGTCGTGTCTCTTTTCTTGAATTAAGGCGTATTTCGTCCATCTGGCCGTATCTTTCTAAAAGTACGTCTGCTGGACGTGTCACTTTAATAACGTCCCGTCTTGATTATTACAATTCAGTTTTCAATGAATAGATAAGTCGATCACAGAGGGTTCAGAGCAGTGCAGCACGGCTCGTTCTAAAGACACGTAAGGGAGACCATGTGACTCCAACGTTGCAGGAACTCCATTGGCTGCCTGTAAAGTTTCGATGCCAGGACAAGATGGCCACTTTTGCGTACCGCCATTTTGACGGGTCACCCCCACCTTACCTTTCGGCCCTGCTCTCCACATACAAAACGTCACGCACCCTCCGGCGAGAAGCTGATAAGTATACTTGAACGTAACCTTAAGTCTGTTGGTAAGCGTTCTTTTAGCTTCATCGCACCCACTCTCTGGAATTCACTGCCAGTCAGTCTGCGAAATACCCCTACTCTACTGAATTTAAAACCCGATTAAAGACATATCTGTTCAGACAAGCTTTCTCCCTAGTCTAATTGGTCCACGTATGTATCTATATAGTCTATGTTATGTATATATGTGAGTAAGACTGATATGTTTGCGCTATATAAGAACTATCCATTGTTATTATTATCAATTTAGTTTTGCGACTTTTCAGACAATTTGATCAACCTGTCAATATCATCTTGTAAATTTTGTCTATCTGTGTGTCATGTACCTGCTGAATGTTTAGCGACTTATGTATCGGCAGGCATATTATGTTCCAAACTAATAATGAATGTGATGCAGACTTATATTCTAAAGGTTTATTCTTCAAAATGGAAAAGTCGTATTGTATTTTAAAGTCCGTGTTTTAGGTAGGGAGGCGAGAGAACCATCATTAAGGATGACCTGCCATTTATTGCCCATGGATCTCCACAATCTTAAATCCGGCATTGGTACTCTTCACAGAGGTAATACGCGAAATAGCGAAAGGAATATTTTCACCAACGGCGCCATTTTTACACGACACAGGAGAATAAATATGTCAATCGCAACGACTCGATATCATAAGTCTGTTTACGGCCATCCTCGCCTATAATGAACCTCATCCCGGACCCTTAGACTTGTTCCCGACATACGAATGCCCTCACTCCCGATAATTGCAAGCTGTGACAGATACGTGGTAGAAAGCTATCATTGACACGTTAGCCAACATATAACACTGCTGTCAACCTGGGCGGAGCCTGCATTGGCTAGTAAAGTCACGTGTTCCCGAAGGGGTTCTGACATTAAATGCTGGTTACATCTTTTTGCAGATATTGCAGTTTCTTCTTTTAAGTTCTTGTAAACTAAAAGTGTTATTTTGAGCAAGTAGTGTTGACTATAATGGTTACATACTTGTGTTATTTTTACACGGACGATACATTGCTGCAATCTGTCAGATATATGTCAAGAAACAATTCTACCTCATGCTTTTGACATATGTAAGGCTTTTTACATTTAATTGCTGTGTTCTTTTTTATATAAGGCTTTGCTTTAAAGTAGATCGTACCCGGTAGTTTTCATGTAAATATTGCATGACATATGTACTGACGGGGAAGAGTCTTTACACTGGTTGGTACAGCCACATGTTCCTGTAGGGACTCCGATAATAAACGATGTATATACCTGTTCACAGGTTCTCTGACGAACTGAACAGCGTGACTACGAAGAAATGCAAATAACAACAGAAAGTCTAACCCATGCAAACCCCATGCCAAAATTTCTAGAAAACAGGTGAGTCTTACATTTTGATTTAAAGACAGCATTCGTCATTGTTGTTGATACCGCGGCTGCAAATTCCATAAAGTTGGGGCTGCCACGCGAAATGAACGGTCGCCCCAATGACGCCTTGCACAAGCACTGTGATTGGACTTGTAGACGGACTGGTAGGGCTCGCAGAGATTATGCTCTGGCATGTGAGTCGACAGAGTCGCGGCAACGACACGTTCTACTGGCTTTGTCTTGGATAAGTAGTGTTGATTGAATACGGGTCTTACACGCAGATCCAAGGGGCCCGCTAGACCTTTGTAATTTGGCTGCTATGCCTGCCCTACAGTGATGTGTCCCCAGACCTTTTACCGTGTGCCTCTTCACGCGCTCTGTCATCTTGACGAATGACGTCGGCCGCGACGCGCTCCTCTTTTTATACTCTCGTCGGCGCGTAGACGTACTGAATGCGATCGTCAGGAAAAATGGTCGTACGCAGGCGCATGGTTTCCGGTGTTTCCTGTTTCAGGTCCACCAGGAGTTAACCGTAGGCTGCTGACGTGGCATCTATGAAGGCCTCCATCGTGTAGTTGGTTCTACCCGGATACATCTGTTTCGACAGGTGACCTACTTGGCCCGCGTCCCGAGGGCTCTTGAACAGGACCATGTGCTATGCGTTTAGGCTGATTGTGCGGTTTTCTTTCCCTTTCGGAAAGAGATTCTGCAGAAGCTGTACGACGGACGCGTTGCAGTGATGACTTTTTAGTAAACAAGGTCGTGAAACTACTATCGGTCTCCTCCATAAGATCATCGAGCACAAGAAACGTCCTCGTTTTGGTGTCTAAAAGCTTCGGATCCGGTAAACCGTCTACGAATTCTACACCGGCTGTCATAGAGCCGTAGGCGGTTTGCCACTGGCCGTAACACCACAGGATTTTCTCCGGCGGCGGCTCGATCATAGAAGAAGCGAACTTTAGCAGACGAGCGACGAAAGTAGTCTTGCCGCACCCCGTAGGGTCGGCCACTATACTCGTAAAAGGATGCTTCCACGTCGCTTCCATATCGATGACTGGTGCGCGGAAAACGAACGATGACCTTTTTATTCGTTTCTTCTATACTCACGACGCACCTCCTTCAACAATTCGCCGAGCATGTTCTGTCCTTCTTTATACCCATGGGCGCAACCCCAAAAGGCTTCTTTCGACGGCACCCACTCCACCAATTCGGCGTCCCCGGTAGCCAATAGGGCGTCTTTCAACTTTTTCGACGCCCCAAACTTACTCATCAACAGGCTCTTCATACACTCGACTCTAACGGCGTTCCATTAGGCGCCCCTTCTCATTTTCCTGATTCCGTAACTTCGTCGCTTCGCTATATACGCCGACCACGCCGATTTGATGTACTCCGCGCTTGCTTCGTCTTCGTTAAACATCGCTTTTCTAAACTGGTAAGCGTGCTCGACGGAATTGAAACCCCTTCCGTACGCCATGACTCGACACGGATGAAAATTCGACAGGAACGACATCGACCCTCCGAAACGTATAAGCTCCATATCTAGAGACGCTACTGACCACACCTCACGCATAACCACTATATAACCACATAAATGTCTTTATCGATTTCCGCACTAGAGGCGCTACTGTATGCTTTATTTCATCTTTCCGCGCTAGAGGCGCTACTGCATGCTTTATTTCATCTTTCCGCGCTAGAGGTCAGCACTACAATTATCCCACTAGAGGCGCTGGAAGCTACATTATCAATCAAACGTTTTTTATAAGTAAGCTGTCAAACCCCGGCTTTACGCAATTTTGACTCACTGACTGCTCATTGCCGACAAATCCTTTGATCTTTCCTTTGATCTTTGCCGATTTTCCTTTGATCTGGGGTCATGACCGGTACCTTCAAGCACATGATAACTACTTAGGTGTTACTACATAACTTACTAGAAAGGAGATCAATCTTCAACAACACCCCTCACGTCTTCCGATGTAATAATTCGAGAGCGAAGTCGTGCTGAAGCTCCGGCTCAGCCCATCCAAAATTTGTTTCGATGCCAGAGGAGGTGTTTAGGCAAGCCTCATAGGAATGTGTGCAATGACAGGTTTTTGGCCTCTCTGGACTACCCTCTCTGGATCCGCCCTTGGGTCTACTTAGGGCCCACGGAAATGCAGGGTGTTTAGGGCCCACGGATGTCTTAATCCGCCATTTCCCCCAGCGCTACTTTATCTGGATCCACACCTGGATGTGTTGTTATTCAAGACGCCTTTGTCTATGCTCGATTTCTTGAACACAGGCTTGAAGCGCGCTCCCTGCATGTGAGAAGGTACTACATTGTGAGGGACACGTTAACAATTGTCGTGAACACAGGTAAAACTTCACACGTACAATGCTTAACTAGCCATGTCGGATTGGGGAAGGGTTCACGTGATACCAATGGTGATGACATTAACAGCGTCCCAATTTCATCCTCATTGGCTGGTCTAATGTAGTCAGTAAGCACGTTTGCGGTGCATCTTCAACACAGACGTCTACATTGTTGAAATTCTGAAACAGCTGGAACCGAATTTTCTAGAGTTTCCGATAAAAAAATCTGATAACCGCGTTACAAGTGCGTCGAATGAATCATGTGATGGAAGTGGTGTATGTATATATGTAAACAACAAGATTGTGCGGTATGTATGTAGGAGTTTGGCGACAATTTTGTAAAGTTGCCTCGTGTCACAAGAAGCATCGGCGATTTGACTCGCGTGTTATTCATGTTTTGCACGGTGCACAGATGAAATGACGAGCTGGTACTGGAAGCAGTAATCAAGCCTCCTACACTCCAGTCCAGATGTTCCCCATCTTTGTTCCAGCTGCCGTATAACACACTTCTGAGAGCGTATGCCATCGTTATACAACGCCGTGTGTGGTCGGACAGTCACGGTGTGTCGTTAACGGCGCGTGTTTGACAGTGATTGCAATAATTGTTTCATTGTACCTGGATAGCTCATGTCATCAGGCAGATGCGTTCGGGATACATACACCTATATAATTTTTTTAACAGTTTGATCATTTTATATTGGACTGCTTCTTGACAACAATGTCTTGTTATTTATGAAAAAAAGGAATTACTGTTTGTGTAAAACTCGTGGGAAAATAGGTTGGACAAGCGATTAATTAATGTAGGCCGCTACTGACACAACCTGACCATAGCAACATAAACACCAACCCACGGGCTACAAGAAGGACTGGAGGAGTAACTGTATTTGTTCGAGAAACATGGACTGAAGTGTTTGTCAAAGTATAAGTTTTTTTGTGTGCGTGAAGCATAAATATACATTTAGACTACGTAAAACAGAAGAAAGAATCAAATTGATAATATTTCCGATATTTTCTCAGATATATATTATATCGGGCGACAACAATTTACATTTTCACTTGAATCTGTTTAGGGTAGCAAATACGTGTCTTGCCATTCGTAGCATTTCTGTGCATGGTGTATTCTTTGTGGAAAGGCTTTCGTCGTTTTATTCTTGCCAATCTAACCACACACAATTTATATAACATCTTTTCGTATTCAGTCGATGAAATACTTGGTTATTGGTTTAATGTATCGATCAGTTTTTTGCAAAGATTTCCTAAGATGGTTGTCAGAACATCTTAAGTTGCCCCCAAACAATAAGCCCTACATAGACACTAGGTTTGCGTCATAGGCGCTACTCATTCACTAAATAGTGAATATTGTAAACTCAAAAATATGGCCCCATGCTGTACTTTTATGTAGTATGCAGTCTGTGAATAAAGAAATATTTTTTGTTTAAATGAAGGCGCAATTACTATATTATTACTATTATTAAACCCTCAACTTTAGAATATCAGTGTAGCTGAAGCAATGCATGACATTATTAACCGCCTATTTATAATACCATCAAATCACCAATAAAGTATCCTTTAAATTAATGAAATATAACAGAATAATTGCGTAAAAGCAAGCAACTGAAGTTGAACCGAGAATCATTATGCCATCGTCTACCAGCGCAAGATTCAACGATATGGCGGAAGGTGGCTTTAAAAAAGCCGCGATTTCGCGCGCGACAACGCCACCCAGTCTGGTGCTTTTAGATCAATGCGCGCGCGCGCGCGGCGGATGACGACAACAAATGAAGCCATGACGTCAGCAGTCTAATGTCTGAGCGCTGTTTATCGTCGTCTGAGAACCAGTTAGCACTTGTGTTTTTTTCTACGAAGCAACGGTAGAGATATAACACAATTCGTCGGTGAAGGTGTATTACATGTAACGTGGTGTAATTCGTGGTAAGTGTTGCATGGTTTTCTGTTAGTAGTGTTTTATATATAATTCGTTCAACAACAACGCGTCGACGCCATTTTTACATTTTTGTATCATGCATAATACATTAACATTTGCACGTGGCTTTGCGATTTGGCCTAGCGGCTTGCCTTTCAAAGGCACCCATGCATATGCACATGACCGCATTTTAAAGTGATCAGCCGGGGTACGTTTTTTATTGAAGTGTTATACTTATAGTCCATTTTATTGTCAACAGTGTAGGCACTGTAGCCATTATGATTATAATATTAATACTATATAATTATACTGAATTAGTATCGATGCGTCCCAAGCAGGCCATGGCATAGCCATAGCCATAGCCTAGGGATAAGCTATACTATAGCCGTAATAACTTGGCATAACTTGCTAAACCTAAGGCTAAGTCTAAGCCTAAGGCTAAGGCAAAGCCTTACTCAGCCTAAGCGTAAGGCTAAGACTAAGTCTAAGACTAAGTAAAGTAAGGACCCTGGGCTGGCCGGCTAAAGTTGTGCATCATCGAATCATGACGCCTTAGCCTAAGCCTAGCCTAAGGCTGGTATGTCAACATCCGCTGGGCGGCAGCACCGCTCAGCGTCGGTTTAACGCGTTCCAGAAATGGCGCAGTTTTTTTGCCGCGCTGTTGATCTGCTGGATCACATGGTCTCGGAAAACGTCGTGGATCTTGATATGCATACTAATTTTGTTTACTGTTGACATTCATATCGACCAATGAATGCCATTAGAAGATGGTCGGCGGATAAAATCTGTTATATTGTATTCGGCCAGGCAAGATTAAGGTTGGTGAACTTTGCGTTGTGTTTACATACAAAAATATTAATATATTTTAGCGTGTACCTTAAAAATGCTTAGGTGTCTTTGTGAAACTAGAATCCTAGCTTTCATATGGTATAACTATGAATCTTGTATATCAATGCGGAACGCAAGGAAGACTAATCTTAGATGACCGGTAGCGTGTCAGTTTTATGCGTTTTGTATGTCGCTCGACGCATTAGCGGCTGTTTATAATGTATGCGCTGAGGCTCGGCGCCATTCTAACGTATGCGCGATCGATATTGTAATATGTGCCATCCCCACTGTTATCAGTTAAATGTTAGAAAGTTGTGATTGGATATTTGTTATATATATGCAATATTGTTTTCTAGTAATCAATATTATTAGGACAAGTTACGAAATTTCGAAAACTAACATTTACGGCGATGTCTATTGATGTCACATCATGTGTGACTGTGTGTCTGTGACTGTGTCTGTGGGCGTGGCTGTGGCTGTGCGCTCTACTTCCTATTCAACCAATATACGAATATGTTCTTAATCTGAACAATCCACATTTTCAACAGTTCATTTTTAGTAAGTTTTGTTAATAAAATGTAATACGTGTATATTATTATTGTGTCTGTATCAGTATTTTTATGATAGAAATTAAGAATAGTTAATATTTCCACTTTAATTTGCATCACCTGACACCTGTATTCCTGTAATCCTATATTATTGTAATTCACATTTTATAGTTCAGTCTATAGTCATGTTGACTATCCATTTTGTTGATGTTAATAATATTTACTGTTTTGTTTGTGGTGTTTTTATGTGAATCATAATATCTTGTTGTGATTTGTATTTCATGCCACAAATACTCAGAAATTCTGGTGATGAAGAATAAAGATAAGTTACGATATATCAAACAATCTTGCATACTCACATACAAGGACAGAATGTTCACAATGTCGCCTCCACGTGGCTTCTGTCGTGAATCACAACACCGAAGTGATATCGATGTTGTGTGCACTCAGAAAAGTGTGGTATTATTACAGTGAAATTACTGTGTAAATATGTGCAGAAATGTACTGTTTTTTATTTTATTTTCAGAATGGATTCCGAAGCACGCAATGCCAAGTTGCTAATCGTTGGGCACAGTTTTGTGCGTCGCATGTCAGAAGCGTGTACCAGCAATGCTGAGTTCCGCTATTTCTGTCCCGACCTTCTCCTGTCATGTTTGACAAGGTCGTCTTTCTAGGAAAGGGGGACTTACCTTGGGTGGTTTGTTCCGTAAATTTGGAGCTGTGTGTGCAGAGGCGCCAAATGTTGTTTTAATCGACATAGGAACGAATGATCTATGCAATGGCTGTGCACCTGAAAAATTGGCTTGGCGGAAGGTATTGTGTCATTTGCTCACAAACTGACCTACCTTCTGTATTACAGGTAGTGATATGCCATATTCTAACACGAATTCCTAAGTCCGGCAGCCATTTTGTTGTTCAAATGATTTTGACCAAGCCCGGCACATTGTTAGTACACGAATAGCCAGCTGATCACTGAATCAAATAAAATAAATTTCTGGGCATATTGTGAATTGTTTCTTCCAAAGCATTTTGCAAGAGACGGAGTGCACATGAGTACCATTGGCATGAAGAGACATGTCAGTAGCATGAGGAGAACAGCTATTATAGCTTTCAAGCGATGCCAACATCAGGTTTAGCTGCTTTCTTCATGCTACAACATGTGCACTCTGTCACTACTTTTTCTAATACATTTTTTAATCTTCAAAATTGTCACATCAAAAATCAGTTCAACCAAAAACAACCATTATGAATCAAAATTACTTTTCAAAACGCAACTGCAAAACATAGAATTTGGCATATCACTACTTCACTAGCATCGACTTTGTCTAGCTCATTTGTTTCTGTGTTGATGATGAACACCTTTGGCTTTGATGTCACTGTATACATAACTTCAACTGCATGCAATAAACCACCCATGTTATGTCTTGATCCTCCTTGGCAGACAACCTTTCATTCATATAATATATACAGCTCAACATTATTTGCAATTGTTTTTTTTTACCTTTCAAAATTAAATTCTGATTCAGTTAGAAATCACCAATGTTAAACAATTCTAAGAATACTTATTTATTTATAAATTGCTATTGTATTTGAAAAGTAAATTTTCAAATTACTGACTTACCTACGCACGAGACTGTGCCTAACAGGAAACAGCTGTGGGCCTGCACCAATGTCAATAATGGCAAGTGCTCGCATGGGTCAACTCTTCAGGAATTGACAAAGCTCTTTGATCTCTGCAGAAGTGTATGGTATCATAGTCGCTTCATATCCATTACTCAACTCAAATTCACGTGGATTAACAATGTGCACATTGAAGAACATTGCTACATGACTGAGAACTGTAGACGTCGCTACTAGGATGTTTCCATTCTTCAACAACTGGCAGAGTTGTGATATCAGCAGAAATGGGTAGTGCGGCCATAGTTATGGTTACTTCACATCCGTTGCTCAACTGGAAGTTATGTGCAGTGAAAATATGCTCATATAATGAAAGCTGCCATTCAACTGAGAATTGTAGACATTGCTCCTGGCATGGGTTGACTCATCAGCAACTGGCAGAGTTCTCTGATTATGGTAGAAGATGCTGGTGTCGTAGCAAACCCAGTGCATACTTTCGTGGACTTTCACACACAAATTACGAACTTCAGTGCATACTTATCGTGAATTATGAACTATAATTCAGTGCATATTGCACGGACTTACGCATGTTACCTATTGTGAAGTTATGAACTTCAGTGCATGTTGCACGGACTTATGCACGTTACCTATCGTGAAATTATGAACATTTATATAATAATCTGGTGTTTTGGACATTAACCTTTGTAAAATATTATGAATGGTACTGCACTGTTTACGTTATAATAAATTGCCTTGATGGTTTTTCCAATGGTATCATGTTTTGTAAGATTTGTCACACTCAGTTATAGGAGCCAAGTTAACTTTAACCTCCCACATCATTACTTGTTTTACCTATAAAATGTGTTCTTTTTATATCCATGGTGAACTCATTTTGAATTCTGTCAACATTTAGGGGAGTGATACATGTCCAATGTAAATCTGCTATGCACTGTTCAGTAAAAGGTCCTCTATTGCACAAAATAGTCAGGTAAATATTATTCTTCTAATTTCTGTTCATAGGTCAACTGTGAGCACTATTTTAAATAAGTAGGCCATGTTAAAAGAGGCATGTACAAGGTTACATAGCATGACATTATATATTAACAACTTCCATCCCTCAAATATTGATTGCTCCACTTTCGAATTAATTTGTACTGCGAGTAGGTTGTATTAAAAATTGGTACTTACAAGGTCACGGTTCAAGTTTATATATATTATTGTCTTTGACATTTGTAATCCCCTCAAACGTCATGCACGTTTATTAATTAATTACGCCATTTATTTCAGTACATACGTCAAATGTGAAATGTAGGTCAAATAAATAGGTCATGTTCTAATAGCCATTTACAAGTTTACATAGCATTAAAGTAATTATACTAGCGATTTTGCACCCAAATGATAATTGCCAATTTCCTAATTCATTTTAACCTAAATTATGTCATTTATATGGAATTAATCCCAGTATGTAGGTCAAATCTAGGTCAAAATGGAATGTAGGTAAAGTGTGAAGGTCAAGGCAAGGTCACCAAAAATGACATTTCCTAAATGGTTGTATCATGATTCATCCAGTGGGTGCATTTATGAATTAATTATGCCATAAATTCAGGTATATAGGTCAAATGTGAAATATAGGTCAAATAAACAGGTCAAGTTCTAATAGCCGTTTAAAGGTTGCATAGTATTAAATTCATTATATTGGCAATATTCATACTTCAAACGTTAACAGTGCTCATTACCTAATTAATTTTCAGCTAAATGATGTCATTAATAATAATTAATCCCATGCAGTGGACCAAATCTAGGTCAAAAGTGGAATGTAGGTCAACTGTGAAGGTCAAGTCCAGGTCACCAAAAATTGACATTTCCTTAAGGGTTGCACCATTTTGCATAGTATTGAATTAATTATATTGGCAATATTCATACTTCAAACGTTAACAGTGCTCATTACCTAATTAATTTTCAGCTAAATGATGTCATTAATAAGAATTAATTCCATGCAGTGGACCAAATCTAGGTCAAAAGTGGAATGTAGGTCAACTGTGAAGATCAAGTCCAGGTCACCAAAAATTTACATTTCCTTAAGGGTTGCACCATTTTTGATTTCACATACGTAAGTTAAAAGGTTCCAATGTTATTACTATTTTCCAATCAAATAAATGCAGTCCTGATGCAGACTGCACAAGAAATGGACTGAAAACCAATAGAAAAAAAATGCCACCATTTTAAGATTTAAAAGTTGAATAGCGCCAAAAATTCAAAAAGGGTAGTAAACTACATATCATTATCCATCATGTGGCACCATTTAAATGATGATATAACATATTCTATTTTGTAGTTGACATACCGGGCAGGCTTAGCCTTAGGTATGTTGGCGTTGTTTATTCTGTTTGCCTGGGAACGGTGAAAGTTTATGTTAAACTTGTAGTAGTATACTGGACCACTCGGTTTCTGCCTTACGCAAGCATAATATGCTGTTTTCACCAACACATTTTGAAATCGTTCAGCAACGTATCAATATTATTAATCAGAACCACATATTTCATCAATGGCATGCAAACGAAGCGTCAAATAAGTTGTTTTTAGTTAAATACTTACACTATTCGTAAGACGATAATCACTTCACGCGCCAAACGGAAGCACTCGGTTTCTGTCTCATCGCGTTCAAAATCATCACTGTGTCTGTGCAATAAATCGCAACGCATTCACTGTATAAACTCCATGGGCTGTTCGTTAACTTTCCTGTGGTGATTAGGGTGAATAGTTGCTTACAATTTCGTCCGATACATTTTAATATTACGGTTGTTTACATCACCGTCACCGATATATAGCTCTGTAGTCACGTGGTCTGCGTTCGCTATCAAAATATCTGTCAAAAATATGTTTGCCTCGTTTTAATTTGAGAAAAATAATGTTGCAAGTTTGTAGACGTCCTTTGCTCATTGTATCCAATAATGATGCATTTTTATATGAGATCCAGCTATATAATCGTAATGAGCAGAAACTCAGATAGGGCAGAAACCGAGTAGGTGATTATACAATACAATTGCTAATATACCTAGTTGATATAACACTATTCAGTGAATGAGTACCTGGCTATATACAGTGGTGGATATGTGTTTATGAATAGGTAGTCTTCGCGCATCAATTTCAGCATTACTGAATTCTTCCCAGAGAAGTCGAGATGGAGTTCGATTGAGCAGGTCTGCCATGGAGTAAAGTGTAAAACACCTTGAACAGTCCTAAGGACTGGATACTGCGCTATATAACAATTTACCTTTACTTTGCCTTTACATACGCCAAAACACTGTTATGCCTTCGATTTACATATCCCGGGATTAAACTATTGTTATAATGGGCTCTCTAGTGGAATTTCCTGGGCATTGCCATTGTTTTGGCGGGAAACTACTGGGTTCGTATATTTCACATCTGCTTGATGGCAGGACATAGAGAGGATCATATTGACAATGTAATAATGAAAAGTGGCTAGAGGCTATACGTTCATTAACAAATCACACATAATTAATTTTGAACGATAAGAGATGTGAAAAAAATTAAAAACAAAGTGATCCGCCCCAGCAAAACAGGTATTAAGTTGGTCTGGCCTATACTGCGTGCAAGCCAACAATATCTGTCTAGGTCATGTCCCATCAATTTTATGATTTTATTATAGTCTCATCTTTCAATGTTCAGTTCATTTTCATAGACAAATAATACAAAATCAATAAAATACTAAATGTATGGTTGTTATGGGCGTTGATTTTATACATAGCCCAATTTTTAAACATACTTATCTCAAAATGTTGCATTTTAAAATTGTGCTTAATTTTAGCAATAAATAAAAAACTACTGAAGATACTTCCATAAGTGAGGTAACATTTAAAAGCTTTAACTTTGTTGAATCAAAAAAGGCATAAAACTCTAAAAAATGTTGTGAGTTAACACCCATTTTGGTGTGGCAGGTCACACATTATATTTATTATAATTATAAATGTAATATATGTCCTTCTAGATGCCTGGCTGCTTGGCTATATGGCTGCATGTATGCATGGCTGCATGGCTGTCTTGGCTCTCTGATTGTATGGCTGTCTACCTGTCTGGCTGTCTACCTGTCTGGCTGTCTGTATTTTAAATGAATACTTTATTGAGAGTTAATTGAGAATTTGTCATTTAAGTAGCGTCTGCCTGTTTAGCTAAAGTTATTTAATTAAATTCAAGTAAATTTTACTTTGTGGAAATATTAATTAATTAAATTAACAAAAACAGTTGTTTACAGTATGCAATGCAGGCATGGCACAATTATCTTGAGAAAATAATTAATTCAATTATAATTAACTCAAAATATACCAATTAATAGTACACATTTATTACATAAATTATTACCGGTATCTAAAATAGTTAAATTACATTAATTGTAATTGGCTTGGTCTTCAACAAAATTCCTGAACAAACTCTTTGATAGTATATTCATATTCTAAATCTCTACCATGCATGTAATCAAATTTGTGCAAACAACACTGTTTTGAAAACTTGCTTTGAGTGAAGTACTTACAATGTTAAAACGATGAAACTGTATTGCTGTGAAAACATGTCTTCTAACAGGTCAACAACATTTGATTTCATACCTGTGTGATGAAAACGAAAATGTTTTTTTTACAATGTTCCCACTTCAAACAAATGCATATCACAAATTCCGATAATTGAAATTACATATGTGGAAGACATAATGTCTGGTATTGTTTTCTGCCTACAGGCGTGGACTTGGGTTGGACGCAAGCAAACGGCCATGGCTCCACTTGTCCGGCAAATGAAGACTGTTATCCTCGGTGTCATTCTGTTCTATTGTACGTATCAAACTGTCTTATATCCAGGGCTTCTCGGTTTACAATTGTTTTGGGCGGTATCTTGGTAAACCCTCAACACATCTTAATAACATTTTGGGATTGTATTAGTTACGCTACGATGGTTGGACAAATAAAATGTGGGATAACAGTGGTTTGTTTTCCTATAGAGGTATGCCCCAACTAAAAAAAAATGTACTCGGTAAGTGATAGGAAATACCACCATACAACTGCAATAAGTGTTTTGTTGGAATGTTAGTTTTAATGCAATATGGTGGTTTTGAGCTAAATTAAATATGATCAGATATTGTTGTAACAAATCTATGTCTGGAGCTTTATTTAAAATTAATGCAGGACATTTCATTGTTTGAATTGTACGTTAATAAAAGTGTTAAACGTGCATTTTTTCTTGTAGTTTTTGGTCCTCAAGTGAAGGCTGGTAAGTATGTTCATATGTCATCAGTTTCATACTTTATGAAAAATACGGGTCATTAGTAAATATGTCCAATGGGCATTTTATATTTGCAGAAAGATAGTCCATGTATAAAAGTAAAAAAATACAAAGTATTCTTGTATATAGTATACCTTTATAACCATGCAATACACACATTTGTACAGTAATTATTTTTGAAAGTAATAGTTTAAAAATTATACATATGGCACCAATGTAATGGTGTGATACACTGTTTCTTAATTTATAGGGTGTCCCAAAACATAGAGTGTCCTGGTACGTACGGTTATTTCTTGAGAAATTCAATTTATAAACAAAACACATACAGTTTCAATAAAATTGCCTTACAGCTTCATTCAGGTCTCCACACAATAAGTTAGATGACAGTTGGAAGAAATTCAACGTCTACTTCGGAATTTGCAGAAAATAAAATAATTTCAATATGTTGTGCATGACATTTGTTCTATGAGCCTATGAGCCAGCGAAGATAACAACTAAAATACTGATGGTGGTTTCTTAGAAGTGGAAGACAATGTGACTCACTTTTGAAAACCCATTAAAATAATTATTTTATAGTTTTATGCACATACTGGTCAGCACCTGATAAGTAGGTGTTTATCAATTGAAATTTAAGAAAATAAAAGCGGGACAGACTTTACAAATTCATTTTTTTGTCAGAAAGTTCATCTTTATATTTACATTACAAGACAAATTATATATTCAGCTATACGATTGAATAGTTATGTTTGGTGTACCTCGTTATTATAACATTTTGTAATTATCAAAGTAGTGAGATTGTAGCAAAAAAACAAAATTATGTTTTTTTGTTAAACTGAATGTCATTATTATTACTGTTACGATTATAATGCAATGTATTAATTTACACTAAATAGCATGTCCATAATTGCAACAATTCTGTTAGTGTATTTTGACTGGAAATTAGTATGTATGTAACACCTGCACGGATTAATTAAATTTAGTATTAATTAGTAATAGGGCAACTCATACAAATATTACACTTCTTGTAAATGTATTTGTATCGATATTTCATGATGCCATAATGACTTCATTGCTTGATCTATATATAGGTTATATGATGTCAAACATTCATCTGTCCATCCATACATCCGTCCATTCATCCGTCCGTCCATTCATACATCCGTCCGTCCGTCCATCCATCCATCCATCCATCCATCAATCAATCAATCAATCCATCCATCCGTCCATCCATCCATCCTTCTTTCCATCCATCCATCCATCCACTCATCCCTTTATCGCTCCCTCCCTCCCTCCCTCCCTCCCTCCCTCCCGAAATTATTACGGAAATTTACCTCAGATTACGGCATTACGGAAACTGCCGCTGTATTACGGGAATACAAATATCCGACTACAGAAAATGATACACATTAAACAATTGTTAAATCTATAAATAATGCTGCTCGAGATGCCCTGAAGAAAGTTCAGTTGTTACAATTGATCAACAAATAGTTTATTCCACTAGAAGTTGTATTAAGTCAGTACGGTGACTTCATCCAATGCTGTGCCTGTGTACAATGTTACACATTTGACTGCCACTTGCCTACTGATGACTGCCGTGGCACGTGGGCATATTATTATGTCTGCATCTGCCAGTCAACAGCAATTACAGCGGCTAACAATATCAGTGTCATTAATGCGCGTCTAAACATTAATACAATTTGCAGTTGTGGAATTATATAATGAAAGACAGAAATTAAGATGACATTAGGTAGAACCATTAGATTACATTAAATCATTATGGCTTTCTGAAAGTTATGGATATAATTATAAAATATCTTAGTAGAATATAAAATGAGTATTATAATTGTTGCAATTGCAAAATAAAACTATCACATTTTTATTCAAAGGTTTTTATTTGAATACAACAATTTAACTTTGTCAATGACTGTTAGTAATAATTATATAATGTCTGGCCTGGCCACTTCGGCAGCTGTAATAAGCACAATGTAACTTATTGGATGTTACTAAAAAAGCACCTTTTTAAGTGCTAACCGACGACCCTAACTGCCGACAAGAGTCACAGTGTAGCAACATAATTATGTTGAAAGACAGTATATCTAGAAAGGTTTGATTGGCAACCTTGTCGACCGGGGAGCGGGGCGGGATGCGACGGGGGGAGTCATTACGGAAATTGTTTTTGTCAGATAGGCAGCCCAGCATACATCCATCCGTCCGTCCATCCCCTGACTTGTTTGTTAACTTTTGTCGTTCTGTTTAACTAACCTTAACTACCATCGTTTATTTACACCCACTCTCAACCTGGTGAGTCGTTTTTCACTTTGAACAGTACATCCGTAAGCCAGTGTCAGCACAAGGCGCGAAGCATACTACACTTGTGTCCTTTGAATGTTTTTCATAGAGAACAATAATCGCATACACATAGATAGATCCGATGTTTGAATAAGTACGAATATAATCGCACATGCACTGGCATATTCACACGAGTTTCTCAGCGCACTGAAAAACAGCTGTAGGAATGTGTAATTCTGACCGTGTAATTGACAATTATATTCAAATGATAACAGGTACTGGAAACATTACACATACCGTGACACGCATTCTTAACGGAAGAACAAAGAGTTTCATAATTCGTGATTATATCTCTTGTAGCATGTAACACATCAAAGGCAATATAAACCATTCGTATTCCATGAAACTGTAGCCGATATTTATTATTATACCGAGATGTGTGCTTCAGTTCTACTGCCATCTCAACATTGTTGAGATGGCAGGGATTCGAATAATCGTGATGTCGTTTCGAAGACTGGACTGTTGCATTCAATCCACTCGTCTCTATAAAACGACTCTTGATTCCACTCCACCCATGTCGACCACAGGGGTCATCCATTACTGACTTCAATTATCCGTCTCCAGATTCCTCTGTCTATCATTACCGTCTTCAGGTCCACCGGCTTTAGACACACATCTTCCTTTAAGCAGTTGATGCAAGTTGCTGCTGGTGTTCCTAACCTTCCTCTTCCACGTGTTGGTTGCCACAGGATGACATTATATCTCATTTCATCCTTAAGTGTTCGATAAATCTCTGTCGCCTTCTCCTTATTTCATCACTGAGTTTACTGATAAAATGGCCTCTAACAACAAACAGTGATGGATATAAACAGTGAATTTGCAGTTCCCCAAATAGTTGCTCAAAATAGCCAATCAGGAATCTTCTCACTTCATGACGTGTTTGACCAGTGCCATGCTACGATCGTCGATAGACATAGTCAAACCCACCAATTGGGGCATTAGTATCAGGACATTTCCCTTACTAGGGGCCGTATTTCGACGTGGGCTTAATTCATACCCCGGAACAGCATTGAATATGGAATAGCTGCAACACGGGTCCTTGTCGCGACGTTGTGGCCGTTTCGGTGACCTATTATTAACACTAATGGTTGATATTACGTGGTACAGTATGTCCAAGCAAAGAATGAGAGGACGTGGGATCCAATTGAATCAACAGTAAATGTACCATTGTCATGTATGAAATTTTTATTACTTGTTCAGTTGATTCAAGTCTGGATATAATTCGAAGCCTATAGTAGCTCCCTTCTGGGTCAGAGATAAGTTAGAGCAATTAGTCGATTCGAGACGTACTAATTTAAGCAGATCATTAATCATATAGCATGTCGGGAGTGAAATTTTAACAAAATCGAATATTTCCATCAATCGCACACGTAACAGATGCATGTGCAGTCAGAAGGTCGTTGACGGTGTAGTTTAATCGAAACTATCTTACGCCCGTCCATGGGGTTACGCACAGCAAAAGTATTTTCATCTTAAAGTCATGCACCGCTGCCGCGTTAATATATCAATATCGCGTGTCTACAGTGGACGGCAACTGGGGAGATTGGACTGCGTGGGGCGAGTGCAGCGCCATTTGTGGCGACGGCACGCACCACAGGAGTCGAGAGTGTGATACTCCTGAGCCGTCGGATGGAGGGAAACTCTGCGAGGGTGCCGTCTCCACCAGCCAGGATGAATCAAAGCCCTGCGATAATCTCGAAATATGTCCAGGTGTGTACGTGTGACACGTATGAGAGGATACGTGTGTGTACATGTGTATGCCATTCGCGTGTGTATGTGTGTGGCAACACCATTGTAGTTCATTATATTTCGAAACTGCGCACTTGAATAATGGGTTAATGCATTGAAAACTCAACTAATTTGCAATCTGGCGACACTTGACGTCAGCGGCGCATCACAACGGCGATATCGTATCGTTTCAACCCGACTTTAGTGCATTGAACACGTTGATTTTACATGTTATTATTTTCTTCTGCATCTCTGTTTTCTCGTATACTATTGTACATATGTTGTAATCGTATTCATACGGTCAAGGAAATGTAAGGGAAGTTTAATTATTTCAGTGGATGGTCACGACATGTGCCTATTGGTTGCAAAAGAACAACTAATGTAATGTTGACTTTTTATCACATGTGGAAGATATGTTGGTGGTTATGGTAAAGCTCTTAAAATAATGTGTGTATCGCATTCGAAATTCAAACAAAACAGCGAAGTCTGAGTGTCTGGATTTAGTTCAGTGATGATGACTACCACTAGAACTCAAACGTAATTAACAAGTCAGTGAGCTGCCTACTTTACGTTTGATGTTTGGCGCGTTCGATTTATCCCAAATTGAAAACGACCAATTCAGCGAATTAATCGTTAGCATCGTGGCTGATGTCAGGTAACGGCAATGGCGACTTGTTTTTAACAAATGAATAAACCTGGTGCATAAGATGATATTTAGGAATGGGACATTCTCGATGCAATTTTGACTACTGGCTAAGTAGATAGTGTGTGCAGTTGATCTGCACGCTTGTGACCAATGGGTGATGCGTGCGTTTACGTTGTTCGATGCCTTTTAGTCGACGGAGGCTGGTCTGATTGGTCTCCGTGGAGCAATTGTTCGGTGACGTGTGGAGACGGAATCCAGAGCAGAACACGTATCTGCGACAACCCAGAACAAGTCGGAACTGGGAAAGACTGCGAGGGGGAGACGAACAGCAAACAACCGTGCAATGAGAACGCCTGCGGTACATTTAGAACCAATAAGGCGATATTTCCACCCAGCAAGTTTTCTTGGCGCGCTCATAACTTAATAATTAAAATTGCCGTACAGTAGCACTGCTCTACCTTTGTATTCAGTAACAGAGCGTCTCCATGTTGCCACAACGAAACAGAAGAAGTACATTCCAAATTATTTGAGATGAGTATGTTTATGGTCTAATATTTGGCGATGTTATTGTAATCAACGTCCAAATTATGTAACGCGTGTTACTGGTTTCACAAAAACCGACATTTATATTCGATTACGGTTATTGTCAAGTAGCTTTATTTATGCATATATGTACCATTTTGATATGAAATGCCTGCTAATTTTAGACGTTGATTGCATTTTAATGATATTCCAAATAACCTTGCAATGTATGTTTCTGGTTATCGTGATCATCGTATTCCATTCAAAATTGTCTGTTTACATTTACATCATATCGAACGTCACGTTTGAATACTTCTGGAAACTCCCTTCTGCGTCTGTGTCTGTGTGTGTGTGTGTGTGTGTGTGTGTGTGTGTGTGTGTGTGTGTGTGTGTGTGTGTGTGTGTGTGTGTGTGTGTGTGTGTGTGTGTGTGTGTGTGTGTAGCGCCAACCGGAGGATTGACGCCTTTGTTAGATACATGTCTAAAAATACCTTACATTATATTACACACAAAACACAGAATAAGTTTTCTAACTATTCGTACATTGCATTAGATACGATGTAAATGTAAAACGTTTTTCGCAACACAAGTTACGGCGCAATTGGAAGTCATCGGCGTATCTGGCACAATTTCAGAAAACACGCGAATCCTTCGATTAACTTCCGTTTATGTAACTTCCTGTATAAGCCCTAAAATCTGAAAAAAATCTTAATCAATAGGAGGTTTTACTACTATTACGAGACGTCGTACATGAAATATTGAATTTAAAAATTGAATTGAATCAGGTTTGCTATGCTGTACCGTTGCGTGCAACTAAAACCATTGGTCCTATCCATCACCGGTATCATTTTGTTTCGTTCAGACTGAAGGATTGAAAGCGTAACTGTTTCCGTGAACGAGGAATGCAATAACGTATACTTTTTTGCAGTTTTAGTAATCGTAAGAAGTTTAAACTGAAGGTGTAAGTTAGCAGGCGATATACATTTTATTGTTCACAATGAATATTACATATTGCATACATACTCTGTTAACCGTAAATGAAATGGCAAATAGCATGGACATAATAATAGAAACGCAACCATCTGAGGAACAGTTCTGTTAGTAACATAAAACTAAAGCAATTATGCTGTCTTAGCTTTAGCATCAGAACTGTACATATTCGCTTCAGAATATAATTCAGTATGGACAACTTATATTATACTTATATATATATATATATATATATATATATTAAATATAATGTGTATACACATACGTAAGTGTTGATTCTAATAAATAAAAAACACCGTTATATCGTTAATACTGATATGTGTTAATTTACAGCACCGGGCCCAATACAAACTATTCAAGTCAATGCCATGTCTAATTCACTTGAGATTTCCTGGACTCCGCCCAGTGGAGCTGCGGTGCAATCTTATGAAGTTATCCTGCAACGCGACGGAGAAACACACGAAAATCCAGACATAACTGTGACACATATAACTTACGATTCGTTAACGACAGGCCAAAGGTACAATTTTTCCGTGAAAGCTAAGCGGAATGATCTTTGGGGTGAAGAAGTCACACAAGACGTCTACACAAGTAAGTACGTTTCTCTGTTCCTGCATCTCAATTTGGTGCACACAGCAATTAATGCTAACACTGTTAGTTATTATTTACTTATGCAGTTGTCTCCTGAATGAATGTTAAAATCGCGCCAATTTCAGTGATGAAAGCAGACGTTAACCCCTTTACCACCCCTACACCCCAACATTCAGGAAACAAAGGTTCGGGAAGAAATACAGATATAGATCCCCATCCCTACACGCTCCATCGAAAAGGGAAAGATTAGAACATGTTGACTTAGGAGAAACTGAGAAGGGACTCGATTAAGCAGTACAACGCAGATATGATCAGAATGATTAGTATCTGCATAGAAAAGGAGATGAAGATCATAAAGATCTGTAGACAGGCCCATAGGTTTGGAGGGGCGTGATGGGTACGTTCCCTCATTGAGCAAACAAAAAAATTCCGGTAGGAAGGAAGTAGTTATGTTTGATTTAAAAGTGTTGCGTACTCATGGATAGCGATGTCCAACACTGTCCCCTTCACTGTGAAAACGCCAGTACTACCATACCGATTGACAAATCAACACTACCCCTCCGCTCGATTGCAAACAATATCCACCACCACCACCTCGACGGAGATTTATTTTGAAATTACCAGTCCCAGGCCGAAAAACGCACCCCTTGAAATCAACTGTGTTAATGGCATGCTACTGGTACTTGCATCAGCCACTAACCAAAATACCACGGATATACATTCCACTCAGACACATTACTACTAGACTACTCACATACGATAACATGTTCGAGGCTATATTTGGCGGAGATAGATCGTAGAAATTGGTGATGCAGAAAAGTTGATAAACAAGTGGAATTATTGATTGATACGTATTATTCTTGCCTTACTATCATTCATAAAGTTGCAATAAACATATATTGAGTGGCAGTTGTACTTAAAGTTAGTTAGTTATAGTATTTTAGAATACCTTAGTATAGTGAGTGATAATAGGGTAACTCACGTAGGCTTCGATAATTTGTAAAGAACATTTAACAAACCTGATTATGTGGTAAAATATATAGGAGATAAAGTAACAACCACCAAACTACTTACATAAGATAATATCTGTGTAAGCCAGTACTTGCTAGATATTTTGATTAGGTAGCATTGTTGTTAAAATTAAGCAAGGGCGATAATCGGGCGGCGTAACCTAAATAAATAAAGCAGCCTAACGTAACGTCATTGATTGTATTTAAATTAGGTCACTACCGGTAATGTTAGCGTTCGTATCAGGATAAATAGTTGGCTGTGTAATTGAAATTTGTAACCTAAAGTGTGCTGTAGTACACAGGAAACAGTCTTTATAAAGACTAAGTTAGTTAAGTTATTAAATAAATTCTGATCGGGATATGGCGCCTTGCAAGCGGCAAGTCAAGGCAAAGCGACACTTGGTGTGCGATCACTGCCACAGCTGGGTAGATTTTGCATTGTCCGGCTGTGGGAAGTCGACAACAGAAAATTGACAACAGAAAACGTGACAAGCGTGAAGGTGACAGGGAAGAAAGTGACCGTAGAGAAGGAGGGAGAGAAGATGGGACGGGAGAGGAGAGAGGAAAATGAGACGGGACGAAAGAAGAAGGGACGAAAGGAAGTGAGAGCAAATGTGATAGAAGAGAAGTCGATAAAAGGGACGCTGACAGGAGGAAAGGTGACAAGAGAAAAAGCGACAGGAAAGAATGGATCAGAAGAGAATATGACAGGAGAGAAGACGACAGGGGGGAAAGACAACAACCAGACAGATGCAAACCGAAGAAGGAGCTATTCTAAGGCAGTGATTGAGGGGGCAATGAGGAAAGAGAGGGTGTTTATGGGCGACTCCATTATGAGAAAGACGGACAAGGCACTGAGCGAGGGGAAGGACATCGTTGTTTGTTTACGGGGGGCTAGGATTGAACATGTAACTGACAGGGTAGAGAAGGTATTGGGACATGGCAAGGGGGGGTCTATACTGGTACATGTAGGAACAAATAATGCTGACAGGGAGGGAACAACTGCGATAATACAGAAGTATAGACAGTTAGTGAGGAAGGTAAAGAAGACGAGAGTTGAACAGGTTATTCTGTCAGGAATGTTGCCAGTAATGGGAGGAAGGGGGGCAATGTATAGAAACTGCAAGAGGATGGCGATCAACGCACTAGTTGAACAGATGTGTGAAGAAGAGGGGGTGGGATTCACAGATTTATGGGGATACTTTGTTGGGAGGGAAGATATGTACATGAGAGATGGCCTCCATCTTAGTGGAAAGGGGGCAGCAGTTTTCTCAGAGAACCTGCTGCGATCTTTTGACAGTGGGACAGGTTGTATCTATTTAAACTAGATTCGCAGGGGGGACTCACAGAAAAGCCTGAAAATGGAGGCATAGATAAAGACAGCACAAATAAATCAGCAAATAACAGTCTGGAAAACTCTTCTGAAGCTGGATATAAATGTGTTTGTTTAAATGCAAGGAGTATAGTAAACAAAACAAATGAACTAAACATTATGGTAGAAGATATTGACCCTCATATAATAGGTATAACCGAATCCTGGACCACCACCGATATATCAGATGCTGAATTGGGACTGACAGGATATGTAATGTTTAGAAAAGATAGAATAGGAAGAAAAGGAGGTGGAGTTATTTTATATATTAAAGAATCTATTCAGGCTTATGAAATAAAATTAGAAAAAGAAGCAGATTGCGAAGAAGCTGTTTGGTGTAACATAGTTACAGGAAACTCAACGTTAACAGTTGGGTTAGTTTATCGAAGTCCAAACATAAGCATAGAAGAGAATGAAAAAATACAAAACGCTATAAAGGAAGTAAGCAAACGGAACTGTATTATTATGGGGGACTTTAACCATGGGCATATACAATGGAAATCTCTACAGAGTATGGGGAGTGAGGACCACAAGTTTTAGTTTTAGTACAAGATAGTTTCCTTTCTCAACATGTGCTAGAACCAACCAGGGGAGAGAATGTGTTAGACTTAGTTTTGTCCTCACAGAAAGAATTAGTTGACAATGTCAAGATATGTGAGCCACTGGGGAGTAGCGATCACAACCAGATACATTTTACCATCAAAGTAAAATCAGAAAGGAATAGTAAAAAGCAGTATAGGAGAAATTTCCACAAAGGAAAGTATAAGGACATGAGGAAATATTTAGCAAAGATAGACTGGAATAACACACTGAAAAATAAGACGGCAACAGAATGCTGGAATATATTAAAGAGTGAAATTAAGTCCATAGTCGATAAATTTTACCATTCAAAAAACAAGGAAAACGGTCAAAAAAGAAACACTTATCGAAAGAAGCCATTAGAAAAATTAAATATAAACAAATGATGTGGAAATCATATAGATGTACTGGAAATGATGAAGACTACAACAGTTATAAAGAAGCACTTAACCAAGCTACAGCTGAAATTAGAAATTCAAAGAGAAACTATGAACAACAATTAGCTAGTAATATAAAACATGACAGCAAGAGTTTTTATGCGTATGTTCGAAGCAAACAGAAAGTTCGAGATAAGGTCGGTCCTCTAGAAGATAGTGCTGGAAATATAATATCAGAGGGATTCTTAATGGCAGAAGACCTGAATGAGTACTTTAGTTCAGTGTTTACCAGGGAAGATATTAGTTCACTGCCAGTACCAGAGGCTAAGTTCAAGGGGGCAGATTCAGACTATTTAGGACAATTAATTGTAACCCCGGAAATGGTAGCTAAGAAAATAAGGGTTATGAAGGATAATAAATCACCTGGTGTGGATGGTATTCCACCCAAACTACTATTGGAAATTGTAGAACAAATTAGCATACCGCTTACAACAGTTTTCAACTTGTCATTAGAAGAATGGGTGGTTCCTTTAGAATGGAAAGAAGCAAACATTATACCGTTATTCAAAAAAGGTTCGAGAACGCGTTCAACTGTTGAATCTAAATTGAGTTTCAACTGAAATCATCGAGCACTGCATCTCGTGCATCATATTGCACTTCATTTCACACTGCATCTCAACCTTCCCGCTCTGTGTCATGGCATCTCGCATTGTGTCTCGGAATCCTGCACAGCATTGTTGTTGCAGGCTGGGCTGGGTGTGAGCTGCAGTTTGGCTGGCTGGACAACATGTAGTGTACTCTCGAGATATTCTCAAGATATAAACATTTCTTCTCAAAGTAATACCACATTTAAAAAAAATAAAACTACCCATATTACCCAGAGGGTTTTGAAAAATTCCTTACCCATAATCTGGTGTTTACCTAATTAGTTATCTACCAATTTGTCAAAGCGGTCCTCTCGCTCGCGACCCACACGCTACAACAATAGGGAAGGGGACCGATTATATATTTTGCTAAATGTGTGTATTTTCAATTTATAAGACCAAAATATACACATACACTTATGTGTATTGGTATTATAACTTGAACATTTCAATAGTAGCGCCAAGCGTTAATGATAAAATGAGCATTACTCGATACACATTCGTCAATCACTTGGGAGTAAAATTTGGAAGTTCAAACAATACAAATAATACTGTAATATTTCATTAAGGAACATAACAAATGTAAAACCGCTTCAAAAAGAGAATGTGTGTTGAGTATCTCATCCAAATATTATAAACCAAAATTAAATACACCAACAATTTCAATGCATAATTATAACAAACAACTAATTTAATGCAAGTAAATCAAAAGCAACGTTGCAATTAATGTCCATTGATTCCTGTTGCACATGACAATTCAAATATTTTATGAAAAGGTTGCTTAATTATTAGTGTCCATAAATTCTGTTCTTTCTGACAGTATCTGGAAT
>CM034544.1:45194197-45257114 GCA_020002185.1 Paraescarpia echinospica | reverse complement strand
GTTGTACAAACGAAACACTATGCTTTGACCAACATGCGGCACGAATTGAACTCAGACCAACTACGAATTGAACTCAGACCAACTAGTTGCGCAAACGAAACAGAAACTTAACCGATTACGCTGCACAAATTGAACTCAGACCAACTAGTGGTGCAAACGAAACACTATTCTTTGACCAACACATGTCACAAATTGAACTCAGACCAACTAGTGGTGCAAACGAAACACTATGCTTTGACCAACACACGACACAAATCGAACTCAGATCAACTAGTTGCGTAAACGAAACACAAACTTAACCGATTACACGGCACGAATTGAACTCAGACCAACTAGTTGGACAAACGAAACACTATTCTTTGACCAACACATGTCACAAATTGAACTCAGATCAACTAGTCACGCACACGAAACACTATGCTTTGACCAATACACTGAACGAATCGATCTATAGACACGAGTTGTACAAAGGAAACACTATGCTTTGACCAACATGCGGCACGAATTGAACTCAGACCAACTACGAATTGAACTCAGACCAACTAGTTGCGCAAACGAAACAGAAACTTAACCGATTACGCTGCACAAATTGAACTCAGACCAACTAGTTGTACAAACGAAACACTATGCTTTGACCAACACGTGTCACGAAAACGAAACACTATGCTTTGACCAACACGTGTCACGAATTGAACTTATATCAACTAGACACATCACACGAGACTATGACCGAGATATGGCACGAGACTTCGGATGACACGTCACACGAGAGTACCGACCAAACTATTACACTACCCTGAAAGACATCATCACAACTTACGGATGACACATCACACGAGACTTCGGATGATACGACACACAAGAGTACCGACGAGACAAGAGACGAGACTATAACCGAGATATGTCACGAGACTATGGATGACACATCACACGAGACTACGGATGACACGTCACACGAGACTATGGCCGAGATATGTCACGAGACTTCAGATGACACGTCACACGAGAGTACCGACGAGACAAGAGACGAAACTATGACCGAGATATGTCACGAGACTACGGATGATACATCACACGAGACTACGGATGACACGTCACACGAGACTATGGCCGAGATATGTCACGAGACTTCGGATGACACGTCACACGAGAGTACCGACGAGACAAGAGACGAAACTATGACCGAGATATGTCACGAGACTTCGGATCACACGAGACTACGGATGACACATCACACGAGAGGACCGACGAGACACGAGTTATACAAACGAAACACTATGCTTTGACCAACACGTGTCACGAATTGAACTTAGACCAACTATTAGATATCACACGAGAGTACGGACGAGACAAGAGACGAGACAATGGCCGAGATATGTTACGAGACTACGGATGACACATCACACGAGACTTCGGATGACACATCACACGAGAGTACCGACGAGACAAGAGACGTGACTATGTCCGAGATATGCCACGAGACTAAGGAGGTCACGTCACACGAGAGCACCGACGAGACAAGAGACGTGACTATGTCCGAGATATGCCACGAGACTAAGGAGGTCACGTCACACGAGAGCACCGACGAGACAAGAGACGAGACTATGACCGAGATATGTCACGAGACTACGGATAACACATCACACGAGACTACGGATAACACATCACACGAGACTATGGCCGAGACAAGAGACGAGACTATGACCGATATATGTCACGAGACTACGGATGACACATCACACGAGACTACGGATGACACATCACACGAGAGTACCAACGAGACAAGGGTTATCGCGTGAGATTCCACCACCACCACCACAATTCCGCCACAATAGACGGGTTATCGCGTGAGATCCCACCACCACCACCACAATTCCGCCACAATAGACGGGTTATCGCGTGAGATCCCACCACCACCACCACAATTCCGCCACAATAGACGGGTTATTGCGTGAGATCCCACCACCACCACCACAATTCCGCCACAATAGACGGGTTATCGCGTGAGATCCCACCACCACCACCACAATTCCGCCACAATAGACGGGTTATCGCGTGAGATCCCACCACCACAATTCCGCCACAATAGACGGGTTATCGCGTGAGATTTGCTTCAGAAGCAAAGCAAAGCAAAGCAAATAGACGGGTTATCGCGTGAGATTTGCTTCAGAAGCAAAGCAAAGCAAAGCAAATAGACGGGTTATTAAAGCAAAGCAAAGCAAATAGACGGGTTATCAAAGCAAAGCAAAGCAAATAGACGGGTTATCAAAACAAAGCAAAGCAAATAGACAGGTTATCGCCAAAGCAAAGCAAATAGACGTCATCATACACACAACACACATGACGAGACAAGAGACGAGACTATGGATGAGATACGCAACGAGACTACGGATGACACATCACACGAGACTACGGATGACACATCACACGAGAGTACTGACGAGACAAGAGACGAGACTATGTCCGAGATATGTCACGAGACTATGGCCGAGATATGTCACGAGACTATGACCGAGATATGTCACGAGACTATGGCCGAGACTACGGATGACACATCACACGAGAGTACGGACGAGACAAGAGATATGCTACGAGACTACGGATGACACATCACACGAGACTACGGATGTCACATCACACGAGAGTACGGACGAGACAAGAGATACGCCACGAGACATTCAAAGAGGTGACCATCATGGTTTCCGACGCCACTCAACGGACACCAATGTAATTAGTCAGAGTATAGCCATCTATCGAACATGATAGTTCTCTATTCGTTGACACACATATTCGTTGGGAATAGCGGAAGCGTAGAGGCCGCCATGTCAGGTCGCCATGACATTCAAATAACTTCCGGTACTACGTTACTTCCGGCGTAGCGTCCCTAGTGGAGGCCGCCATGACAGTCAAGTGACTTCCGGTACCACGTCACTTCCGGCGTAGAGACCCCTAGTGGATAATCGGAGTACCACGTCACACACGACCATAGCAAGCGAATTTGAAAACTGCTACGATCGAAAACGACTATGTCAATAACATGTAAGGACAACCACCTGACAGGACTTCATTCAATGAGGTGCCAAACATCACATACCTTCGTGTCAAGAGACGATCAACTGTTCGGATTCACGTCCAACGAAGCGACCATAGGACTCGTATGAGATATCGCTTCTTTTAATGGAAAACATATGTATATGAAGCAGCCATCTTTTCAACGTAACAATTCCGTATTTTCAAATAGTGCGAGCGACCAGATACGATACGACCTTCTCGAGAGTCGAATAAGGAAAGACCAGAATCGTCGGAAGCACGGTATATACACTAGTTTTCGGCGTGATCTCATTTGTATAATCAATCAGACCGAACGTACATCACGTGACTTCCCTTAACACAAAAACTGTGCACGTTCATGAGACAGGCGACATCTGATGGCCCCAACGGATAGCAATGTAACTACTCAGAATAACGCCAACTACCGACCATGATAGATCTCTATTCGTTGACACACTTCCGGGAATACCGGAAGCGTAGAGGCCGCCATGACAGTCAAGTAACTTCCGGTGCGACGTCACTTCCGACGTGTCGTCCCTAGTAGAGGCTGCCATGACAGTCAAGTAACTTCCGGTACGACGTCACTTCCGGTGTAGCGCCCCTAGCGGATAATCGGAGTACTACGTCACATGGTGGCGCCATCTAGCGGTTAAAAATATATAATTAGGTTAGCTAGAGGAAAAAAGTTGGGGTTAACCTCGCGAAAATTTATACAACAACCACTTTAGTGGTTGTTGTTAAAATTTTCCTCTAGCTAACCTAATTATATATTTTTAACCGCTAGATGGCGCCACCATGTGACGTAGTACTCCGATTATCCGCTAGGGGCGCTACACCGGAAGTGACGTCGTACCGGAAGTTACTTGACTGTCATGGCAGCCTCTACTAGGGACGACACGTCGGAAGTGACGTCGCACCGGAAGTTACTTGACTGTCATGGCGGCCTCTACGCTTCCGGTATTCCCGGAAGTGTGTCAACGAATAGAGATCTATCATGGTCGGTAGTTGGCGTTATTCTGAGTAGTTACATTGCTATCCGTTGGGGCCATCAGATGTCGCCTGTCTCATGAACGTGCACAGTTTTTGTGTTAAGGGAAGTCACGTGATGTACGTTCGGTCTGATTGATTATACAAATGAGATCACGCCGAAAACTAGTGTATATACCGTGCTTCCGACGATTCTGGTCTTTCCTTATTCGACTCTCGAGAAGGTCGTATCGTATCTGGTCGCTCGCACTATTTGAAAATACGGAATTGTTACGTTGAAAAGATGGCTGCTTCATATACATATGTTTTCCATTAAAAGAAGCGATATCTCATACGAGTCCTATGGTCGCTTCGTTGGACGTGAATCCGAACAGTTGATCGTCTCTTGACACGAAGGTATGTGATGTTTGGCACCTCATTGAATGAAGTCCTGTCAGGTGGTTGTCCTTACATGTTATTGACATAGTCGTTTTCGATCGTAGCAGTTTTCAAATTCGCTTGCTATGGTCGTGTGTGACGTGGTACTCCGATTATCCACTAGGGGTCTCTACGCCGGAAGTGACGTGGTACCGGAAGTCACTTGACTGGCATGGCGGCCTCCACTAGGGACGCTACGCCGGAAGTAACGTAGTACCGGACGTTATTTGAATGTCATGGCGACCTGACATGGCGGCCTCTAGGCTTCCGCTATTCCCAACGAATATGTGTGTCAACGAATAGAGAACTATCATGTTCGATAGATGGCTATACTCTGACTAATTACATTGGTGTCCGTTGAGTGGCGTCGGAAACCATGATGGTCACCTCTTTGAATGTCTCGTGGCGTATCTCTTATCTCGTCCGTACTCTCGTGTGATGTGACATCCGTAGTCTCGTGTGATGTGTCATCCGTAGTCTCGTAGCATATCTCTTGTCTCGTCCGTACTCTCGTTTGATGTGTCATCCGTAGTCTCGGCCATAGTCTCGTGACATATCTCGGTCATAGTCTCGTGACATATCTCGGCCATAGTCTCGTGACATATCTCGGACATAGTCTCGTCTCTTGTCTCGTCAGTACTCTCGTGTGATGTGTCATCCGTAGTCTCGTGTGATGTGTCATCCGTAGTCTCGTGGCGTATCTCATCCATAGTCTCGTCTCTTGTCTCGTCATGTGTGTTGTGTGTATGATGACGTCTATTTGCTTTGCTTTGGCGATAACCTGTCTATTTGCTTTGCTTTGCTTTGATAACCCGTCTATTTGCTTTGCTTTGCTTTGATAACCCGTCTATTTGCTTTGCTTTGCTTTGATAACCCGTCTATTTGCTTTGCTTTGCTTTGATAACCCGTCTATTTGCTTTGCTTTGCTTTGATAACCCGTCTATTTGCTTTGCTTTGCTTTGCTTCAGAAGCAAATCTCACGCGATAACCCGTCTATTTGCTTTGCTTTGCTTTGCTTCTGAAGCAAATCTCACGCGATAACCCGTCTATTGTGGCGGAATTGTGGTGGTGGTGGTGGGATCTCACGCGATAACCCGTCTATTGTGGCGGAATTGTGGTGGTGGTGGTGGGATCTCACGCGATAACCCGTCTATTGTGGCGGAATTGTGGTGGTGGTGGTGGGATCTCACGCGATAACCCGTCTATTGTGGCGGAATTGTGGTGGTGGTGGTGGGATCTCACGCGATAACCCGTCTATTGTGGCGGAATTGTGGTGGTGGTGGTGGAATCTCACGCGATAACCCTTGTCTCGTTGGTACTCTCGTGTGATGTGTCATCCGTAGTCTCGTGTGATGTGTCATCCGTAGTCTCGTGACATATATCGGTCATAGTCTCGTCTCTTGTCTCGGCCATAGTCTCGTGTGATGTGTTATCCGTAGTCTCGTGTGATGTGTTATCCGTAGTCTCGTGACATATCTCGGTCATAGTCTCGTCTCTTGTCTCGTCGGTGCTCTCGTGTGACGTGACCTCCTTAGTCTCGTGGCATATCTCGGACATAGTCACGTCTCTTGTCTCGTCGGTGCTCTCGTGTGACGTGACCTCCTTAGTCTCGTGGCATATCTCGGACATAGTCACGTCTCTTGTCTCGTCGGTACTCTCGTGTGATGTGTCATCCGAAGTCTCGTGTGATGTGTCATCCGTAGTCTCGTAACATATCTCGGCCATTGTCTCGTCTCTTGTCTCGTCCGTACTCTCGTGTGATATCTAATAGTTGGTCTAAGTTCAATTCGTGACACGTGTTGGTCAAAGCATAGTGTTTCGTTTGTATAACTCGTGTCTCGTCGGTACTCTCGTGTGATGTGTCATCCGTAGTCTCGTGTGATCCGAAGTCTCGTGACATATCTCGGTCATAGTTTCGTCTCTTGTCTCGTCGGTACTCTCGTGTGACGTGTCATCCGAAGTCTCGTGACATATCTCGGCCATAGTCTCGTGTGACGTGTCATCCGTAGTCTCGTGTGATGTATCATCCGTAGTCTCGTGACATATCTCGGTCATAGTTTCGTCTCTTGTCTCGTCGGTACTCTCGTGTGACGTGTCATCCGAAGTCTCGTGACATATCTCGGCCATAGTCTCGTGTGACGTATCATCCGTAGTCTCGTGTGATGTGTCATCCATAGTCTCGTGACATATCTCGGTTATAGTCTCGTCTCTTGTCTCGTCGGTACTCTTGTGTGTCGTATCATCCGAAGTCTCGTGTGATGTGTCATCCGTAAGTTGTGATGATGTCTTTCAGGGTAGTGTAATAGTTTGGTCGGTACTCTCGTGTGACGTGTCATCCGAAGTCTCGTGCCATATCTCGGTCATAGTCTCGTGTGATGTGTCTAGTTGATCTAAGTTCAATTCGTGACACGTGTTGGTCAAAGCATAGTGTTTCGTTGTCGTGACACGTGTTGGTCAAAGCATAGTGTTTCGTTTGTACAACTAGTTGGTCTGAGTTCAATTTGTGCAGCGTAATCGGTTAAGTTTCTGTTTCGTTTGCGCAACTAGTTGGTCTGAGTTCAATTCGTAGTTGGTCTGAGTTCAATTCGTGCCGCATGTTGGTCAAAGCATAGTGTTTCCTTTGTACAACTCGTGTCTATAGATCGATTCGTTCAGTGTATTGGTCAAAGCATAGTGTTTCGTGTGCGTGACTAGTTGATCTGAGTTCAATTTGTGACATGTGTTGGTCAAAGAATAGTGTTTCGTTTGTCCAACTAGTTGGTCTGAGTTCAATTCGTGCCGTGTAATCGGTTAAGTTTGTGTTTCGTTTACGCAACTAGTTGATCTGAGTTCGATTTGTGTCGTGTGTTGGTCAAAGCATAGTGTTTCGTTTGCACCACTAGTTGGTCTGAGTTCAATTTGTGACATGTGTTGGTCAAAGAATAGTGTTTCGTTTGCACCACTAGTTGGTCTGAGTTCAATTTGTGACATGTGTTGGTCAAAGAATAGTGTTTCGTTTGCACCACTAGTTGGTCTGAGTTCAATTTGTGCAGCGTAATCGGTTAAGTTTCTGTTTCGTTTGCGCAACTAGTTGGTCTGAGTTCAATTCGTAGTTGGTCTGAGTTCAATTCGTGCCGCATGTTGGTCAAAGCATAGTGTTTCCTTTGTACAACTCGTGTCTATAGATCGATTCGTTCAGTGTATTGGTCAAAGCATAGTGTTTCGTGTGCGTGACTAGTTGATCTGAGTTCAATTTGTGACATGTGTTGGTCAAAGAATAGTGTTTCGTTTGTCCAACTAGTTGGTCTGAGTTCAATTCGTGCCGTGTAATCGGTTAAGTTTGTGTTTCGTTTACGCAACTAGTTGATCTGAGTTCGATTTGTGTCGTGTGTTGGTCAAAGCATAATGTTTCGTTTGCACCACTAGTTGGTCTGAGTTCAATTTGTGACATGTGTTGGTCAAAGAATAGTGTTTCGTTTGCACCACTAGTTGGTCTGAGTTCAATGTTCGATTCGTTCAGCGTGTTGGTCAAAGCATAGTGTTTCGTTTGTGTGACTAGTTGATCTGAGTTCAATTTGTGACATGTGTTGGTCAAAGAATAGTGTTTCGTTTGTCCAACTAGTTGGTCTGAGTTCAATTCGTGCAGTGTAATCGGTTAAGTTTCTGTTTCGTTTACGCAACTAGTTGATCTGAGTTCGATTCGTGTCGTGTGTTGGTCAAAGCATAGTGTTTCGTTTGCACCACTAGTTGGTCTGAGTTCAATTTGTGCCGCGTAATCGGTTAAGTTTCTGTTTCGTTTACGCAACTAGTTGATCTGAATTCAATTTGTACAGCGTAATCGGTTAAGTTTCTGTTTCGTTTACGCAACTAGTTGGTCTGAGTCCGATTCGTGCCGTGTGTTGGTCAAACTTTAGTGTTTCGGTTGTCCGACTCGTGTCTATAGTTCGATTCGTGATGTGTATTGGTCAAACTGTAGTGTTTCGTTCGCACCACTAGTTGGTCTGAGTACTTTATCGCGTGATGTGGCATCCGTAGTCTCGTGACACATCTCGGTCATAGATCACACATCACGGTCACAGTCTCGTCTCTTGATGTATCTATATATATATATATATATATATGAATCTATGAGTTCATTTTCGATTACCCATGCCAGGTTATTTGTTTTACGACAGAAGTTGGTTTCGAAGGTTTTACCGAAGAAGCACGAATTTAAATACTATAGTACGAAAAAGGATAAAAACGTTCTAATGATCCTGTGTACACTTGAACCTTAATACGGTAAACTATATAGATACTGGTACATCTTATCTGGGAGGTTATTATGTACCTGTACTGTTGTAACATGACGCTTCACTTTCCTCGAACAATGTAGATAGCGAGCACTGCGCCGTCTTGTATTGATATATGATCTTTGGCATCAAGGTGATCGAATCGACATTGCGCATCGCACATAGCGCATTTATTTATTTAATAATGATGTTGAACGCGATTATGCACCTACGTACATACGTACATACGTACACACGTATAGGTTAAGAACACCAGCATGATAAAATGCTGAAACAGTATTGGTGGTCTCTAGGCACAGATGAAATACGGATGAGCCTTGGATAGGATATATCAGTTCAAAACAGTTTGACACCAGTTTGGATCCGGTTTGTACGCGGACTTTCAACTGTGACCGTTGGTAAGTGCAAATGACAAACAGTTTGACCAAAATATTACACAGATAGCTGGTAGTTTGAATGTTTTAACAGATAAGTTCGTATATTTCCCTATGCCTTAACACGGGACAGATACACGGATGTTTTTTTCAACACACAGTCACAGAGCATTCATTACGAGTTCATAACAGTTTATACCGGTTAGCAGGGGCAATTTTCACTCGCTATAGTATGTCACTGCCCATAACATCAAATTATGGGATTATATTCAAGCACGAAAGCTCAAAACAATGGCTAACCAAAGCGCTATCTGATTAACCAAGTCAACCTCGGGTACAAAATTACTGTGCGTAGCAGTTTGATGACATCAACAAACAAACAAACAAACATGCCCAGACACATCTCGAGTACATCAAAGGTCTAATTCGAAAATGATCACTCTGTTCGAAAAAACGAGGCTATAGGCCCTGATATAACATAGTCCTATATGTAGTCTACATTTCGTATACATTACTTCAGACAAAACGATCTCCGTTGAATTTATAACCCTTTTGATACACATTACGCCTTATTATAACACCACATTTTCGACATGTCATTGTCAAACAAATAAGGGCTCGGTTCTTTGGCGGAGCCTCGGCCTACGGGTCAAGCAATCTCGTGTGTGACATATTCAAATGCTGTTTGGTATATTTTATTTTATTCAAAAAGTGGTCGCACATCTTTGCAATAAAAATGGCCTATTCTTTAACATGGGATAACAAATTCGAAAAGTGGTCGGATACCTTTGCGACAATAGCTCCTATACTTTAACATGGGGTGAAAATTCCCTATGCTTTAACATGGGATAAAAATTCGAAAAGTGGTCGGATACCTTTGCGACAATAGCTCCTATACTTTAACATGGGGTGAAAATTCCCTATGCTTTAACATGGGATAAAAATCCAAAAAGGGGTCGGATACCTTTGCGATAAAATTCCCTATACTTTAGCCCGGGGTCGGAACTAGCCACGCACACAAGGCCCAGCTCGCTCGTGATTGGTCAATTGTATAACTAGTCACGCACACAATGCCCATATAAGGTCATTTGCATAATTAGCCACGCCCACAATGCCCAGCTCACTCCTGATTGGTCAATTGTATAACTAGTCACGCACACAATGCCCATATAAGGTCATTTGCATAATTAGCCACGCCCACAATGCCCAGCTCGCTCCTGATTGGTCAATCGCAGACCGCGCAGAGGCTGCTGGGATACCCTCATTTGCATAATCCTTAACTGTGTCGCGGAGTGGTGCAAGTGGAAAAACCCTATCTCTTAACATGGGCTTCCACCCATCCGAATCCGACCATGCCCGGTAAGGGACCTCCTTTACTACTTGCGTGCATGTGAGTGTGTGTGGGATAGTGTGTGAATGATAAACTTTTCATCGTAGACGCTTTGCATATCGGGCGCCAATCTTTGCGGATTTAAACTAGGACCACTAAGATTTAGAACACCTGGTGGTGGTAATGCTAATCCGCGCCGTAATAAAATTGGCTCCAACGTGAATATCCCTGGGTCAAACACACATGCGCTGGTGAACCGCAACGCGATGAAACTGTTGGACGGTAAGCTGTCGAGTTTCGAAACAAAAGCGATTTTCCGAAAAAGAAATACCCCGCGGAGAAATTTACTCTTTGACCAATCAATGCAGTTATTTTAGACTGATATCAAAATGTACCAAGATAGGTGTGTCAACGCAAATTAAAACATTTAATTTTTAGAAGTTTCCTAATTCGATTGTTAGGAAAGATGAGCAATTGAATTACTTTTTTTAACCTACTTTATTGTGGATATCGTGTGTAATGAGGAGCTCAGCAATCCGGATTTGTAACGAAACAGACAACCCACTTAAAATGGAACGCATACAAAAACTTCGTAATCATATTGACGTTTTGAGGAGGCGTTTTTGTTTCGCTGAAATTGTAATCTTCGACCATTTTGCGCTGTTGTTTTGATGTGAAGTAAAATTATCAAAAATATGGATGTCAATGAATTTGTTTAATTGCAGATCCATTGTTTGATATTATTGTTTAAATTGGACTAATCTGATTTACAGAGAAGGACAAACTAATTTAGTTGTAATCATTTGATAGTGATGTCAAAACCGGTATGAAGTAGATAAGTATAAATCCGATTAGTTGGATGCAAGCTACTATCACGGCAGCGGAATCGTGACATTTCCACAGAAAATAAATTAGAACCGCGCTATGGCATAAAATACTGCATTTTTTTTGTTATAATGCAACACCGACCATTAATGCGCATGTCCGGAAATACATGTTCGCTGTGTAATGGAATAATCTAACAATATTGGTATTCTTTTGCATAAATGGCCCAAACTAGTTTCATCATACTGCCCCTACGTACATAACTTTTGTTTCAACCCAGGGCAGTACCTACCCGGTGGATGCTGCTAATAATTTAACCCAGTTAAGTAAAGTATTATCAAAATATTAATCAAATCGCGGTCTTCAAGCTTTATATTAATAAAATGTGATTTGTGTTGATTTAGCATTAATATTATTGATGAGATCGGTGTACAGTTATTAGAATGTTGCTCATCTGAGACTTTGGAAGATTAAAATATATGAAAACAGTTATGCTAGCCAACTAAGGTGTTGTAAGTTGTATTCAGCACAAACTATATACAAAGTGCCAAAACACATATATGGTGCTAAAATAATTGATATTTCGGAGGAGAATATTTCTTTACACAGCGAACTTCTATTTCCGAATATGCGCATTGAGGGTCGGTACTGCATTGCTTAACAATTGCAGTATTTTATTCTACACCACCACCTCACACCTGTTTCGCAACAATTTACACCTTGTAAGTAAGAACGCGGCAGACGTCTCTGTAATATTGTTATAAAAGTGCAATTATAGTTCACTCAGTCATGAACATTGGCTTTGTAAATATGGACATAAATCCAACGTATGTTAATGATGACAGTAACAGTGAGAATACACTACAATATTACGATAGCTTGATAACCGATGTTGATTTAGTAGAAAATAATGTTAGTCTAAATGTACTTCTAGATGACAATATACATAAGCATGGCCCAATAATTGAGCCGAAAAACAACATTTTTAATGAAGACTCATCTTCTTGTAATTATTATTCACACCCACAGTGTATATATTTACAGTATTTCATAGTACCTATGATGTTTTGTATAAATCATTTCATGTTTTTGATATATGCTTTTTGCTGACATTTACTCTTGAGCGAACTGCTCCACATGAAATGACGTTGTATTTAAATAGTGCAATTTCATATTATTTACTTTTTAGTCTACAGGTATATGATGTGCATCGATAAATATCGATATACAGTCAATATTCACGTTGTTTTCACTTTTGTGGGAGGGCAATATTTATACATTTTCTTTTCGCTACGTTTAGTGTAAGTTATTTTTTATTTTTTTGACAGTGCATTATATATATAGTATTTCCCCATAGCTTAGTGTCTACGCAATAATAATTTTGTGTTTTGTTCAATATACTTACGATATTCTCACTCTACGTTCATGTTGTGGCAGTACGTATGCTGTAATTTATTTTAAACACATTTTGTGCTGATGCAATAAATACATTTTGCTATATTTGCATGCGGAATATTCGTAATATTATCTTTTACACAATGTATTTGTATTTTGCTCAGGGTATAGCTTGTGCAGCTCTTTCGCAACGTCTAGTCTATGTTTATATGATGTGTCCTATAAACATAAAGCACTATTGTTTATTCAATTTTCCAATATGATTGATAACAATTATTTCTTAGCACAATTTGGAAGTCTAGAGAAAGAAAGGAGAAAATTTGCCTATCATATATTAAAAACGGATTAAATGAATGAAGATGGGGATATTGAACCATTTCAACATTCACCATACTTTGACGATTTTAATAAACCATTTAACGAACAAGCAAAGCGAATTAATTTTGCTAAGCCTAAACTGTCAGAGTGTAAATGCCAAAAACATACGAAATTAAAACATAGAGACATTTAGAAGTAGTGGCTGTGAGATTAGTGTTTTATGTTTATATGAAACATGGCTCGACGAAGAGGCTGACACTTCTTTATTTCAAATAGATGGATATGCATTAATATGCCAAGGCAAAATTTGTAGTGCACATGCTGGCTTGGCAATCTATCTCAGCAACAAATACAAATCTGTAAAAATCCCTGCTAATACAGACACTTGGGAAGGTCAATTTATTGAAATAACATCTTGTGCCATGAAGAAAAAACAAAAATTTAAAAGTGATATAATAATTGCAGGAGATTACAATATTGACTTGCTTAAAATTAAGAAAAACCCATAATATGTGAATATTTCGATACAATCGTTTCACATGGTTTCTTTCCTAAAATTACTATGCCAACACGACTTTCAGAATATCATGGAATACTCATTGATATTTGTTTATGCAATTTGTCAAAAGGATTCTTCAAATCCTCAGCTGGTATTTTAGTGAGCAATATTTCTGATCACTTTCCGTACTTTCTAAGTATGTACTATGTCGAAACCTCTAATGCGTTACCAAGATTTATACGAATAAAACAACAAATCCTGACTCACTCAATAAATGAAAAACTGAAATAATTAACTCAAATCTTTATGATAAACTTAACACAGAAAATCATGCGGATCCGAATGAAAACTACAATATCCTCGGTGAAATTGTTACTGCAGCTATGGATAAATTCATACCTATTAAAGTAATTAAATTTAACAAATATAAACATAAGAAAACTCCTTGGATTACCAAGGGCATTATTGTGTCGATTAAATTTAGAAACAAATTGTATTCGAGAATGAAACAGACTCACGTAAATTCAGAGCATTCCCATAAACTTAAAACTCACTTACATACTTATAATAAAATTCTTAAAAGTATATTAGATCAGCTAAGCAAATGCATTACCAATCCAGTTTTGAAAAGCATAAGCATTATATTAAAAAGACGTGGTGTATGATTAATGAAATTATTCAGAACATTCAAAAGAAAGAACAATTTCCAGATTTGTTCAAAGTCGATGGGGAAATGATTAGCGACAAATGCATTATTGCAAACAGATTTAACACGTTTTTTTATTAATGCTGGTCCTACTCTAGCCTCTAAAACAACTACTAGTGGAGGTAAATCATACAAATATTACCTGAATAACCCGATATTTCACGTCTTCAGTTTAAACCTAATTAACATGGAAACTACTGTTAATATAATTGACCGTTTACCTCCAAAAATAAAGTTGTGGAAACGACGGTATTTTCAACACCATTACTAAAATTTATTTAAAAAATGAAATTGCAAAAGTCATACCCCTTTTCAAAAAAGGTGACGTTTCTGACTTTTACAATTATACTCCTATTTCTATCCTGCCAGTGATTTCATAAATTTTTGAAAGGGTTATGTCTGATCAAATCCTCGATTACTTCCATTCTAAAGCGTTATACTACAATAGCCAATATGGGTTTAGAAAGAAACAATCTATTGAGCTTGTTACACTTGAAATAATAGACAGAATTATACAAGAACTTGATAAATCGGTTACTCCAATAAAAATATACCTTGATTTATCAAAAGCATTTGACACAATTGATCACAATATATTGGTAAACAAGTTAAATTACTATGGATTAAATGACAACGCTCTGGACCTTTGTACGAGTTATTTACAAAATCGTAAGCAGTACGTAGACATTAAAAATGTTAAGTCTAAGGAAATAGTCATCACCATTGGTGTCCCTCAAGGTTCAATTTTAGGGCCACTCTTATTTTGCATATATATATATATATATAAATGATATAGCACTTTCTGGTGACCTTTTCATATGCATAACGTATGATGACGACACCACCCTTACTAGTACACTAAACACATTTAACGATTCAGAAAGCCAAATGTGAAGAGAAACTATTAACAACGAACTAACAAAGATTAGCAATTGGTTGAAAGCCAACAAACTGTCACTAAATGCCAAAAAGGCTAAATTTAGGATTTTTCATATGCCTCAAGAGAAAGTAGAATACCCTGTATTACAAATAGATGGGGCATACATTGAATGTGTAAATGATTTCAATTTTTTTAAGCATCACAATAAATAACCATTTAAATTGGCAGAGTCATACAAACAAAATAGCAAATAAAATATATAAAACAATAGAGATATTAAATAAATTTAAACACTTTTTACCACCTAATACAGTACATATTATGTACAATGCTCTTATTCTCCCTCATATTAATTATGACATACTTTTATGGGGTCATCAAGCACATCGAATTTTCAAATTACAGAAAAAAGCAATACGAAGAATATCCTTAAGTAAATACAATGCTCACACAAGTCCTATTTTGAAAAGACTTCAGTTGCTAAAATTGGATGACATTTATAAAATCCAACTATTAAAATTTTATTATAAATTAATTAACAATCTCTTACCCTACTACTTCAATGTTTTTCCAAGCACACACATTTATGATATTCATTGTACACGTGAAAGAAATAATATGTATATGTCCAGATTCAAATATGAATTTGCGAAAAAATGCATTAGACACAACATAGTAGAGACAGTTAGCAATACACCAAGTATTATCATTAATAAAATTTACACCCACAGTCTAGATATACTTTTTCAACATACACAAAAAACTTTTTTATTAAAAATTATGAATCCACTTGTATCCATAATTACTTTATTTGTAATTCGTAATACATATTAGAATGCATACCTAAGTATCCAAATGTACGTCAATGTGTACACGAGTACATAAAAATCAGTCCTTGTATTATGTATGCATGTTGACACATTGAGTAATTATCAACTATAAAAACAAGGCATATGCTATTCTGATTTGTGTCATGTAAATTTTATTGTTGTTTATATTTATGGGGTGGCTCCTGTGCTAGCGATATTATACATCTTATTGTGAGTCTCCAGACCTTATATATTACTTGCGTTATCCGTTGTATATGTACCGTATTTATAGGTCAAATAAATTGATTCTGGGTTCTGAGTTCTGATCAATTAATGTTGTAGGTGTCAATTACGCTCTACATACTTAAAATACCGCTTAAAAGGCGAGCGAAACTCTTCCGTAAGAAACCCGTATTGTTGTAAATTTAAAATAGTTATTTCTACATGTTATGCACATAAATTGTTAGAAATGTTGCTTTGAATGCATTGTGTACGATCATAGATATACAAATATCCGGATTCCGAAAAGACGGTAGCGTCATAATTTTCATAAGCAGTGTTATGTATGGCAAGACGAAGTAAATTGTGTAAGTATGTAACGTGTTCATGCATATGTAAATGCAGACAAATGCCCTCTCTTGCGCGAGATCCAGTGAGACTTGCCCAATTTTCGTTGAAGTGAGTGCCGGGCCACGTCAACCGATCGGACGCAAATCATCTGACAGTTAGCAGCTTTAAAGAAGGCTTATGTAATAACTTTCTCAAGTTGCAACGAAATAAATATTCCTAAAATATTAATTATGTTAATGTAATTTTATTAACAAAGAAACTAAATGTATGACCAATGCGTTGCAACGTGGAAGAAAATTGAAAGTCGGCAAAATCTTAACGGATTCTCATCCGACTGAATAAGCGGCGCCGTCTGTTGACATCCCTAAATGAAGTCGAACTAGACAACTGGAAGTACCCAAGTAACCAGCACTTGAAGAGGGAATAAACTACGCGCTATCTAGCGAATGGTCGTGTATTATTTATATTGAACTTGTTACCAAATTTTCCGCTCGAGTGCGACGTTTGGTTTTGTTAATTGACATTTGCAGCTGTTTGCGATTATGCAAATTGTAAACGGACTATGGATTTACAGTGCAACGCGTTTGGACTTTTATCTCACCCACTCTTTTGTTCTGTTTGTCATCTGTAAAACTCTCTGATTCTTCTTCTACGTCTTCACGGGGACAAGTCTGTGTACGAAAAGTGAGTATAACTATCAATATTTATATCACGGGCGCGTGCATGCGCGCTTGCACTCACGGTCTCTTTCCCTCCGTCCGCTCGTGCCTCCCTCCCTTTCACCCTCCTCCCTCCCTCCATCCCTCTCCTCTCTCTCTCCATCCCTCTCCTCTGTCTCTCTCTCATCTCTCTCTCTCTCTCTCTCTCTCTCTCTCTTCCTCTCTCTCTTCCTCTCTCTCTTCCTCTCTCTCTTCCTCTCTCTCTCTCTCTCTCTCTCTCTCTCTCTCTCTCTCTCGCTCTTTCTCATTTGATATAATATGTGTAGTAAATTTGTAAGTGTTTCTGTTTTATACATAATTTTATTTCCCCACAAAATGTCCAATCCTATATCGTGTTGCACTTAAGTATTACCCACGTAATGCCTTGCTCCTGAAACAAGGACACACCAATTCAATGCCGTCGTCTATCATTGTCCTACTGATATTGTTATAAATTGATGCCATTGAAAAAATAATTACGTGTCCTCATTTGTCGTCGAGTATTTGGGCCATTGTTGTATAAGGCATTTCTGCAGACAATTTTAAATGAATTATCGATTGAATGTCCTTTATTTAGTGTGAGCATCTACGCTAAGTTTTCTACAAAACAAGTCTGTTTCGGAGAAGCTGCACCGAAACTTGATGATGAGAAAGGAATTTCCGGTTTCTTATTGAAGCAAAAGTCTTGTGGTTTCATCCGAGCAATTACTTGAGTGGCATACGCGTGCTCGCCGGCCTGTTGCCAACCCAATGAAAATAGCAATCCCAGTGCAGGCTTGAGAACAATAAATGCCTCAGTCACAAACTAGCGTGCGTGTGTGTGTGTGCGTATGTGTGCGCATGTTTGAGTTTGTGGGCGTGTGTGTGCGTACTAGTGTTTGTGCGAGAATGGGTGTACGTGCTCCCTTGCGTGTGCGCCCGTGTGTTTGTGCGTGGGTGCGTGCGTGTTTGTGTGCATGTATGTGTGCATGTATGTGTCTGCGTGTGTGCAATCCCAGTTCAGGCACAATAAATGCCTCAGTCACAAACTAGCGTGCGTGTATGTGCGTGTGTGTGTGTGTGTGTGTGTGTGTGTGGGTGTGTGTGTGTGTGTGTGTGTGTGTGTGTGTGTGTGTGTGTGTGTGTGTGTGTGTGTGTGTGTGTGTGTGTGTGTGTGTGTGTGTGTGTGTGTGTGTGTGTGTGTGTGTGTGTGTGTGTGTGTGTGTTTCCGGGAACACCTACATGTATCTAATATATCAGTGTTATCGGTATATGTAAAGCACGACCATCTGCCGGCGTGACCACACTTCCCACAGACCGTGGTTGAGAACAATGTCAAAAACTGTATGTGTCTCATGGAAGAATGACACAAATCTAACATGTCATACCTGTCTACGCCAATTTTGGAAATAATGTGACAGGAAACACAATAATGTTCTTAAACAAGTCCGACTATTGGTGTTGATACAGTCTAACATTAATGCAACTGTAAGTATATTTCCAATGTATTATTGATAAGTATTTCTTGATTGCCATTTCACCGCCTTATTTGATATATACACGTCATCGCCTAATCACACGTGTCCTTCACACGCCAAACAATAGTTCCCCAGACAACTTTATACCCCAATCTTCAGGTGAATGTGTGCACAGTAATATAGTCACGAATAGTGCATTGGAGTATAATCACGTCTAGTCACGAACAGTCTTGCCCACCGAAGTACGATCACCATAATTGCATTCAGAAAATGACGAATAAAAGTTAATTGTTTTAATACAGAACAAATTATGTTGGTTCACACACATTTTTAAGGAACGCACACACACAGGCACGCATACACGCACGCGCGCGCATATATACACACACACACGTGTATGTTATCTAAACGGTAAAAGGAAAACTTAGAAACATCGTGAGAGTATCGACAGAGTAGAGAAGCTAATTATTAGACGGAATTGGTTGGATGATATGGATTTGCTTGAAATTATTCAACGGAAGTCATTTGGACATAATGTCAAGACCTCCCCCCACACACACATTCACACATACACTCACACACACACCACCACCACCACCACCACCATCACCACCAATCTTCGCCTATGTGGTCGTACGCGGTAACGCAAAAATACAGTCACGTTCCTTCTTCGCTAGCTGAAATATATAGCGTGATGTGTTAAGGAAGACGCGAAGGCACTTTCTGTTGCGATTTCATAAACAATGTACTGTTTGAGCTCAGTGGCTGACTACCGTTGCGAGTCACCCGTGATCAGTGCAGTTGATCCAATAGTCATCAAATGACAAATGTTACGTTACAATATGGCATGTCACAATAAAACCAATTAATCCAACGACTCTTATTTAAATATCCACTGTTAAATTAAACCGCCTATGCATATTATTTATAATTTTACACAGACTTTGGGTGTATGTTGCTTACTTATTTATATGTTATTAATGCGACGTTCTGTATATACTAGATTGAGTATATTAAAGGTATATTACCCATCGAAACGTATATAATTAGGCAATAAAATTTGTTGAAATTTCAATGCGTTTCCGAGTAAACGTCCAACTAATAAACGCATAATTTTGCTTTTAAACACCAGCCAGCTAATCGTAATTGGAATCGTTCTTTTATGCTGCCCGCATGTGTATCCCTCAAACCGACGGAGACAGCAGATGTGTCACGGATTAGCGAGGTCTCCGTATACTAGATGGCTCAGTCTAGTAGGGTTCTTATATATCAAGGTCAACGCATATGAGAAAGAACGGTTATCGTGAACAAGCAACAAAGAACGAGGAAAATTTAATAAACTTTATTACAAGATATCTTCCTTTTGGTAAATATCTCGATTAACAAAATAAACAGAATAAAGAAATCCCGTAACCAAATCTTAATAGAACATAATAAACAATAACACTGAATCTTTCGATTATCAAATTCCACTTCCTTTCTAAGGTGGATTATACCGCTACACGACCATACACTAGGCGCCAAGTGTTATCTAAGAATAACTCCCATAATATAAATACACACTATAAGCTAGTCCTCGCGGACTCTCATTATAGTAATCTCTTACAACACACACACACACACACACACACACACACACACACACGCGCGCGCGCGCGCGCGCGCGCATATATATATGTGAATACTTCAAGGGTAATAATACCTCACTTCAAAACCACAGATAACTACCAATCATAATACAGCAAATAATAGATACGTTTAATCAGCCGGCCGCTACGAATTCGATCGAGAGGTCTTGCCCTGTCGCAAACGATCGAGAAGTCGGATGAACGGGTTCGCACGAATGACGACGCCTGGCAGTATACGTTTACCGCCGGCCGCTGCGCGTCGCATTCAGTCAAGCTTTCTGACGATGTCGCTGAGAGACCGCTGTTCGAGGATGGCCCGAGCTGGGTGAGCGCGTAGCGATTATCGCTCATCGACGCAAGTACGTTAGGGCCGACCGGAACATTGTCTCAATATACTGCTGACGTGGCGGCATGGCTTCTTCGAAGCTCGATCGAACAGTCACTCTGGACACTGAATATTACACACACACACAAAAGCTTGGGAACGTAACCCACGTTAACGATTCCCACCACGCTTTACGACTTGACTTGCCATTCTCTTGGCAGCAGAGCAACCTGTCTCGTTCAACCCTGGATCTGTCCCAGTCTTTCGCCAGCGCCCAGATGGCGAAATGCGTACAACAGACGTTTATATAAGCGGACCTAATTACACATCATATGACAGGTTTCCATCATTTCTATTGGCTAATGCAATATACAATTCAAACTAGGCATTGTGGAACACCCTCTCTACGATTACAGTGAAACCATCTGCTTGCCTGGAAACACTAGCAACAGAATACCACGCTTCACTGAGCGCATCTGCAACCGAGTTGCTGTAATTACGTAACTAAGGCGGTTGGTTAACAATATGTCTATCTACTGGCTTGACCTTCCTCATTTATAAAATTAAACCTCAGGAAACTAGATTTAAACATTCAGAAATAGCAGAAATGCTACATGGTGGGACGGCGTATACCACGAGTAGTTGAATGCTACTTTCATTTTCTTAGCATGTCTCTCCACACAGACAGTCCCGTCTTGCTTTCAAAGTCTGCATACCTAGATAACTGAATATTTTGGCATTGCAAGGACCAGTTCACACGAGCGATTTGTACCCGATATTCATCATAATCTGTCTTTCGATACAATGTTGATCATCTGTACATTTAGTAGTGCGACCTATTTAACGAGCCTCCTCAATTGTTTTTTTCGCTCGTCTCATTTCAAATTAATTTTACGAAAAAGCAAAGCTACGCAATATCCACTAAACGTGCTGCCTTGTATGTGCAATGTTGCAATGTAGTTTTGGTTAAATAATCAGATCAATTCAGTTGATCAAATTTGGAATATTTACTCTGCATGTGAATGCGTAACACGACTGAGCTTGTGTCTCTGTGTTGGTGTAAACGACTTTCCTTATTCTCTCAAAAACCATGTCATCGACAGTAGGTTGTAGTTATGTATCGGCCCAGCACATGGTGCCCGCTCACTGGCAAGTTGCCAAGTGTAATATTCAGACAAAATCAGTTCGTTCGACCATTTAAACAAATGTATGTATTCGTTCTTAAATCGACTGCGGATAGTTATATATAAACTATTCGCGTATTATACATTTGGTACTGACCGAACCGCATTTGCGATGTGCTAATCTAGTTGTGGAGGCAGCTATAACTCGCGCCTATCGCGGCATGAGTATTGATGAACGGTCACGACGAGTCCCGCACTCATTCTCCTGGAGGTCGCTGGTTGACTATTAATTAACGAATCACAACCAACTCTCGTTTAAATGTAACCGGTTCAAATTCTACAACACAGTCTTTGCAACATATATGATCTCGTGACAATGTTTACACGAACGATTCTAGCCCGATTGCATTGTATACGTACGATAGGCCTACAGTCGAATAAACATCGGAACAAAGTTGTCCGATATGACGTGCTGCAAATAGAGGGAAGTTATTTTACTTTTAGGTTTGACCATAAACTTTTTTGAATTTTAGTTCTGAATGTCAATAGGATACGACGGTAATTTCCAGAAATATATATATAATTTATTTATTCATTACTATTTAAATGTAAGGCGCCATAAATAGTTAGATCTGGCGCTACATAAATATTATATTTATTATTATTATATATTATAAAAAAAAATTATTTATGCTTTACATTGTGGGTGTCATTTGTGTCGAATGCGTCATATAGCAATAGGGAACACCACATATTCTGGCTTCATTGAAGCCACAGTGACTGTCGGCTTTCAACAACAAACCAAAGCGGAGAGCCAGCCATCTCCAATATTACAATGTAGCGCTATTAATACCCCATTTGTACGGGTTCAACAAACAACTTCTCTTGCTCACGATTTCCGTTTTGTTGCGCCACTGAGCTCGAATTATCTGAGAATGATTCTAAGGAAGTCATTTTATTATTATTATTATTAAAAACCAATCAGGTGACATACTTCCCTTACCAAAAAAATACCATTCAAATACCATTGAATGATATTTGGTAGTATTATGGCCAATGGTATTTGCATTGGTAGTTGAATGGTATTTGAACGGTACTTGTTATTAACCCTTTCTGTACTGTTCAATGATATTCTGAATGGTCTTCAGTGATATTAGGGGGTATTATGGCCAATGGTATTTGAATGGTATTTAATCCAATGGTATTGAACGGTCCTCAGTGGTATATAATTGAATGGTATACCACTGAGGACCATTCAAAATATCGTTCAATGGTATTATGAATGGTCTTCAATGATATTAGGGGGTATTATGGCCAATGGTATTTGAATGGTATTTAATCAAATGGTCTTCAATGATATTTGGGGGTATTATGGCCAAGGGTACTTTAATGGTATTTAATCCAATGGTACTGAATGGTCCTCAGTGGTATATCATTTAATGGTATACCACCGAGGACCATTCAGAATACAATTCAAAATATAATTCAATTGTATTCTGATTGGTCTTTAATCCAATGGTATTGAGTAGTCCTCAGTGGTATATAATTGAATGGTATGTCACTGAGGACCAATCAGAATACCATTCAAAATATCATTTAATTGGATTATGAATGGTCTTCAATGGTATTTACCAGTATAATTTATTATACCGTTCTATGGTATACCATTCAGAATACTACTGGATTACCCCGAATGGTAAAAATGTGTATACCACTGAAGCATATTGTTGAAAACCATTCAAAAAACCATGGAACAACGTAACATTCTAAATAACAAATTCAACCTTATATAAACTTTTAAATACCACTGATTATCACACAATGTAGTGCATGCACTACTGAACGGCAGTTAAATAGCCCATTGGTACTTCATATATAATAATAATAGTAATAAGATAACTTCTATTGCGCCTAAATCCTTGGAAACCAAGCTCAGAGGCGCATCAAAACAAAAGGATTGGTCAATCTCAAAATTCATAAGTAGTTTTCCAGTTGTCAACAGATGGGTCAAGGCACTAGGGAGCTACGGTGGATAAGCAAGGTTGTAAAGATATGTTTTTAAATGACGACGGAATTTTGTAATATTTTCAAACACTAACACTAAGAGGGAGCATATTCCAAAGAGTTGGTGCAGCAACAGAAAAAGCCCTAGTTCCAATGTTAGTGTTGACTCTAGGAAAAAAAATTAGGTCAGAACTAGATGATCGAAGCTGGTTAGATTTTCTTACAGGAGTAAGCAATGAATGCAAATAAGATGGTTGCTTATTGGACGGTGCCTGGCATGTAATGGTACAGATCTTAAATATTATACGATACCGTACAGGAAGCCAATACAAAGACTTCAAAAGTGGTACAGACAGAGAAAAACGAGGAGATCTTGTAACTACTCTTGCTAGACAATTTGGACACGCTGACGTTTTGTGATATCCTTGCTAGCGGTATTATAAAGGAGGGAATTTGCAATAGTCAAGTATGCTGCTAACAAGCGACATGTTTGAGATATGTGTTGTCGGAAATTGAAGTTACTATCAAAGATCACTCCTAGATTCCGCACCGAGGTTGCTGGCGTGATATGCTGATTCTAAATACGCGTAGGAAAAAAACCGTTCAGTTTACTACGCTGCATTGGAGTACCAATAATGATCAATTCAGTTTTATTTGCATTTAATTTCAACTTGCTGTCAATCATCCAGTGGAAGATATCTTGAAGGCAATCACTAAGTTGGTTAAGGGAGCGATTTGTATCCGGGGTAGCCAATGAAATGATGATCTGAGTATCATCAGCATAAAGATGATGATCCAAGTTGTCTTTGTATGACAGAGCTTAGTGGCATGGTGTAAAGAATAAAATGCAAAGGCCCAAGAACAGAATCCTGGTGACCACCAAATAAAGCCGACAGTGCAGCTGAAAAGCAGTTCCCAATATTTATAGTTTGATATCTATCGGTTAGATATGAAGAAAACCAGCTTAGAGCTGTGCCAGATTTGCCGTACCACTTCAATAGGCGTTCAATGAGAATGCTGTGATCAATCGTGTCAAACGCGGCAGATAGATCTAGTAATGTAAGTGCAGTCACTTTACCATTATTAATGTTCAAGTTAATGTCATTATGAACCTTTAAGAGGGCAGTCTCTGTTGAATGAAACTGCCTATATGCTGATTGTGACACCCTAATTAAGACATTTGTGCTAATGTGAGACCTTAGACGACTAGCTACAACATTTTCCAGTATTTTGGAAATGAAGCTGAGAGTAGTACCTTAGGGGATGACAATACGTAAACCAACAGGTGCATGTGCTCCCATGTCGTTTTTAGCTGACCTAAGGAAATTTTCTATGATGCACTTCCGTTTCCTGTTTTCCCATAATGCACCACTTCCTGTCACGTGACCTGAGAATAGTAATACGTAAACTGACGGGTGCATGTGCTCCCATGTTTATGCTGACGTATTTCCTGTCACGTGACCTTTCCCTAACGGAAAGAAGTGTACCTAACCGTCAGTAGCGCCATCTAGAGTGGTGCCTCCGGTGACGGAGGGGTGCGCGCGCGCGTGTGTGTGTGTATGAATGCACGTGAATGAAATAACGAACGAAACACCAAAGTATACGTGTGCACACAAATTTTATTGTCTAAAGATACAAGCGTAATGAGTATAAAACCGTGTTTTAGTAACCGCAACAAGTGTGATGATGATGACACGACTTACGGGTGACTGAACACCACGCCAGCGGCCGTGAGCTTACGGGTGTGTGACCACCGTGCCAGTGGCTCGTAGTAATGTGATACGACTTACGGGTGACTGAACACCGCGGCAGAGGTCGTGAGCTTCGCGCCACAGGCTCGAATCATATGATGATACCTGCTGTCCGTTAATGAAACACGGTATGTAGCGAAACGCATGCATCTTAGTTCAATAGTTTAAGCCAGTCGAACACACGACAATCGTTTGCTACCAGATCAGTGCCGAAACCGTTCACGAATTCCTTCATAGGAAGTCCACGACAACGAAACATGAGATAAGCAACACAGTATTGTCCGCAAACGTTAGACACGGGATTCTGTCTCTTTGAATTATGAGTCCATTCTACGCAATGTTTATTCACGAATCGTCGGAATTTGACATGTCGTGGTGGCAAGCCGTACGAGCAGAAGTATTCACATTGCCCATTATCGTCCACGTACAGCGCTATCCAATGTTCTCCCGGTTTCGTCATGTTGTGCGTGTTGCAGACGAAGGCGACCTGGTAAGCGTCTATCGTTTCGGTGAGGAGTACGTCTTTGGGTACGATCCTACGAACGATGTCCTTGGCGTGCGCATTCCGGAAGAGTAGACGGGCGATCTGCAGGGTTTCCATCAATAGTCGTAGATGACGTTGCGACTCTTGTCGATCTCCAGAACGGACTCGAACTCGGCGTAGGCGACGACGTTCACAGTGGTGAGGATGTGATATGTATGTATTGAAGTCCCATCGTGTATAAGGAAGATAGAAACGAAAGAACAAAGAGGAAAGTTTTAAAAGGTGGGTCATTAGAGATAAAGAAGTATACTGAATGATGTATTGAGATTGGAAATGAAGAAACGAAAGAACATAAGATTGTAAATGAAAGTGTATGTATGTATGTATGTATGTGTATGAAAGAATGAAAGCTTATAATGAATGATGTATTGATAATGTGATATATGTATGCATGTATGAAAGAATGAATCTAAGGTAAAAACCAACAAAACAACATATTTTCAAAGTTGAAATATAGTATTTAATTGATGATATTATTGATAATATGATATGTATGTATATAAGAATAAGATTGGAAATGAAAGTGTATGTATGTATGTACGTATGTGTAACTTTTAAACTGTAGGAATAATACGTTAAATCTACACCTATTGTATATGACAGTGTTGTGTAATATATAAGTATAATGTCAAGTTACATTTAACACGAAACCGAATCCTGGTAAGTAGGCCATATCACGCGGCTTATCGCATACTGCACCCGCTAACGAGCTCGTGCAGAGAGCGGAGTTCAACTCGTGATTCCATTGTCTGTACTGTCTCGTGATCGACAAGACATAACGTCTCGAACGGATGTATAAACCTACCACAAGTCTAGTGGAGCATATCACTTTCTACCGACTTCGAACAACACATCTACTCTCCGATTGCTGAACATGGCGGGTGCCCAGGACAAGTCATGCCCCGAGGACATCATGAATCTTACACGTGTCGTGCAAGTAAGTGATGGCAATTACGTATTTTATCGCCCACTGACCTCGTAACGTGCGCTTGACCTCCCAATGTGTATGTTAGATTCACGGGTGACAAAAGGGGTTCCTCTATTGCTTTTGGGTTTTATAGATATCATGCAGTGGTGATGAGTATGTAAGGGTAATTAATAGTATACTGAATGATGTATTGATAATGTGATATGTATATATGTATATAAGAATAAGAGTATATATACATGGTGCAGCTCAGTAACCTGTGCATTTAGACAAGCAAAGTGTCTAGACACTGTGACCTATATATTGACTTGCACCTTTTGATTTTAGCTTTGATGTAATGTCACAATGGGTGCATCTCCTGTCGGGTGTTGAATGGTCAATGCTTCAAAATCACCTCAGACTCAGTCCAAATTGGACCCGTCCAAATCCGTAAAACCTGTCTGTCAGTTAAAGAAGATGGCGCTACGGTATGTGAGAAAGGGCAGGCTAGGTCAACATACACATAGATAAGGAAGGGCTGTGACACAACATGCATATGTGGAGAATCGTGGTAAGCAGGTCATAAATTAGTAATATTAGTATTAGTAAAAGTAGGTATATAATCGTTGTAAACTTACGTGCATCTAAGGGTAATTAAGTGGCAATTGTGGGTAATTAGGGGTAACTTATTACGGGTATTTAATGGTAAGTATGAGGTAATTAGGAATAATTACTGGGTGATCACGGGTAATTATGATAATTAGAGGTAACTAGGAGGTAACTAATGGGTAAGTAAAGGTATAAGAGGTAAAAAGAGAAGTAATCGCGTGTAAATAAGGTTAATTAGGGGTAACTAAAGGGTAATCGAGGGTCATTAGAGGTAATGAAGGGTACGTAAGGCTAACTGAGGGCTAATTGCTGGTAACTAAGTGTAATTATGGGTAATTAAGGGTAAATAAGAGGTAACTAGGTTAAGGAAGGGTAACACAAAGGTAATCAAGTGGTAAGTAAGGATAATTAAGGGGAATCATAGGTAAATGAGATGAACACGTATTATAGTTGTTTTTGTGGTATAGTCGAATACTATGTTGTAGTTAAGACTAGTTTGTTCTTAGTGTGTAATATTGAGACGACAATGTACTATGAAAATTATTGTAATTGGTAGTCTCAGAGAATTCAATTAGTTGAAATTGGACTCTTAGTTGTTCGTCTGACCTTTCGTATTGAAGAATGACTTTCCAGTGTATTCTACATACGCACGCAAGCACTATTCCTCTCTCTGTTTACACACGAAGGCACATGTCCTTTAGTCACGCACACACTATTCCGCTGTCGGAATTCACACGCGCACGCATACACTGTATATTTCTCTAAGGTCTACCTGAGGCTGCTAATATGTCACTCATATACAACAGTGCATAGTCATTGGTCACACATCCAACCGTGTATTGACACTGGTTCATACGTAAGTAGCCACAACCCTCTCCACCCACACGTTCGTTCCCTTACATCCAACAGTGTAGTCATTGATCCGTGACGTGTGATGCATGTGGAATGCGCCTTGGTGACATTATAACAGATGGGTGGAATGTGCCTTGGTGACATTATAACAGATGGGACTTGTGGGTGTTTACCACCATGATCATTTTGAACAAACAATTAATATCTGCAAGCGCGTTATGGTGTTTATGTAACGATGCTTTTCTGTCAGTAGGTCTAACTATCCATGTACTTTGTGTCATCATATATAACTATACCTGCATTTTCTGTCAGTAGGTCTAACTATCCATGCACTTTCTGTCATCATATATAACTATTCCTGCACCTAACAGCAGTAGATATAATTATTCCTGCACTTTATGTCAGTAGATATAACTGCTCTCTTTGTACTTCATTCTCTTGTATCGTGAACGTCGAAGAATATTCAGTTGTAACTATACAATCGTAAATATTATTGAAAGGAAGCCAGTATTCCTCTATTCTGAATTAACCGGGGTAATAATATGTAAATGTATGTCTGTCATGAAGAATGGTGGTACGTATGATATTCTAGAATCGATTCCGTTATGATGCAACATTGCTTGTTGCATAAATAGATCCACTATAGTGTTATCATTGTTGAATCTATCTTGCAGATAATCAACGGTTACATACCATTTCATAAGGAAGATCTAGGCTTAACTAGGTCACCGACGGCGTCGCAGTGATAGGTCACCAATATCATCATCATTTATCGACACCAGCAGCCGCCGTTGTATTTCGTCACCGACTACGGGTTTGTACAGGAACGCAAGAGATTAAAATAACTAGCTCACAACACACGCAACTAATACATCGACCTACACTAATTATAAGACTTCCGTTTTTCACGCATAACCTCCTTACATTTTTCACGCATAACCACTATATAACCTCCTTACAATTTTCACGCATAACCACTATATAACCTCCTTACACATCAGTGACTGATTACTCATTCTTGCATTACAGACGCTACCGTCTACGTTATCATAGCATAACCATTAGAGGTGCTACCGTCTACGTTATCATAGCAAGTATATCCACTAGAGGTCAGCGCTTATGCAATCGTACTTATCTTCAACTGTCCACATACCTTCTGTATCTCCCGCTTACATATCGCTCTGTACCTTCTTACTCTATCTTCAACTGTCCACATACCTTCTGCATCTCCAGCTTGCATCTTGTTCTGTACCTCCTTACTGTATCTTCAACTGTCCACATACCTTCTGCATCTCCCGCTTGCATGTCGCACCGTACCTCCTTACTGTATCTTCAACTGTCCACATACCTTCTGCATCTCCCGCTGGCATGTCGCTCTGTACCTCCTTACTGTATCTTCAACTGTCCACACACCTTCTGCATATGCCGCTTGCATGTCGCAAGCTCCACATACCTCCTGCATCTCCCACTTGCATGTCGCTCTCTACCGCCTTACTCTTTCTTCAACTGTCCACATACCCTCTGCATCTCCCGCTTACATGTCGCTCTGTACCTCCTTACTGTATCTAACGTTTGCGGACAATACTGTGTTGCTTATCTCATGTTTCGTTTTCGTGGACTTCCTATGAAGGAATTCGTGAACGGTTTCGGCACTGATCTGGTAGCAAACGATTGTCGTGTGTTCGACTGGCTTAAACTATTGAACTAAGATGCATGCGTTTCGCTACATACCGTGTTTCATTAACGGACAGCAGGTACCATCATCATCATATGATTCGAGCCTATGGCGCGGTGGTCACACACCCGTAAGCTCACGACCTCTGCCGCGGTGTTCAGTCACCCGTAAGTCGTATCACATTACTACGAGCCACTGGCGCGGTGGTCACACACCCGTAAGCTCACGGCCGCTGGCGTGGTGTTCAGTCACCCGTAAGTCGTGTCATCATCATCACACTTGTTGCGGTTACTAAAACACGGTTTTATACTCATTACGCTTGTATCTTTAGACAATAAAATTCGTGTGCACACGTATACTTTGGTGTTTCGTTCGTTATTTCATACACGTGCATTCATACACACACACGCGCGCGCGCACCCCTCCGTCACCACTCTGGATGGCGCTACTGACGGTTAGGTCCAATTATTTCCGCTAGGGGAAGGTCACGTGACAGGAAATACGTCAGCATAAACATGGGAGCACATGCACCCGTCAGTTTACGTATTACTATTCTCAGGTCACGTGACAGGAAGTGGTGCATTATGGGAAAACAGGAAACGGAAGTGCATCATAGAAAATGTCCTTAGGTCAGCTAAAAACGACATGGGAGCACATGCACCTGTTGGTTTACGTATTGTCATCCCCTAAGGTACTACTGCTGAGGTTAGAAATAGGTTTATAACTGTTTAGGTCTTGTTTAGGCAGAGATGACTTCTTAAGAAGTGGAGTGACATGAGCGTATTTGAAATCATCAGGAAAACAGCCAGAGCAAAGTGATGCATTTATAATTTTTGTTTTTGAATAGGTCCAATTAGTGTATCAAGACATTCGTTTAGCAGTATTGTTGGAAATGGATCCAGTGCACAAGATTTATTTGGGAAGGACATAATTATTTTCCTAACTTCATCAACTGTTGCAGGTTCAAATGATACAAGTTGAGAATTTACTTGTGGAAAGTCCACACTGACATTACTTATATAGAATGTTATTGATGCAGTTCCATAACTGACGCGGATTATCAGACTTATTTATGACCATATTTATAAAATAATCTGATTTAGCTTTAGCCATTTGTTACAGAAGTGAAATTGCTTAGAATAGCGCGATCTATCTAATGGCGAGCGTGATTTGCGCCATACACGCTCTAAATAACGACGACGCCTTTTAGATAGTGTAATAATTTCGGAAGTCATCCATGAAGCCGGTGGCCATTCTGACACCATTTGGATTTTATAGGTGCATGTTTGCGAAGTAATGCATTGAGTACTTGACAGTACTGTTTATATAAGTCAGATATATGTTTTTTTTATCTGTGATAAGGTCAGATATAAGGATATCAGCCATTAAAGCTGTAATGTCAATCCTATGAATGGCTCTGTAAGATACATTGTGTTTCGACTCTAAAGGGGTTATAGAAACGTTAATATTATCAATGACAGTATGGTGGTCTGATAACCCATCTGAAACAGTAGGTGCTTGGATATTATTACAAGTTGAACGGGTTATCAAGAGGTCAAGCCAATGGCCATGTATGTGTCGAAAAGGTAACATGTTGTTTCAAATCAAATGATGCCAGGATATCATCAAACGTAGTTGTAGAAAGTGTATCCAAATGTAGAGTAAAATCACAAAGAATGTAAAATTCTGAATGGATAACTGCCAGATTTTCCAACATATCCTGAAAGACTTCAAAGAAATTGGTCGGAAGTCCTGGAGTAGTATGTTGTCTGAGCCAGGTTTATGTTAGACTATTATCATATTTAGTATACATTAATAGACCAAAACCATATAATGTTATATTATATAGATAATAAATAGTAAAAGAATGTTAAACCCAGAGCTAAGGCTAAGGCGTAATTCAAAAAATAAATTATATTTACAAGATCAGTAGAGTCTCAATTTTAACAATAAAGCCTACTTTATTTAATTAGCAAATACTGAACCGGGGTCAACTCCAGTAACTAAATTGAGACTTACAGGCCTATTAAGGGAGGGAGAATTATTTATATTTATTATAATTCACTCAGCCGTAGCCTTGGATAGGCAGAAACTAACTGTAGTATCAATCACTCAATGGCAATTAACTGCACCATGATTCCTTTTTAAATACCGTATTTATTGTAATAATATAAAATGCCAATAGTAATGTAAAAGGTCAATTGAAAAAAAACCACAGGCAGCATGTTTTGTAACTTATTCATTTAACAGTGTAGTTGTTACAAACGACAACATTAAACAATCTAAACATTGCCGACCGACGAAAGTGAGCGATAATCATAACGGCTTTAACGCCGGTTTTATTAAGTTGAATATGACAGGACCAAAACTGTTTAAAATATGCTTATAGTTTAAATATACTTAGCTTATGGTTGAATTCTTGATTCGCTTTACCAGTTACATAATATTAAAAGTAATCTATTCAAAATAATAAGTTTGCTATAATTGAACATTAAACGAAAGAAACATTTTGAAAGTAAACATTATGCCACCACCCTAGCGACGACACACCAGTAAATGGGGATATATATATGAGATATATACCACAAAATGATGCAATTAAAATACCATTGATATTAACATTTAGAATACCATACACATAAAGGTGTCACTTTTGAGCACACAAAGTACAGAAAACATAGTGAAGGTAAATTACCAACAGTTTAATGGCATGCCGGTCTTTTTTGCACATGCATATGCAACCCCTAAAACCCTAGAACAACCGTCAACATGCAACTGGTACTCGGCAGGATGGCCCTACTCTCCTGACAGCCAGGCCACGTTTAACCTGCATATAATATACAAAATACATATTACATGGTGTCAATAAATTGACAAACAACATAATTATTGATTACACTTTACTGATTATAAACAATATCTTAGTGTCTCATGCATGCATTGTATCATGGAATAAACCAGTTAAAGCGCTATACAGATAATTATATACGAGCAGGTAATCTGAGATTAAGACAAGAATGGTACAATATATACATCCAATCTACTGTGGATTACAACCACCAACAATATAGAACACTGGCCAAATTAATGGCACCATCTAGCGATTAACAGCGAACACAATGTTCGCACCATCATTACCAACTAAATGCAATTCACATGAAAGCTACGTACCAGACAGGTTTCATACAAATCTTGTTCTTACCGTATTATATAAAAAATGTCTTGTTTAATGTCGTCCAACAAGGCTTAACGAGGCACAATAGAAAGTTATTGCAAACAGGAAATACAGCCTTACATATAAGTTACAACTACAACTCACAGGGCATGATGATCGACGTGGACACATACAAAGATAATACATCTTACCAATCTCAGAGTGTCCCAATACAACTAACTTCTGAAGGTATGATCCATGTTCACACTTTCTGCGACCGTTTTTTGACATTCGATAGCTTTGAACAAGATTTAACAAGATTGCCACTCTGAGAATTAACTCTAGGTGGAAGGTGGACAAGGAAGCCCTTTGGCTTATCGAGAGTCCGACCCTTTTATCTATGTGTATCCCGCCCGTCTGAGGTATGTGTCGATTTTATTTTTAAACATATTCACGCTACTAGCACCCACACAATCAGCAGATAATCTGTTCATTCATTTATAGTCCTTTGTGAAAATGAAAACTTTCTTATATCTAATCTACTGTGCTCCTTTGCTAATGTAACTTCATGTCCTCTAGTCCTATCTTTCTTAATTGAAAAAAAATATTTCTATCAATATTTTCATAACCATTCAATATTTTAAACACTTCTATCTGATCTCCTTTCAATCTCCTGGTCTCTAGTGTTGTTAAACCGCATTTTTTTAGTCGTATTTCGTAACTAAGATCCCTCAGTTTTGGTATCATTTTAGTTGCTCTCCTCTGCACTCTTTCTAGCATATCTGTCCTTCCTTCGATATGGCCTCCACGCTTGAATACAATATTCTAAATGAGGCCTAACTATCGTTTTGAACAACGGTATTATTAGCTCTTTTTCCTTATACGTTATGTTTCGCCTAATTAATCCAACGATTTGATTTCCCTTTGAAGCTGCAATTCCGCACTGCTCTGAAACCTTCATATCAGCACTAATGGTTAACCCTAAGTCCTTTTCTTTTACAGTAGTACTTAGTACAGTACCCCCCATTGTATATTCTACCTCTTCGTTCCCATGTCCTGTGTGGAGGCATTTACATTTCCCAAAATTGAACAGCATTTGCCACTTTTCAGACCATTTGATCAACCTGTCAAGATCATCTTGTAAATGCTGTCTATCTCAATTACTTTTAATCCTTCTAAACACTTTTGTATCATCCGCAAATTTCAACACCTTGCTTGTTATTTCATCATCCAAATCGTTGATATATATTAAGAATAATATAGGTCCTAATACGGATCCCTGTGGTACCCTACTCAATACCGATTTCCAGTTTGAAGCCTCCCCATCAACTACTACACGTTGTCTTCTGTCAATCAGCCATTGTTCTATCCAGTTTATTATACCATTTCCTATGCCATGGGCCTTTAGTTTCAGCAGTAATCTTTGATGTGGTACTTTGTCGAAAGCTTTTTGAAAATCTAAGTAGACGATATCTACTGGTGATCCCTCATCTACCCACTCAGTGATGTCTTCCAAAAAACATAACATATTTGTTAAGCATGACCTCGCTTTAAAAAAACCATGTTGAGATGAGTTTATCAAGTTTTCTTTAACAAGAAAATCCACCATGTGATCTTTAATTAGACTTTCTAGTAATTTACAAATCACTGATGTTAAACTCACTGGTCTATTGTTCTCTGACTTGTTTCTCGAACCTTTTTTAAATAACGGTATAATGTTTGCCTCTTTCCATTCTAAAGGAACCACTCCCTCTTCTAATGACAAATTGAAAACTGTTGCAAGCGGTACGATAATTTGTTCTACAATTTCCAATAGTAGTTTGGGTGGAATCCCATCCACTCCAGGTGATTTATTATCCTTCATAGCCCTTATTTTCTTAGCTATCATTTCCGGGGTTACAATTAATTGTCCTAAATAGTCTGAATCTGCCCCCTTGAACTTAGCCTCTGGTACTGGCAGTGAACTAATATTTGCTCTGGTAAACACTGAACTAAAGTACTCATTCAAGTCTTCTGCCATTAAGAATCTCTCTGATATTATATTTCCAGCACTATCTTCTAAAGGACCGACCTTTTGTTTGCTTCGAACATATGCGTAAAAACCCTTGCTGTCATGTTTTATATTACTAGTTAATTGTTGTTCATAGCTTCTCTTTGAATTTCTAATTTCAGCTGTAGCTTGGATAAGTGCTTCTTTATAACTGTTGTAGTCTTCATCATTTCCTGTACATCTATATGACTTCCAAATCATTTGTTTATACTTAATTTTTCTAATGGCTTCTTTCGATAAGAGTTTCTTTTCGGACCGTTTCCCTTGTTTTTGAAGGGTACAAATTTATTGACTATGCACTTAATTTGACTCTTTAATATATTCCAGTATTCTGTTGCTGTCTTATTTTTCAGTGATTTATTCCAGTCTATCTTTGCTAAATATTTCCTTATGTCCTTATACCTTCCTTTGTGGAAATTTCTCCTATACTGCTTTTTACTCTTCCTTTCAGATTTTACTATGATGGTAAATGTAACTGGTTGTGATCGCTACTCCCCAGTGGCTCACATATCTTGACATTGTCAACTAGTTCATTCTGTGAGGACAAAACTATGTCTAACATATTCTCATCCCTGGTTGGTTCTAGCACATGTTGAGAAAGGAAAGTATCTTGAACTAAAACTAAAAACTTGTGGTCCTCACTCCCCATACTCTGTAGAGATTTCCATTGTATATGCCCGTGGTTAAAATCCTCCATAATAATACAGTCCCGTTTGTTTACTTTCCTTATAGCGTTTTGTATTTTTTATTCTCTTCTATGCTTATGTTTGGACTTCGATAAACTAACCCAACTGTTAACGTTGAGTTTCCTGTAACTATGTTACACCAAACAGCTTCTTCGCAATCTGCTTCTCTTTCTAATTTTATTTCATAAGCCTGGATAGATTCTTTAATATATAAAATAACTCCACCTCCCTTTCTTCCTATTCTATCTTTTCTAAACATTACATATCCTGTCAGTCCCAATTCGGCATCTGATATGTCGGTGGTGGTCCAGGATTCGGTTATACCTATTATATGAGGGTCAATATCTTCTACCATAATGTTTAGTTCATTTCTTTTGTTTACTATACTCCTTGCATTTAAACAAACACATTTATATCCAGCCTCAGAAGAGTTTTCCAGACTGTTATTTGCTGATTTATTTGTGCTGTCTTTATCTATGCCTCCATTTTCAGGCTTTTCTGTGAGTTCCCCCTGTGAATCTAGTTTAAATAGATGCAACCTGTCCCACTGTCAACAGATCGCAGCAGGTTCTCTGAGAAAACTGCTGCCCCCTTTCCACTAAGATGGAGGCCATCTCTAATGTACATATCTTCCCTCCCAACAAAGTATCTCCATAAATCTGTGAATCCCACCCCCTCTTCTTCACACATCTGCTCAACTAGTGCGTTGATCGCCATCCTCTTGCAGTTTCTATACGTTGCCCCCCTTCCTCCCATTACTGGCAAAATTCCTGACAGAATAACCTGTTCAACTCTTGTCTTCTTTAGCTTCCTCACTAACTGTCTATACTTCTGTACTATCCCTGTCTGCATTATTTGTTCCTACATGTACCAGTATAGACCCCCCTTGCCATGTCCCAATACCTTCTCTACCCTGTCAGTGACATGTTCAATTCTAGCCCCCGGGTAGACAAACAACGACGTCTTTCCCTCGCTCAGTGTCTTGTCCGTCTTTCTCATAATGGAGTCGCCCATAAACACCCTCTCTTTCCTCATTGCCCCCTCAATCACTGCCTTAGAATAGCTCCTTCTTCGGTTTGCATCTCTGGTTGTTGTCTTTCCCCCCTGTCGTCTTCTCTCCTGTCACATTCTCTTCAGATCCATTCTTTCCTGTCGCTTTTTCTCTTGTCACCTTTCCTCTTGTCGGCGTCCCTTTTATCGACTTCTCTTCTTCTTCTCTCCTCTCCCGTCCCATCTTCCCTCCCTCCTTCTCTACGGTCACTTTCTTCCCTGTCGCCTTCACGCTTGTCACGTTTTCTGTTGTCGATTTTCCAATTTCTTCCCCTCCAATCACCTTCCCTCCTCTCAATCTCCTTTCATCAGTTTTCTTGCCACTGCTATTCTCCTTCAGTCTTGCAGTATTCTCACCTCTCTCCCTGTCGTCTCTCTCCATTCGACCTGCCTCCTTGCTAATTCCCATCTCCATTCTCTTCACAATATCTGTCAACCTAACTATCTCCTTCTGAAGACACCCCACCTTCCAACACCCAATGCACTGAAAGGTGAATCATTCCTCAATGGTTTCTGCCCATAACTCCCCACAGCCGGACAATGCAAAATCTACCCAGCTGTGGCAGTGATCACACACCAAGTGTCGCTTTGCCTTGACTTGCCGCTTGCAAGGCGCCATATCCCGATCAGAATTTATTTAATAACTTAACTAACTTAGTCTTTATAAAGACTGTTTCCTGTGTACTACAGCACACTTTAGTTTATAAATTTCAATTACATAGCCGACTGTTTATTCTGTCACGAACGTTAACATTACCGGTAGTGACCTAATTTAAATACAATCAATTACGTTACGTTAGGCTGATTTAATTATTTAGGTTACACCGCCCGACTATCGCCCTTGCTTAGTTTTAACAACAATGCTACCTAATCAAAATATCTAGCAAGTACTGGCTTACACAGATATTATCTTATGTAAGTAGTTTGATGGTTGTTTCTTTATTTCCTATATATTCTACCACATAATCAGGTTTGTTAAATCTTGTTTGCAACTTACCGAAGGCTAAGTGAGTTACCTTATTATCACTCACTATACTAAGGTGTTCTAAAATACTTTAACTAACTAACTTTAAGCACAACTGCTACTCGATATGTGTTTATTGCAACTTTATGAATGATATTAAGGCAAGAATAATACTTATCAACTTTTCTGCACCACCAATTTCTACAATCTATCTCCGCCAAATATAGCCTCGAACCTGAACGACAGAGCATATTGAAGGCGACTTCAGAGGTCTGCTTCTGGTATCTGCCCAGAAGTGGGAAGATTTCCTGAACATATTCGGAAACGTATAAAAAAGGTTTTATCCCTTGAAAATATTAAATTTTTCCAACCAACTCCAATTTATATTACAAATAAGTTATTATATATATATATATATCGTATAGTACTATACACATCAAACACATACAACCAATTCTTTTGGGTAAATGCGTGAAATTTCAAACAGTACCGGTCAAATTTAAAATAATACCCATCTCGGTCTTTAACTCATATGACATGTACAAATCAAGAACATGCCATATAATTTAAATGTACACACATGTATATGCAAAAGTATGTTTTTAGAAAGCACACAAAAACAGCAATCAAACTAAGATATATATATATATGATGAAATTTCAGAAAACAATCATATTACCACATTAAAGGAATATTTGAGTGTAGATTAACAAATAAGAGGCAGACAAATAAAATAATGGCATCTTGAAGTTTTTGTTTTGTACAATACACATCCCTACCAACACTTACAAATGTTCTAGCTATGAATAAAAACATTAACTGTTGCAGAAGCCATCATAACCTTAAACATAATGTATATAAAATTGCTAGAATAGATTGATAGTTAATTTACAATAAATAATATGAATTTATTTATGACCTACCTTTTAATAATCTATGTTTTCATAACAAGCCAGTTTGATTCTCAAATTTCTGCATTTGGAAATGGGATATCTCTGGAAGTAATTATGCTATATATATATAAATAAGGTTTTCAGTGTTGCATTCAGCAGACACAGCTGTGTGAAATGGTCAGACAATTTAAAAATCATCAATAGTTTGAAAGAGATAAGCATATTTGTTGCAAAAACAAGGTTTTTTGCACTTTACCAAAACATTATTTTTAAAATAAAACACAGAGAAAAAATATATCACAATAGAATATATACAGAACATGGATATTAAAGAATCATAATTATATATATATATATATATGTGTGTGCTCCAAAAAGAATGGTAGTGTTTCCAAATGTGCTAATGTTGGCTCAAAATGGTGGCCAATTTGTTTGTTACCATGGAAACAGGGGTTTGGCCTGAAAAAAGTTCAACATATTTCTACCCAGTAGGATCCATTCCATGCTTTGGGCAGACAAAATTGCACAATTTCAACAAATAAAAAAATAATCCTATCTACCTGTTTTGTCTGGCCTTATCATATGGCATGTCAATAAACTTTGTAAAGATGGTAAATTTTAAGGGGAAATGAGGAAGCAGAGAAAGCTTTGGCTCTTGTTATCAACCATCATGATTTTGCATTATTAAGACATTTCAATCAATATTATATCAAAGTTTTCATTTACACTATAACAATGAAGCGTATAATTGAGTTTCGATATATCACGCTTTGCCCTGGAACCTTACATATGTACAGTATACATTATATGATATAATAATATTAAATAATTTAGAATGTTTACACACAAACACTATAACACTGTTACTGATTTCATTGTTGTGCAGCCTGGAGAAAGCTTACTTTTGGCCATCATGCAGCGATGACTTCAAGCTGAAATAAATGGAAAATAACACAATAAAAATACAATGTGTGTGGCTAGTAAATAAATAGTAATATAATATTATATTGTCAATACAAAAATTGAGCATTTGGACAATTGTTGATAGTCTGGATAATTACTCAGCAAAGTTTAAGTATCTCTGTCTGGGTATTCCTTCCTTCCGAATAGTGATCACAGTCATTATTGACTATTCTATCACTGTATATTTCTTACTTTTTTGGTCAAGTGACAGCGTAATGGCCAAGGCCTCTTTTTGTACCTGTATTTAAGTAGGAATAATGAAAAATGTATGACATTATCTCGAACTCAAAGCATGCATATGTTAGAATGAGAAATTGCCTTCAGTTGGTTACACCAATCGTCCTTTATATATTGCTATTAGGCTTATTAAATAATATTTTGCATTATTTATATAGCACTTTTAATAGTCTACGTTGCGCACGTAACTGCACGTTGAGCGATAATTGAAGCATCGAAGTAGAGAACTAAAATTGTTTCGTAACTAGCTGTTAAGTATTATTACTGTGAGTCAAATTGTTATAACACAATACACATTATTACTACCTTTTGTTTCGTGGCATGAATACGACCGCTGGCCCGATTTGTACATTATAATGTTTCTTTCCTTGACCGCGATACAAAAACAAATCAGTTTAAAAGTTCGCGCGCGTCGAAATGACTCACGGGTAATTTCAAATGCGTGGAGCTGCTGCAGCTGCGGGTCGGACTGAGTGTATTCGCGGATTTATTCAGTAGAGACATATAAAAACATCGTAATTTAGACATACATATAATTATTATAATCTTTATTCTGACTCAAGCATTCACCACATGTGCACATGACACAAAATACATACGTTTCAAAAACATATGCAGATACCGTTTATGGTACCATTGAGTTGAAGGTACCATTCAGTTTACCACTGAAGGTTCAATGGTATATCTATAGGTACTCTGTCAACGTTCAGTATAGAGAATGATGTTTTCAAATATGGCTTAGACTTGCCAGTGGTATATTCTGTAACCTTTCAAAAGTGGTATTTTCAATACCATTGAGAGTCCTAATAGTACTAAATTATATTTTCACATACAATTAAGAGTACCACTGATACCTACTGATTTATCTTTGAATGGTATTGAATGATATATGTTCAAATACCATTGAGAGTACCACTGAAACATACTGATTTATCTTTGAATGGTACTGAATGATATGTTCAAATACCACTGAGAGTACCACTGAGACACACTGATTTATCATTGAATGGTATTGAATGATATGTTCAAATACCATTAAAACCTGATTTATCATTGAATGGTCCAGTGGTACTGAATGGTATGTTTAAATACCATTGAGAGTACCACTGAGACATATTGATATATCATTGAATGGTATTGAATGATATGTTCAAATACCATTGAGAGCACCACTGAGACATACTGATTAATCATTGAATGGTATTGAATGATATGTTCAAATATCATTGAAACATAATTTATAATTGAACGGTCCAGTGGCACTGAATGGTATGTGCAAATACTATTGAGAGTACCATAGATACATAATGATTTATCATTGAATGATTATTAATGATATGTTCTAGTACAATTGAGACACTGATTTATCATTGAATGGTATTGAATGATATGTTCAAATACCATTGAGAGTACCATTGAGACACTGATTTACCATTGAATGGTCCAATGGTACTGAATGGTATATTCAAATACCATTGAAAGTACCACTGAATACCATTGACACTTTTTTGTAAGGGTTGTGAGATGTTTAATGAATTGTTTATTGCTCATAGCAAGCCGTTTTGTTACCTTTCATTTCTGATATTGTTGCGCTTTCAAAACAATAACATTTAACTTATAAAACTAAATTTGGTATAGAAAAATAATAATTCAATTCTACCACAGCGATGTTGTACCGCATGTAGATTATAGCAACTTACACTGTAGAACGCTGATTCGTGACGCTACTCCAGTTGACAGAGACGCGCGTGCGCGCGCGCGCACACACACACACACCTCCTTCCTCCCTTCCTTCTTTTCTTCCTTCCTTAATTCCTTCCTTCCTCCCTTCCTTCCTTCCCTCCTCCTTTCCTCCCTCCTCCTTTCCTCCCTTCCTCCCTTCCTTCCTTCCTTCCTTCTTTTCTTTCTTCCTTCCTTCCTTCCTTCCTTTCTTCCACCCTTCCTTCCTTCCTTTCTTCCTTCGTTCGTTCCTTCCTTCATTTCTTCCTTCCTTTCTTCCTTCCTCTGTTCCTTCCTTCCTTCCTTTCTTTCTTTCTTTCTTTCTTCCTTTCTTCCTTTCTTCCTTTCTTCCTTTCTTCCTTTCTTCCTTTCTTCCTTCCTTCCTTCCTTCTTCCCTTCCTTCCTTCATTCTTTCCTTCTTCCCTTCCTTCCTTCCTTCCTTTCTTCCTTCCTTCTTCCTTCTTTCTTCCTTCCTTCCTCCCTTCCTTTCTTCATTCCTCCCTCCCTCCCTCCTTTCCTTCCTTTTCCTTCCTTCATCCCTTCCTCCCTTCATTCCTTCCTTCCTCCCTTCCTTTCTTCCTCACTGCCTTCCTTCCTTCCTCCCTTCCTCCCTGCCTTCCTTCCTTTCTTCCTTCCTTCCTTCTTCCTTTCCTTCCTTCCTTTCTTCTTTCCTTACTTCCTTCCTTCCTCCCTTCCTTCCTTCCTTCCCTCCTTCCTTCCTTCCTTCCTTCCTCCCTTCCTTCCTTCCTTTCTTCCTTTCTTCCTTTCTTCCTTTCTTCCTTTCTTCCTTTCTTCCTTTCCTTCCTTCCTTCCTTCTTCCCTTCCTTCCTTCCTCCCTTCCTTCCTTCCTTCTCCCTTCCTTCCTTCCTCCCTTCCTTTCTTCCTTCCTCCCGTCCTTCCTTCCTTCCTTCCTTCCTTCCTTCCTTCCCTCCTTCCTTCCTTCCTTCCCTCCTTCTTTCCTTCCTTTCTACCTTCAGTACAGTCTCCTGCGAACACGGACTCCGTTGTTTAGACGTGCGCGAGACAGCAACGTCACGACAAACACGTAAACCAAATGCATCACATTACCGCACCGGTGCCGCTGCATGGCGCACGCACTCCTCACGACTAAACCATGTCTACACGCGCTGGGATTTCAAGCACAAAGAACGGCGAAGTCCTGCTGTGTATTGCGCTCGTCAATCAATCTCAGACTATAGCCGCTTTGTGCGATGGTAGATTGTTTTCGCCTCGCGGTTGACCACAAAGTAATGGAAAATTGCCTGTATTGAGACTGATAAGGAAAGCGACCCTGGCTAGAGTAACGTTGTCGAAAATAGCAATAGTAGCGACAATTGATGATGGCGATTATTATGATTATGATTATGACAATGGTGCGTGGAGATGATGATGATAATAATTAATAATGATGATGATGGTGTTAGTGATGGTGGTTATCATGGTGATCATGATAATCATGGCCGTTGTGGTGTTAGTAATAATGACAAGAAAAAATGTACTGTTCCTGCCTACGTGCGTGCGTGCCTTCATGCACGCTTGCGTGCCTGCGTGCCTGCGTGCCTGCGTGCCTGCGTGCCTGCGTGCCTGCGTGCCTGCGTGCCTGCGTGCCTGCGTGCCTGCGTGCCTGCCTGCCTGCCTGCCTGCCTGCCTGCCTGCCTGCCTGCCTGCCTGCCTGCCTGCCTGCCTGCCTGCCTGCCGGCCTGCCTGCCTGCCTGCCTGCCTGCCTGCCTGCCTGCCTGCCTGCCTGCCTGCCTGCCTGCCTGCCTGCCTGCCTGCCTGCCTGCCTGCCTGCCTGCCAGTCTCTGTCCGTCCGTCCGTCCGCGCGTGTCGCTGTCTGTTGAATGTACTGCAGTGCAAGAAAGTTATGCACTTATTCTCCTTTCTACACACCGATTATGGCCGACAAACATTTTATTTGGTCGGTCGAGTCTTCGCAGCGCCACAATTAAATCAGAGCCGACGTTTTAGTTGTTCTATCCCGTTTGATGGAGATAATTAAGTTAGGGCTCATTGCTGTAATCATTCTCGGTTACTACTCATGCACAGGGCAGCGCGTACGTTGTGTCGGGTGTCTGTGTGTAGTGGTGGGAGTCTGGTTGTGAGCGGACCCTTGTCCACTCTTCTGCTTCACCAGTATGTGTGTCCATTAGCGCCATTGCACATCTGATGGCGTGTCATTTAATAGATAAGTGTGTGTGTGTGTCTGTGTGTGTGCGTGTGTGTGTGTGTGTGCGTGTGCGTGTGTGTGTGTGTGTGTGTGTGCGCGCATGTGTGTGTGTGTGTGGAGGTGTGTGTGTGTGCGTGCGTTCCCGTCCATGTGCGTGCATGTATGAGTGTTTGTGTGTGCATGCCTGCGGTGTGCATGCGTGTGTGTCTATGTGGGTATGCGTATTGGCGTACGTGTATGCATTTAATCTTCTTAAATCGTGTGCTCTTTTACAGTAGAAAGTGCCATTTTGAGACATTTACTACAGAAAAGCAACAGGGCAGTTACTCCATGAAAATATTCGTTTTCATGTATCCGTTACTTTTTCTTTCAATGTGCCTATTTCTGCAGATGGCACACAGGTTGCACGATTCGGGATTCGAATTCAGCATCTTGTGTGCATTTAGGTTGTGGGGTGGAAGTTTATAATTTTACATGACAAAGAAGTAATATAATAAAAACCTAACCATTTAGCAAACTAAAACGTTTTTCGGGGAAATAGTTTATGACGAAGTTCGTTGTTTTCCCGTGGCTCTTTCGAATGATCTTTAAAAATTACTTAGGCTCGTCTTTTATTCACTTCGATCTTCGGGTACTTCTCTATATACTGCTATTTGTTACTTCCACTGCAGTGTAACCCCTCGAAATGGCCTCATCTTGAAAACGGACAGTATATTACAGTATATTAGATGTTTCCATGGCAACGCGTCCTGAATTAATGTAAAGCGATATCACCTATTCTCATTAACGCTGCATTCACTGTCGACAATAGCCAACAATTCTTTCACTTAAAAAGAAGCATCAAAATTCATCACAGACTTTCGCAACATATTAATTATAACTTCCATTTCAGCAACTTAACCAATCTCCTTATGATTCACCTGAATTTTACAAATTCGTCTCCGCACATATAATCAGATAATAAGAAGGAATATTCGTATAATAAAACAAACGTACTACGCATCCTGTTTTGAAAATTACAAAATGACATAAAATGTATCCGGTCTGTAATTAAAAACATCTTCAATAAATCAAAACAAATAAACTTTTTCCTGATCATTTTCAAATTAATGGAAACCTTATTAGTTACTATCCACAATAGCTAACCAATTTAACTTATATTTTGCGAATATTGGAATTAATCTTGCATCTGTTATTTCGACTCCAAATAATAACAACTATAGAGATTATTTAAACTATCCATGTATTAACAGCCTTAAATTAGTGCCTATAGATGTAGAAACTACCAGCAGAATAATTGATGGATTCAAATCAAAATCCAGCTACGGCAGTGATGCCCTATCTGTAAAGTTATTGAAGCCAATCAAAGAAGAAGTGTGTGAATTGATTACTCTAATTATAAATCAATCTTTATCTACTGGCATATTTCCTGAAAAACCTAAAGTTAGCCAGCGTAATACCAATTTACGAAAAAGATGATAATACAGTTTTTGACAACTATCGTCCTATTTCGCTACTTCCTGCAGTCTCCAAGGTATTTGAAAAAAGTTACATTTGAACAGATTCAAAACCATTTTCAACATACTAAACTATATTACAATAATCAATACGGATTTAGAGAAAATCATTCTACAGAATTAGCTGCCTTCGAAAGTATTGACGGAATAATACAGCAAAAGGATAACGGCGAAATCCCTTTTCAATATTTATCTTGATCTATCGAAAGCTTTTGATACATTAGATCACGAAATTATATTATACAAACTAAACTATTAGGGTATTAAGGGCACTGCGTTAAGCCTTCTTAGAAGTTATTTAACAAATCGCAAACAATATGTTCATTTTTCACTTACTAAGTCATAAACACACCGTAAACAATATATGAACACTTTAACACCTTTAAAAACACATCTTGACACACTTAGAAAACACATTTTTGTGTTTATTTTTAAATGACATGTTCAAAACAAAACGGCCTGTTTAAAACATAACGGGTAAATAAAACAAACAAAAGTGTTTTATAAACACCATGTTTAAAATAAAACACCTCTTAAAATACAAAATATTAATATGTACCGTTTAAAATAAAACACGTACAAAAACACAATGCTTAAAATAAAACGCTACATTTTAAAAACACAGCATCAAATTAAGATTTAAACACTTCCTGTTTAATGTGTTAGTTTGCATTTTCAAACACTGAACACACTGACTAAAACAATTATTTGCATGCAATACAAAAGTAGCATTTTCTTTCAAAGCAGGAAACAATCGCAAACATAATTCTTCAAACAGTATTTTATAAGAGTGACGATATAAGAAAGAATATATACCTTGTTATGATATACAACAACCTGTCACTTATGAGTGTGTGTTACTAGGGACATTGAGTTAGTGTTACTAAAGACATAGGGTTAGGTTTATGTATCGCATGACCGTTTCAAATGCTACATTAAAACTGCCTTCACAATTCAAAATTTGCACCTATATCTAGTATCGATCAGATCATGCCAGCACATTTATGCCCAAAAAATTTTTGTGTGAAATAAAACTAGTAAAATAACATTTGTTTGTCCATACAAAAATCTGGTCAAAAGTTCGTATGTGTAGCCCGCCTTTTATTACATAATTAACACTAATTAACACAAGTGACATTTGGAAATATTCACACCTCCACACGTTACCCGATATTAAAGTACCCGTAAATGTTTTCCATGATTTTAACAAAAGAATGTAATCTTTTTATTAAGTCTATTGATTGTATATTACTTAAAGTATCCAAGTATTACATATACTTGTTTGTAAATATTAACGGGAGGTATGACAGTTGGATAGGATATTTTGTTATGAATGCATAATTAATGTTTTGTTTTACGTGATGTCATGATGAACTTCAAGCACAAGGTTTTCGTGAATGCTCTGGTCTTTTCTATAAAGCCGACGATGGCCGGGATTCTTAGGTCATCCTGCAAAATAGTAGCAACATAGGGTTATTTTGTGTCTAAGATATATTATTCACTAAATTTCATTTGGCAACGGTTCAGACTGTGTCCAAATCCCAGTCAAAACTACGAGTGGTCAATCTCATTCAATGTACATCAAGAGGAAAGTTCAAGTCCTCAAAAAAGTGACTTAAGTACAATTCTAGGGCCACAGCCGCAGACCCAGGGAGATTCCAATTCTGGAATCAGAATCGAAGGCTGAATCCGGTTAATGTGAAAGTAATGGAATTGGAATTGGAATCATAACAGTTAGTAGGAATTGGAATTGGCGAGGTGATGATGAGTTGGAATCATTGATGTGGAAGGATATTGAAAATTAGTTATTATGTTATAAGGCCTGGCTTATGCCTAGTAAATTTTTTTTAACAATATATGTTAAGACTCATTGACTTTTTGGGTCAGAAATGGGTCATTTTTTAGAAACATAATAAAGTGCCACCGTATTGTAAATATTTCACTAATAGTAACTTTTCTAAAGGTGTGTTTACATTGTATTCATTAAATAGGACTAGTAATTTAGAATATTTATACTTTGTGTAAAGAATTGATCCGGTTTCTTTGTAAAACAGGGTATTCCATTAAACATGACCAAAGTGTACAACAGCAGTATACACATCGTCATCGGCTTTCACACACAACCCACACACTCCGATACACACAGACACACCAATAGGCCAACACGCCAACACGCCAGCACATCTACACAACGACACAACGACACACCGATACACCGACACACCAACACACCGACACACCGACACACACACATGCTGACACATACTGACACACACTGACACACACTGACACACCGACACACCTACACACCGACACTCAGACACACGCAGACACACACCAACATACCGACACACCGACACACCAACACACCGACACAATGACCCAACTACACACCGACACACCGACACACCGACACACCGACACACCGACACAATGACACACCAACACTCCAACACACCGACACACCGACACACCAAAACACCTACACATCGACACAACAACACACCGACAAACACACACACACCGACACACTGACACACGCCAACACACCTACACAATGACAACACACACAGGCACACACCGACATACCCACACACCGACACACCAACACACCGACTCAATGACCCAACGACACACCAATCACACCGACACAATGACACACCAACACTCCGATACACACCGACACACCAACATGCCAACACGCCAACACATCTACACAACGACACAACGACACACCGAAACACTGACACACCGACACAACGACACACCGACACACACACTCTGACACATACTGACACACACTGACACACCCTGACACACCGACACACCTACACACCGACACTCAGACACACACAGACACACACCAACATACCGACACACCAACACACCGACACAATGACCCAACTACACACCGACACACCGACACACCGACACACCAACACACCGACACACCGACACACAGACACACCAAAACACAGACACACTGACACACGGACACACCGACACACCGACACAATGACACACCAACACTCCAACACATCTACACACTGACACACCGACACAACAACACACCGATACACCAACACAATGACTCATCGACACACTGACACATTGACACACCGACACACCAACACACAGGCACACTGACACACTGACAAATGACCCAACGACACACCGCACACACACCAACACACCAACACACCGACTCACACACCAACGCACCGATACAATGACACACCGACACACCGACACACACACACACAATGACACACCGACACACACACACACTGACACACACCGACACACCAATATAGCAACAAACCAACACACACAGACACCCACCGACGTACCGACATACCGACATACCAACACACCGACACACCGACACACCAACACACCGACACAATGACCCATCGAAACACCGACACACCGACCCAATGACACACTGACACACCGACACTCCGACACACACCGACACACCGACACACCAACACACCAACACACTGACACACCATCACACCAACACACCAACACACCGATACATCTACACACCAACACATGGACACACCAACACACCGACAAATTACCCAACAAAACACTGACACACCAACACACCGACACACCGACACACCGACAAAACGACACACCGACACACCGACACGCTGACACACCGACACACTGACACACACACACCAACACACAGACACACCGACACACCGACATTCCAAAACGCACAGACACACACCAACATACCGACACACCAACACACCAACACACCAACACACCAACACACCAACACACCGACACAACGACCCAACATCACACCGACACACACACACTGACACTCTGACACACTCCAACACACCTACACACTGACACTCCAACACACAGACACACACTGACATACCGACACACCGACACACCAACACACCAACACACCGACACACCGACACACCGACATACACGCATAAACACATACACACATACACACACACACACATAGACCCCGACACACCGACACACCGACACACCAACACTCCGACACACACACACCGACACACCAACACTCCGACACACACACACCGACACACCAACATACATGCATACACACATACACACACACATACACACCAACATACCGACACACCGACACACACACACCGACACACCAAGACACCGTCACACCGAAACCAACACACCTACACACCGACACACACAGAGACACACCAACATACCGACACACCAACTCACCGACACAACGACACATCTACACACCAACACAACGACACACTGTTACACCGACAAACGACCCAACAACACACCGACACACCAACACACCGACACACCGACACACACCGACACACTGTTACACCATCACATACACTGACACACCGACATACACCGACACACACCGACACACACCGACTCACACCGACACACTCTGACACATCAACACACTGACAAACCGACACACCACCATACCAACACAACAACACACCAACACTCCGACACACACCGACGCATACCGACACACGCTAACACACACCGACACACACCGACACACACACACACTGACACACCGATACACACTGACACACAGCGACACCCACCGACACAACAACACACTGATACACCGACAAACCGACAAACGGACAAACCGACAAACCAACACACAGACATACACACACTCACACACCGACACACTGAACCACCGACATACACACACATACACATCGACACACACACCAACACACCAACACACCAACACACCAACACACCAACACACCGACACACCGACACACCGACACACCGACAAACTGACACACCGACACATTGACACACCAGCACACTGATACACCTTAACCAACACACCGAAACCAACACACCACCACACCTACACACCGACACTCAGACACACCATCACACCAACACACCGACACACCGACAAACCAACAAACCAACACACCGACACACACCGACTCACACCGACACACACCGACTCACACCGACACACCGACACACCGACAAACCGACAAACTGACAATTAACATGATTAATTTAATATAATTTTATTAATTAACTTCATCAAAATACGCAAATTAAATTAAGTTAATTAATTAACTTTTCTGGAAGAGGTTAATATAATTAAATTTTATTTACAAAATCTCAATTAGCTTTGTTTTAATTTGCATTATTGTATGTGTTCCTTTTTTATTTGCTGATAATCACTGACTTGCTGTCAGTCGTTAAAGTTTAAAGACCATTCTGCACAAAGTTGTCTCAGTTGAAATGAAACACAGTGATAGGCACAGGTAATCATCCGTCTGAACTGCTCATGTTCTTGAAATGTAATAAATAATCCAGCCCAGACAGGGAACACTGGCTAACAACGGGCTGATGCCTGATGAACTGAAAGCAGGTAATGTACTTATGGTACCATGTATAATTATGTTTGTGTGTTCCTAGGAAACACATATTATATGTGTTCACGCCGTCAACCAATGAATTGCTATGTTTTTGCCTGTTTTTACCACACACGATTATTTGAGTTAAAGTTAGTTGTTAATTTAATTGAAGTTAATTGAAATTACGTGTTAATTTAATTAAAGTGAATTGTTTATTTAATTGATAAAAATGACAGGTTAATTTAATTTCATTTCATTGACCTGATAAATATGTGCGGTTAATTTAATTTAAATGGGAAATGTCCGAGTTAATTGTAGTTTAATTAATTAACTTTCCAAATTAATTATTGCTCCATGCCTGTAAGATATGTGTGTGTGTGTGTGTGTGTGTGTGTGTGTGTGTGTGTGTGTGTGTGTGTGTGTGTGTGTGTGTGTGTGTGTGTGTGTGTGTGTGTGTGTGTGTGTGTGTGTGTGTGTGTGTGCTTGTTTGTATATGTCTTTGTGTGTGCGCGCGTGTGTGTGTTTTTCGAACAAGGTATTGAAACACACGTGACACATGCAATAACCGTTAGATGTAGTAGCCATGCATCTATTTTCGTCATTTCCGGTGACATCCGGCCATTGGTCCGTCTACGTGTCGTCTCTGAGCTGATAACCTCCTCGCTTGCAACAAGTCGTTCTTTTAAAATTACAAGATGTTGTTGTAACCAAAACATGGCTTTCAAATCAAGACTCTGGCTGAACTCCGTGTAATCAAATATAGCATCTCACCTGACAGATTTACTATCCAGATGGCGCCGTGGTCTGCTGGGCAGACATTCCATCAGTGATCCAGGTGGAAATGTCACATCATTTTCCAAGACAACTCGTACATGCAGATTTATTTATTCCAAAGACCCGATGCGAAAACATATCATAAATATCTCGCACATCTCCCGACCGCTAAGTCGCCGTCTGCCTTGTGCACTTAGCCGTCACAGGGGATTTATAATATGTGTTCCATCATGTTGTAACCACGACGTTTGGCCTTGCTCCTTCGAGGATAACAAACCATCAATTAGAAGTGTATTATTCAGCGTGGTGACCGTCAGTGGATTCTATCATTGTGCGTCGTCGGTTTCAGATTGCAAGACCTAAAATGGCTCACAGGCGCAGCTGATAAGGGAAATGTTTCACTAACACAATTAGCCCGGCCGATATGTGACAAACTATGACTGAATTGTGCGTTTTATGATACAAGCATGAAATTTGGTATGTACTTAGAGCATATAAAAACAAAACAAAATTTATAAGGCCATCTCAGATTTTGTCATGGAAGGCGTTGCGCCGAAAACATATTTTCCCATACCTTAGTAACTGCGCAACGTAGAGTAGTCATTTTGGACCAAAACAAGTTTTTGGGACCATCGATTTCATGTATGTTACATTTGACCTTCTCCGATATTCGCATCCGCCATTTTTAAAGATGGCGGTTGTTAAACTCAATGTCCCCATATCTTAACAAATTAGGCATATAAAACCGTAATTGTTGTGTCGGTGTACTGGTCATAGGTCAAAGATGGCAAGTATGTTACGATTGGTATTCGCCGATATTCTTATCCGCCATTTTAAAATATGGTGCCTTTCAAAGCCAATTTTCCTCATATCTTAAGAACTAAACCACCCATAGAGATAGCTGTGGTGTCAAAATTTTGATTTTTAGTGCGGCTGTTTCAGATATGCTACATTTGATCTTGTCGGACATTCTTATCGGCCAAATTTTCCAAAATGGCGGCTATTTTTGAAACTGGCGGTTTTTTTTTGCAAAATGGCCGCCATCAATGATATTTTACATATAATCCGCTAAGATAAATCCATAATAAGGGCATCAAAACTTGTTCCTTCCCTTCTTATTTACATGTTATTAAAGTTTATGTTACCCTCAAAACGCCACTCAAGCTTAATACATTTGTTATTTCATGGGAATATAATAATTTGATCCAATGGTTTTGTAACATGTTGTCAGCAGAAATAGTTCACAGCAGAAACTTACATGTCTGCCGAATCAATCAATTGCAGAAAATTACTACGTCGTGTGTAACAGTTCAGTATGCATTTAACAATTGTGTGTATGTCACATGATAACTGTGTACACATTGTCCACGACAGAAACGTTATATGCCAAATGTGGCAGTTCCCAGTTACTGCACATCCCAATGTTTAGTGTGTCACACGTTAGCTAGGAGCACACAGCCCACCACAGTAGCAAAGAGCAGTGCACTGAAATCCTGCTTTGAGGCATAGTCCTATGCACCCCTTCTTGCAACAACACAACGATCAAGACCCAGTGCTTTGGCCATTTCGTGCAATCCACAGTTCGGTGATGTTGAGGCGCTGGGCTGATGTCACTGCAAGAACTACAACATCCGTGTCAAATGTGCGAATGGACACCGTATTGTACCCTTGTTTTACAGCATCTTCCAGGTGGAGTAGGATTCTTGTATCTGCTTCCTCGCGAGTGCACGGAGCAAGATATGATACGTATCGGGGCTGAGTACACAGCACATCAGTGTGATGTGTGCTGATTACTTGTTTGTTGGTGGCAAACACTAGTCGCCAAGAACGAAAACAATCTTGTTGTCGTCAATGCGGATAAACACCCGCCAGTTTCCAGGAATTGTGCTAGATGTTTCTACGCGTCTGCGAACTCCTTTCCTCCCCATGGTTCGTGTTTCCGCCTCCAAGCTATCTGCGAGATACTCGTCACACACAGCATCTAATCTGCTCACATGTTGCAATTGTGATGTGATGTGACGTGACGTGACGTGACGTGACGTGACGTGACGTGACGTGACGCGACGCGACGCGACGCGATGTGATGTATGGAGGAACACTTGTGTCGCATAATCAAAGAATGTATTTGCAAGACCCGGTCGAAGCATGTTGACGATTGCAGCCCCATCAAGGATGACGACTTGTACGGTAGGAGTGGGGGAATCGACTTGTACAGGAACGAGGTCTTCCAAGCAGCCGACCAGATCAGACGTTGTCCCAGTTCGTAGTTTGCCTATTTGTGATAACGCTGTTGGATATGCCTGGTTTGTTTTCATGCTGCAAGAACTGATCCAGATCACCATTACGTATTTGTGACGCTATATACAGCCTGGAGAACAGAACGGTCATTCTTGAATGATGACAGCTGCAATTGTGGTCTTGATTTTTCTTGTACTGGAGGCCGGCTGAACAGTGGCAGGTTGTTTCTCTTGATTGGATCTGTAATGGGCTTTGTTTGGTTGACAAGCTGCTCGTTAACGTAGATGTCATACTGTTCTTGCCCGAGAGATTTAATCTGAAGCGAAGTGTCGATCACAGCTGGATCTGCAAGATCCCTGCTATCCAGTACCAGCAAATCCCTGCTGTTCTCAGCGAATGGATTTCCCGTCTCTTCTATGACATTAGTTAATGACTTGACATCTCGTCCGAATGCCGTCTGTGCATGTTTCCATCCTCTACTCGCGATGCCGGAACTCTGTTTTCTTTCTCTTCTCGGTTGAGGCCTCGATCTCTCCAATCAGAGGTGCTAATTCAGGACCAGACCCCATCCAACGCCGCAGTGCTGCAGTGTACTCAGTCAGACCCACAGCTCCACTGTCACCTTTCTCAGAGGCATTGTTCTGTTCATGAGCCTGGCCAATCGCATCGCCAGACAACATATGTGCCGTTTTCTTCCCAACAAACTTTCCTTTGCGAAACTGTGCAAAGATATCAGGATGACTGTCGTTCAAAGAAACCATGTCACGCAGATGGACAGGTATCCATCTGGCATAATGGGTATGGCCCAAGGCGAAGAACCAAAGAAAGATTCTGGTCATTGCGTCTATGTAGAGCAGGAAGTCTCCCTCTCGTATTGGTCTCACATAGATCATCACCTCCAGTTCCAGCTGCAGGATGATGGACCAAAACTGGAAGAAGGGACACGCTTCAGCTCTCTGTGCACACCAGTCTTCCAGTGACATCTGATTGCACCCCTCTTCCATGCCTTTGCAGTGCTCGGTCTACGACTTCTGTTGAAGTAGATACAGGCTAAAAGCTGTGATCTGATGAGCGCGTCGGGTTCTTTGATACTCCTGTCATGAATTTAGCTTAGCGGATTATATATAAAATAGCAATTGATGACAGCCATTTTGGAAAATAACCGCCATTTTGAAAAATAGCAGTCATTTTGGAAAATATGGCCGACACGAAGGTCCGACAAGATCCAAAGTAGCATATTTGAACAGCCGCACTCAAAAACCTAAATTTTGACACCACTTCTATTTCTCTGGGCGGTTTAGTTCTTAAGACCAAAATTAGCTTTCAAAGGCGCCATCTTTAAAAATGGCGGATAAGAATATCGGCGAAGACCAATCGTAACATATTTGCCACCTTTGAACTATAACCAATGCAGTGACAGAACAATTACGGTTTTATATGCCAAATTTGTTAAGATATAGGGACAGTGAGTTTAGCGACCGCCATCTTAAAAAATGGCGGATGTGAATGTCGGAAAAGGTCAAAAGTTACATATTTGAAATCGTTGACCCCGAAAACCTATGTTTTGTTACCAAAATGACTGCTCTACGTGGCGCAGTTATTAAGATATGGGGAAATATGTTTTCGGCGGCCATCTTGAAACATGGCCGCCAACGCCTTCCAGTGCGAAATCTGAGATGGCCCTATATCCAAATATTTTTGTTTTCATATGCTCTAAGTGTGTGCCAAATGTCATGCTTGTATCATGAAATGCACAATTCATATACATATCGGCTGGGCTAAATGGGCTCATCAGAAAAATACTAAATGAAACATAATTCGTTGTAAACTTTAAGGAGATTTTTAAATGCAACTGAGGACACTATGTTCTTGACAGTATCATTGAGGACACTATTTTCGTGACATTATCACTGAGGACACTATGTTCGTGAGAGTACCACTGAGTACACTTTGTTCGTGACAGTATTACTGAGGACACTATGTTCGTGACAGTGTCACTGAAGACACTATGTTCGTGACAGTATCACTGTCACGAACATAGATTTCACGGCAGGGTTGACAAATGGCGTATCTAGTATATCAAAATATGTTTGCTGACATACGCCGAGGGGTGGGCAAGCCTAGTCACTCTTTAATTGTTCAGTTGTCCACCTTAAAGCTTTATGGCGCAACAGGACAAAATAATGAAGCCAGGATGTTATGGCCGCCTTCAATACGCCACTGTCTTGCATAACATGATTGATTATTGAATTCGAACACCAACCAATCAATTAATGAGCGCTCGCGTGCAAACTCTCTCTCTCTGATCAGAGGTTGCCGCACGAAGGCGAGGAATTCGAAGTAAGCTGCTATCGACAGCGAGCCGGATTCTCGGATTCCTAGAAATTCCCGGACACTGGCCGTCGCTAATTGCCAAGCAGCCGCCGGTCGTCGCGGCAAACGTCGTGTCGTGCGCACGCGCCTGTCGATTTCCAGGAGCGCGCAAGTTGCCTTGGCGACGCCGATGACGACCTGAGGGGCCACCCACGATGCGGCGAGCGCCTGAATAATTCATGACAGAGACGCGATTATTCCGGGGACGGTAATCGTCGGACGAATCGCCGTCAGTCTGCCGATCGCGTCCTACCTGACCGACGGCTAGAACAGGGTGCGCGTGCTCTCCGGCCTCCGGCTAAGGTTCGGCCAAGGATCTCATCTACACCGTGGAGAAGACATACGGGATTTGACGGGAAACGGACGTGTGACGAGAAAGGTAAGGGTTTTATTGTGCCGACCGAGTGGTTTTCTGGAGGTGATATCCTGTCGCATTTTGTGACTGTAAATGTACATGACATTTGCAGGAGGTTCTGCGCCTATGTCGCGTGTGTGTCTCTGTCGCTACCCCCGACCTTGTCATTTGCCGTGTTTGTTTTAACTGCCATATTTCGGGTTATTTTTCAATAGTTTCCAAATACTGTGTCGTAAACGACACTTGTGCCGCGAGGTCATCGCAGTGGCAAAAAGATAATTGTATTATTCTATGATAATTAAACATTGTTATTTAATTTGCAACAGATGGTAACGGTGGTGTATTCGAATTGATTTAATTACCATATAAATCACATGTTGCACGGGTTATGTAATCATAACGGAAATAATATGGATTGTTGCAAATGTTAATGAAACCATACCGAGAATAATACAGTCGCATGCCGCATGAACATCGTGTAGCTGTGTTGGCAATGGCAATCGCTCCTTCTCGATTCTCCAATCTAGATATATAGTAAGACCTAGAACTACGCCGTCGGTGAATAAAACGGTGTGTGCTATCTATAAACGAGCCTGACCATTTCGCTTTTCACCGACACAAACCGTCTCCACACCACTGTGCATGCTGGTAACGAGGTGTGACGTCACAGCATCATGACATGGGTCACGTCCGCCAGCATTAAGATGTTTCGTATACTGCAATGCAAGGCAACAGGAAGATTTCTCTAGTGCAAACATATTCAGGGTACTTCACTCGGGGACACATTGAAACACAAGGTTGAGCGGTCTATGACTAATATACAACGTTAAACTTGTCAATGTAATTTTTATGGATGAACATGCTGACTAGTTAAATAGGATGAATACGGCTGGAAAAGCCATGGCTAACCATTCTAATATTATGTTCTGTTGATCTAACATTACCATGGAACGTGCTCCAAACGAGTTGACGCAGCAACTGAGAAAGCCATAACTGCTTTGGTTGTTTCAAATCGGGGAACATTCAAGATAACACGATTGACGTTATCTGGGCTATCCGTACGGAGGTTGATTAGATGAAAGTGTTTGATATCATAGGTAATTGCATATATAGGCCTATTGACAACAATACGACATCGCACTGGGAGCCAATGCAGAAATTGCAGAACGGGTCCTGAGCGCAGAAACGAGGAGATGATAATTACCCTTACCAAGAAATGTTGCATACATTGACGTTTTGTGACGTAGGATATTACAATTGTCAAGTGCGCTGATAATACAAATATGCACACAACTTTAACCTATCACGATGACCACGTTAAAAGGGAATACACACACTTTTCCCTGATCAGCTGAACGACGACTATGCGTTGTATTTACAAAAACGGAAACTACGGTGCACTGTTTACGTATTTGCACATTCGCAATCCACGTGACATGGTCACGTAAAACTCTCGTTTCGGCAGTAGACCAACATTTAAGCCTACCTGTGCAACGTCAACTGAACGCAGGTTACTATAGTTAATATTAATAAGTTTTTGCTTTATGTAAATGTAATATTCCTTATTGGTGTTTGTTTAAAGCTGATGTAATGATTTCACGCTAATCAATCTCAAGTTTTCCCGTCAATATTGTGTCCCGACGAGAGTGGCTATGACGTCATTACTTCCGTCGTTACACCATACCTTGTTGTTATGAGTGCTGGTTTCAAAAACGAAACGTTTGCCAGTATTTACCCAATAGCACCTCTGATATTTTCTTCAATTGCTTTATTACAGTTATTAAATTAAAAAAGTTTATTACACATCATTTACACCTATTAATCCAGGTGCATGGATTACGGTTATGTAATGACAATTACAAAAGCCATTTTTGCACCTCACTACGTTACATTTGGTATTATGGATTACAAACGTAAAAGTCAGTAATATACATGAAGATTTACTGTGTTATGGCATGGTGCTATTACATTATGGAGGATACTGAGGATCTGGCAGCATTAACAATAGGGGTGGGATTGATTATATACAACCTACATAATGCGTGCAACCCCCGGGATCTGAGCTTAACACGTCCAACATACCTCAATCGTATACAAGTTGCCGTCAAAACCATAACCACTAACAGGGTCGCTTATGCCATTACCGATATTAAGCATCGCCGAAAAATTGGTGAGGGAATGCAATGTTTAATACAAATTAAATAAACATTTAAATATACATTAATTTGTAATTTAATATAAGGGTCTAGTTTGTATGATTTTGGTACCAGCGCGTCCACGAAAATATGATGTCACCCCTTTTTAATAACTTTTGTTATTGTAAATAATCGAATTCTTATTATATCAACAATGAGCGATCGATATTTCGCCGAAATGACGGTCGATAACACTGGTGTTGCTTCGTTGTGCGCGGTCGGAGTATCGTGTTGCTTTCAGCACATTTCTAGGTAAGGTTCTTTGTGAAATATATCTTGCTGCATGTAATCAGATATAATCATATGTGTCATATAGCCGAGTAGTGTTTTTGCACAAATGCATGTCAAGATGTCATGAACCGCATCGTTTATAAGACAGGTCTCGAAACAGACAGCTACGCAGTCACTTTAATATTGCGAATATAAACCAGTGTTAAACAGTGTAGTTATCTTTAATAACTATCAAACACGATTCTAAATTAACATTGTGGCGTTATAATTATAAAATGGTTTGTTGCATTTGCAAGACTATACTATATTAAATTGATGTTGAGACATTGTAGGCCTACAGCGTTAGGGGATCATCTCAGAACGCCGATGTCCGATATGAGATGAAACTACTTTCATCTGGCCACAGCCCCCCACACCTCACCTCAGACGAAAATATGTAAACATTGATTTGATGATACCAATATATTAACAGTATCGGTCAGAAGTATAAAATAGATCGATGTCCGACGCCAAATGAAACTGCCTCAGACACACAACCCCCAAATGAAAGTAATTTCGTTTGATATCAGACATCGATGTTCTGCGATGATTCCTAAATACATGAACCTCCTGATATCAATGACACACAATATGTAGTTTCACCGTCGAAGTTTATCTAGCGTGATTAAACATGTTATCAGCAAAGTTAGAAGCACGGTTGTGATTAATAAGATCATTCTATATCTCGATTAGAAAACAAATACTCACTAAACCTCAAGTATCACGCCATATGGCTAACAATATATTCATATTCACCATAGAACCATATCGAAAGCGATCGCTTGTAACAAAACGTATCTTACGGTCATTTCTAACGAAAGTGAATAACCCATAATTAGGAATATTTCTTTTTTAATTTATCAGCTGGATTAGTGCTTTTAGAAATAACATCGTATGCAATAACGTTGAATCGATTTATCGGAGGGTCAGAGAGAACATTTTATGTGTTACCAGACATTATTACGTCCACTGTGAGGCTGTAGCAAATCATCGATACATCTAAGAATTGTGATATTTTGTATCGCGATACGATACACGATGCGATACACATGATAACAATCATAATACCTATACGTTACATGCAAGCTTTTTAGATATTCCGATTTTACGAAACAATGTATATTCAGTAGACAGTAGTTTTTAGAGCTATATATAATGCAGTTCAAATGAACTGTGGTTTTCTTTTTATAAAATAGTGTATCGTTATGTGTCGCGATATGTATCGTATCGTGACACAGGTATTGCAATACATTATCGTATTGTGACACAGTTATTGTGATACATATCTTATCGTGACACAAATATTGTGATATACATCGTATCGTGACACAACTATGGCGACACGTACCATATATTGATACACGTATCGCGATACGCATCGTATCGTGGCCTAATTTCTCGTTACAACGTTAATGTACACTACACGTGATTAGCAATCCTGTTGAATTCGGCAAACGTCGATGTCATAAGTGCGACTGCCGTCGATCTTGAGCTGTGTAAATTAGATGGACGCCAGCGAGCTGGGCAATCGATGTTTGCCGGCAGGTATACGGAAAGAGCAGAGCAATATTGTCGCGGCGCAGCGCTGAGGTCGAAGGAGTAATGATTTCGTACAGCGAATGCGACCAGGCTGATACTTTTTCGGACGCTGTAAATAATGAACTTATGTTGCTTTCTCGCGAATGGCTTACGCTGGAGGCGTAGATCAGCTCAATTTGGACGTCAAAATTAATGCGCCGCGTATGAGATCCCGAGAGCTAGACGTTACGTTGCGGGGAATGGCGTATTAGTATAAGGATTGTCCTAACAAATCAAAAGGCAACGGCATCAAGCAAACCACCATGCGATGTGCAAGTCACGATTGAAGTTCGATATATAGAATATATGTGAAATGAATTTTGTTAATGTTTCAAGTGAAGGTTTCGTCGTATACAATACTGTTACAGTATTGCTTTTGCACACGATTGATTAACTATGATTTACGTAAGAATAGTTCACGTAGGTACGATGAAATAAACCGTTTCACTGAAACGTAATGTGTTATACTATGACGAGAAATTGTGGGTTTTGACTGTGGAATAGGAAAGTCAACTTAATTTGAATATCGTGTTTTGAAGAGTTATATATTCGAAATCATGCATAATAAAACAACGACAATTTATGATAGAAGTACTAGGGATATCAATGTTACCAGTTGTTATAATAACTTGTTTTTGGCTATATATTTACGATATATTTCAGATGGGGTAAGGGGAGGCGAACCATCACATTTTCAAGCTACATTTTAGTGACACAAAAGGTTATTGTAAAGGGGCCAAATGCTACCACCTAAATGCGACATTTGCCGTAAATGTTTACAGATTCCGAATCAACTACACGCATAAGCAACCGGGTTCACGGAAGAATAATTATTTTTATTGTTTCCTGTGTGGCATTTTGGATCTGACCAACTCCTTTTTACAACACGTCCTGTCTCAGTATGTAAGTGTGATAGCGCTTTTTCCAAGTATCCACGCTCTGTGTCTTAGCAACCAGTGTACCAGTCAAGAAGCTGTGTCCTTCACTTGACGATTCATGTGGTGTTCGCCAAGCATACGACGCATTCAAGCATTGGATAATTGCCCTTCCGACACGCGCTAGCGCCGCCGCCATTGCCTGGCCGTTGATCGAATCACTAATGCTTGCCGTACACTGTACAACTTTTGTTGCTAGTTGCGTGTTTGATCAACTAGCAACAATGTGTCGTGTCGAAGTTTTGCGATTGGGACTTCGTACACTGAACGGCTCTAATCAACTGAACATCGTACATTGAACAACAACAAAAGTTGTCGCAACTAGTGTGCGCACCGCCGCGATCGTAGCGTTAAGTTGTGGAACTGCATTTACGTGAGCCATCTGGTGTTGTACTGTGGTGTCTATTGAACAATGAGTGGGTTTTTTAAATAGTAGGTTAAAATAGCGCGTACGTCAGAATATCGGAAACGACTGCTATGCATCTCAGTAGGGGAAGGTTGGAACTCATGAACATAGGGGTGCTTTGAGCCACCCCCTGTAACTTTGGTAATACTTATCATACGTTTAATTATCCGAATTCTGCAGAAGCAGGTCATGCTACTGGCAACTTCACTGCCATTTCAATAACTACGGACCAAAAGGCGTGCAAAATTACGATAAAAAAATAGTTTCATAAACCATGCGTAATGCAATGTTGTTGTTAGTGGCATATTTATAATAAGGGATACATGTTCTGTCTGCTTGAAACAGTTTTTGACATGTTTTTTCTAATTTTCGATAAAACTCGTTTTGCATGTAAATTTGCGATCAGTTACCCTTGAGCCAGTCAGTGCGGGGTTCGATGAGCCGGTTCATGAATGCCAAAGTTGACTGGTGCAACCCCCCACGCACAGTTGTTTGCAGTCAACAGGGCATGTTGGTAGTGTTCATATATTTGTATATTAAGATCCGTTAACGTTAGAATATCATAAATAAAACAGTTTCCTGTAAATGCGGAATGCTACAATATCCACCGTGACGAAGTGTGTAGTAAACAATCGATAAGCTGTAAAATCGCTTGGTAATTAACGAATAACTTAGTTCTATATAATTATCATTAATTTCAACCGTTCATTGAGCTAAATTATCACAAAGAAGACGATCAATGCGTGAAAAGCCGGTTGGTTGGGGCATCTATTGTGTCAGAATCGTTTGTCAAGCTATAGTTGCTTCCAGACCGGTTAGTGAGCGATATTAATTAAAAGGTTGTTGTAAACAAGGAACGCGCCAACATCACGTAGATATATACATATGATAATGAACAGCAAATAGACTGTGGGGTAACTTAGTTTTACATAACTGACATTTATGTAAAGGAGTAATAATGCATGACAGGCAGGTGTTTTAA
>CM034544.1:45184197-45189197 GCA_020002185.1 Paraescarpia echinospica | reverse complement strand
CCCCTTTCCATTTCTTCATGCTGGGAGCCATTCACGTGGGAGGCGTGTAAATGATGCTATTATTGTATGGTATCAGTTGTTCCCTTTTCCTGATTTAAATATCAGCATAAGAGCTCTCTTTAGGAGACGGCGGTCGTGGATGCGAATCACATACACATGCATATGTTCATAAGCACGAGTTCTCATACAGATTAAACCTGCAACGCGAAGCAGGGGTCATTTTGTGCAATATCATTCAATCAGATTTATTCTTATACTGCAGATGAATGATCCCATAACATTTCTTGCGCAATAAAGGCAACGCTTTGTCAACGTCAGAAAATGTAATTTTCCAATAATCGATACAGAATGCTATATGTCGGCCATACTTTTCTGAACGATAATCAGTTAAAGGTAGGCTCTAAAATTGAGGTTGTAAAATTGCGCATCGAAATGGAAAATGTCACCCCGATTAATAAAATAAACTAAAGCTAGGTTTCAATATGGACGGAAAGGACATGATCATAAATAATACTTCTGTAGTGACGTAACTTATGGGAATTTCATATCCCATCTATATGCGGATATGACTTGAATCGCCTACATGGAGCTATTTGATTTTCCGCATCCGCGTGAAGAAAACCGCATCCGCCGATTTACATTGTGCGTAATAGAATCACTACGATTATGACATGTGACTTGAATGTTGGTGCAATCAAAGAAGTCATTGGCTTATCGTGAATCCCACACGCGATATCTCTATATGTACTGTTTCTGCTGTCAGCACGTCTTTCTTTTGCGTTCAATAATGTTTTCCGCAATGATATCAGTACAATAAACAACAACAACCCCACAAAGACAACACACAAACACACACACTCAAACAAAAACACGCACACACACATAGACACACACGCGCCCGCGCGCGCACAGACACACACAAACAAAACACAAACGCACACACACACACACACACACACAAACACACACAAACAAATACACGCACACACACATAGACACACACGCGCGCGCGCACACTCACACACACAAACAAAACACAAACGCACACACACACACACACACACAAACAAATACACGCACACACACATAGACACACACGCGCGCGCGCACACTCACACACACAAACAAAACACAAACGCACACACACACACACACACACACACACACACACACACACACACACACACACACACACACACACACAAACCGCGTGGAACCGCGCAGGTTAATCAAGCGTTTTGACACCTATCACACCGTCAACGGCAGGCAGGCAGGCAGGCAGGCAGGCAGGCAGGCAGGCAGGCAGGCAGGCAGGCAGGCAGGCAGGCAGGCAGGCAGGCAGGCAGGCAGGCAGGCAGGCAGGCAGGCAGGCAGGCAGGCAGGCAGGCAGGCAGGCAGGCAGGCAGGCAGGCAGGCAGGCAGGCAGGCAGGCAGGCAGGCAGGCAGGCAGGCAGGCAGGCAGGCAGGCAGGCAGGCAGGCAGGCAGGCAGGCAGGCAGGCAGGCAGGCAGGCAGGCAGGCAGGCAGGCAGGCAGGCAGGCCAACCGACCGACCGACCGACCGACCGACCGATGAATTAATAATGAATTACATAATATATAACTTCTATGATGATTCATGGCGACTTGCTCTTAAGTGTGAAGTGGGATAATACAATAATGATAAATCGTAATTGTTCGCACTCTTATACATTACATTTCGTAGATGTGGTGTGAATTTAGGCAACGAATTAGAGAGTTCTGCTGATTCCACGGAATGTTACACGTCTTCTAATTAACACAGTGGTACTTGACAGGAAATTAGCATGTGGTACCTTTCATCGGTAATCTGACGCACTGACGTTACCTGTATACTAGTAATCACCACCAACGATCATTGCTAAGACACAACTAATTGGAAAGTCATATTAGTGCATACATAATGTATCTCACTGCTTCCACATCAGTAGTGACGTTTTGAGTAGCGCGTCACTATATCCTGCTGCATGCTGCAGCTGAGCAAAACTGCCACCTACTTGGTGGTGACGTCACACCTGGTTGACAATGCAGACACCACTGACGCACATCTTAATGACACACAATTGTAGCACGCGTAATACATAACAATGACATAACTTTATTATTATATCCATTTTCGGCCAGAAGAAAAATCAGTGTCTACATATTTACGTGTAATACACGTAAATATATACACCGATTTTTCTTTTTCATTACATTATTTAAACTCACTCGTACGGTAACATGTTAAGACTATATTTAGTTTGCATTATGTAAAGTACTGATTGACTGGTTGGTTGGTTAATAATAATAATAATATTTTTTTTTATAGAGCGCAATTTCCAATAAAATGCTCAGAGCGCTGAACAAGAAGCTAATATCATAAAACATTAAAATTTAGCAAAGGTATGTGCACATGGTTGGTTGATATATTGTTTGATAAAGTAATTGACTGATTGTGAATGATTGATTGCTTGATTGATTACTTAATTGATTGCTTGATTGCTTGATTGATTGGTTGATTATTTGATTGATTGATTGATTGATTGATTACTTGCATGCTTGATTGATTGATTTGATTTGATTTGATTGATTGATTGATTGATTGATTGATTGATTGATTGATTGATTGATTGATTGATTGATTGATTGATTGATTGATTGATTGATTGATTGATTGATTGATTGATTGAAACATGTCTGTCATTATTAAATTAGCGCGCTAACTTTGAATTAGTTTAGATGCATCGCCAAGTGGCGATATATAATAATAAAACAGAATCTTAATTGACTCTTGTTCGGCTTCATAACGGGAAAGGTAGTCTGGCCATAAAAACATGATTTAACTTTACCGTCAGTTCGTTTAGACGTAGAACCCGCATTCGTCGAATGGTTTATTATAAAATTAATGTTTGCGTAATGCACGTTTCTAGTAGCATTACCACATGTAATAGATACCCTTAATAAAAGTGTACGAAAACGTTGACAATTAGAGGTTTTTAAATTGCCATTATTATTATTTTATGAGATTTGTGTCAGTGTAATCAAAGTTTACGAGTTGTTTTGAATGCTTTGCAGAAACGGAAAATACGTACCGTTATTTGCTGCCTTACTGGGAGTGTCAATTTAATCGGTTACAGTGATTCACGGTAAACAATCTTCGTCACGATGGAAAGTGCGAGTGTTTCCAGGCTGTCTTGTGAGCAGCCAGCGGTAGAGCCACTTTACGGAGCTTGGACAATCGAGGCTGTTTACGCAGATGCTATTAGCACTGCGCTAAAGTAATCATGTAAGGATAGTAAATATAACTACATTATGGCAGCTCGTTGAACGAATTACGAAACACGGTCTGCCCTGTACACACGAGAGACCAGTCAAATTAACAATTATGGACAACATCGTATGTTATGCATTTGGAATATAGCACCGCCGATCAAATGCTAAATGGTACCCAATGGAAATTTGTTGGAAAAAAACCCAGTACCGTATACATTACAAAAGTGAAGGTAATTGAAATGTACCACCAGCGACCATAAAATAAGTAGATGTTAAATGCTATCAAACAGAACGTTGTTGGCGTACATTATTGCAGACCATAATTTTACGGTAAATACACGCTATACTTTTTGTCATTGTAACCAGTGGGAAGTTGCTGGAATGCACTACGATCAATCATAAGGTAGGTAGGCTCAGTATACTATACAATAGAAAGTTGTAGGGGAAACTATCACTGACCATATGGTAAACAGGCGCTATACGATATCCAAAGGAAAGTTGTTGGAATATACTATTGTCTACCAAATGGTAAATATGATATGCTGTCCAATAGACAGTTGTTGGAATTTGCAACTATAACGAAGTAATACTTAATACTGCCCAAAGAATTGTTGTTGGAAAATATATCACAAGCCATATGGTAAATAGCCGTTATAAATTACTAAATAGAAGTCAATTTGAATGAACAACCGTCGACCATAATCGTACCGTATGAAGACGCTATATACTACTAAATGGATCGCAGTTGGAATGCATCACCAGTGACATCTGGTGAGATGTGCAAGACATGCGTGATATTTCCGGTTAATCACTCTGTTGACGCACGAAGTAATAAGATCTCACTCGAAGAAAATAACAGGATATTGTCTGCCAGCTTTCGCAAATCGGACCGCGGGGATTCAATTAGATTACCTAAACAGAACACGTTTACCGGAGACGTACATTGAAGCCAACACTAATAATAATTAGAAACTTGTGGCCGTCGAAGTTCGTTTGGCATGACGTACAAGGCCAATTACTGTTAATTTAAATAGAGAGTAATTACTAACTGCTAAAACAGGACATCTAATTTGAAATAGTTAGTCTTTCATCCGATTACGGTATCCTGTTATGACGTCATTTATAAAGGCGACGTAAACATTGCTTGTTCTGAGTCAGCTCAGGGTATTACATTATAGCCAAACCTACACCTGCATGCATCCGTTTGCTCATGTGGTATGCTAGTCACGCGATACTGTGAGGTGATAATATTCCATAATGCAACCATAAATCACGCACAACTCATGTAGTATCACTTATTTTATTTAACAAGGCGTGTAACTAATGAATTTGGATTAAAATATATCGTGATGTGTATGTGTGTGCGCGCGCGTGTGTGTGTGTGCAAGTGCGTGCGTGTGCGTGTGCGTGCGCGTGCGTGTGCGTGTGCAGTGCAGTAACCTGCAAATTAAAACATCCATACTGTGTTTTTATCGTTATTCTTGTACATATTTATAAAACAGTTTTCACAAAATTGTATCGTATTGGTGAATAATTAAATGCACGTTAATAAGCGACGGATTAGTAACAAAAAAATTGAGTTGCTTTTGGAATTAAATAGGAAATAATGTTCTAAATCCACGCGTAATATGATACAAAATCACGAGGGAGGACACTGCAGAATTGTGCATGTAATTGTCAGAAGCATGGAGGCTGTGGGATGATCCTACACAGGCTAGCAAATCAGTTA
>CM034544.1:45134197-45179197 GCA_020002185.1 Paraescarpia echinospica | reverse complement strand
TAATGATTGAACGTGTGTGTTATCTCACTAGATAGACGTATGTTGTATGGATACTCAACATCTGCTTTGGTTGAATCAACGTCGTACTTAAGAACAGGGCCTGGTTAACAAACAAAACTTTCCAGGAACATTTGGTCAGAGCTGTAACAAGTACATTTATTTTTGTACTTGAACCACTGCAAACAAACAAGTAAATTCAGTAGTCTGCAAAACAAACACTTTATTGAACAGGACAGGATCCTCAGCAGGATACAGTGACAGGTTCCTCAAACAAACTATACACACTATGCAAGACAGTGACAAAAGAAATAAAATAAAAGTAATACCATATTCAGTAGTGTGTACAGTGAACACTAAATATTGTCTACGACCAGGCGTGGGAGTCAATATGTGAGACAAAATATTGAAAACATGAACCAAGAATACATATAAACAACATTTATAGTCCCTAACAATACTTACTTTATTATTAAGATAAATCTGAGTAACCATTAGCAGTTTAAATTGTCACAGCGAAGGGAATGTTTTGGGACGCTAATGTGTGAATTTCGACGTGCGTTTATCACTAATGCAATTCGGGATGTTATTCAGGTCATTAATAGCTCGAACCTAAATCTAAGAACATGTTTTGTTCATATTAAGTGCACTTGCACCTTTTGTACAAATAACAACGTGTTATGGTGTAATATATTTACACAGCAAAATGAGGCAAGAATACTTATTAGCTGCGTAGGTCTAACACTAATAATTTACCGACCACGTATGTATGGAAGGTTCGAAGGAGATGTCCTGTACTCCGAACATATCTGGTATATCGGCGCACACAACAAACATATCAACTTAACAGTAGCCCCGTGAACTGACTTAATCTCAAACATACTGGATAAGTATGGCCTTGGATGTTGCAAATGGTTGTTTTCGGCTGATACTTCCATGATAAATCTTTGAACGCGAATGACATCAAATAAGTTTGGCAATGTTCACGCCACCTGGTGATCATGCCTGGTAATGGCAATGATAGGCCAATCAGAAAAGACTACCAGTTGTTGCGCCGGCTGATATCTATTTATATATATATGCTGGCGGAAACCAGTTCCGGGCTTCAGGCATTATTGTTCGTTACTAATATTTTGGGCTCCAAATTGTTAACGCATAAATTATGGATACTTCGTTACATTTATGAAAAGTACACACATTTGTACTTCGTTACAAGTAAAAGTACTCCTAAAAAAATGTACTTCGTTACTCACGAAAAGTAAACTTTTCTACTCTACAGTAACGAACTACTTGTACTTCCCAGCTCTGCATTTGGTATGGATAATGTATAGTTAATTACTCATTTCTATATAATAAACATCATATATCGTTTTAAAACAACTATTACTTTTTTCGTGAGTTGACCGTTGCAAAGAAAGTACATGTTACTGTCCAATGTTACATCATTGTTAAAGTAAGCACATTTAGTGTAAACCACACATATATATATATATGACTTGGCACACCAAATATCATCATATGTACCGAAACAGTAAATGTAAACAAGTTGCGAAAATGCCTAAATACTTCTGAGAACAGTGAATGCTTTATGGATACTATGGTTTTGTATGGATACTGTAAACCCGCACATTGGACAATCGACGTCCTACTGCATCAATATTCTTATAACTAGCTTAACCCATAACGAAATCAAGGTAAACATATCAAGGCATCGTAATTAGCATACGAATCAGTATTAAATTCTTTATGCTTATGCCAAATTGAATTATTCAAGGTCACACAGATCTCACAGCAGCGACTCCTTATCAGACATAATATATTTGTGCATAATAAACAAATAGCACCACCAATTTAACGTAATGTAATTGAAAACATTGTATAAGCGGCTGTATTAATGGATTAGTCCAATACGTGTCGTTTGTTGTATGGATACACAATGTTGTGTGGATACCAAGTCCCTCTACAGAAGCTAATGTATGTGCTAATCTCACAAACAAACCGCCCTAGAGCACATAGAACATGATCAACATATTACTAGTCATATCAATACATGTAACTGAAGTTAACACCAACAATTACACAGTAATTAATAAGTAACAGAAACTAGTAAATAATGGAAGATTACACTTTGAAGTTAGCAATTGTTGTTGTACAGTTCGTCAATTATATCATGTCACCAAAACATGTATACCTAAGAAACATTCGACATCATCGATGCAGCATTAGACTGCATTGCAATTTCAAATACACGTCCAACCGTTGCCCGATCAGATGGGGAAATGTCCATGAATGTCTTGTTGACATACACTGCACTGATTCAAACACTTTACAGAGGTTGTCCTCCTTGCCAATGTACATCTCATCGGTCTTCCCCCAGCGCCACTTGTCACGTGTTGGAGTAAGACTGGTGATGAAGAATTCGTCATCCTCTTTCTTAATGACTTTGGACACGTACCATTTCTTGCGGTGCACAATGGCCGTGTAGTCTCCGGGTGATGGCATAATGATGGGGTAGTGACTCAGCGGGTATGTCGTCATTGTTTGGTGTTGTTGTCTGATGGCCAGTTGCAGTGACGGACACCTTTGTCTGTACCCATCCTGAACACGTAGCGCAGAACTGAACATCTTTAAAACAGCAATCCTTGAAGCTGGATGTCTCCCTCATCCATAACTGAGACCAATAACGACCATCGCGGATGCCGACATGAGCCCATCTACTGGAGTTATTTTCCATGAGCAGATGATGTCACCTTTCTTCACTGCGTTTTCTGCCATCTTTTAGGCACCGTCGATGCCATCACAGGGTCCTTTTCCCTGGCCCGCCTCCAGCAACTGACCTCGCTTCTCTTGGGTCTGTTTAAGCTTACGTCTGAGGCTGCGCAAAATATTTGATACAGCAACGACCAGTCGTTGGCTTGGATTGACTTATCTTCGACGCCTTGGACTGAGGGCAATGTTTGGTGCAGGGAGTTGGCCAGGCGGTGTGACGCTCTCTGTGTTTGTTGTATATTTGTTTCTCCTGTCTAAACCTGCCTCGACGTTTCTGGGCCGTTATTGCCTTACGAAGTCGTTGGTGCGACATTGCCTCCTTCGACATCTCTGAGACTGTCTTTCTGTATTTCTGTGAAAAAAAAGACAAAAACCCTAAATTATTCAGTAGATAAATAACCACAGGACGACACTACACATTTATAATTACACTGAAATGGCTGACATAAATACAAAACATACACTGATTAAAATCATCTGTAGAATAGACACATACGAATAATTAAAATAATTTATGTTGATTTTTTCACCACTTCTAATGACACATTTATAAAACAAAATTACACGCACAGCTGTTCGTTCTGTCCCTTCTTTCCATATTCCGGGTTCATCTGACGCTTTTTTCCCGCAACCGCAGCCTTCTTCCTCTGGTCACCAGTGGACACTCGTTTCGGTGGCATTCTTTAAGTCTATGGTGAAAATAAGCAATATGTACCAGAAAAACAGTACCTTTGCACTATACTACACAAACATAGCTAGCGTACACTCAAAGCATGGACACTGGGACATATGTATTTTCGTCTTCACCTAAACACATTGTTTCTTATTTATTTTGCACCTATACAGAAACAATTGTGGGAAATGCTTAACAATATGAACTATAACAGCGGAACAACTAAGTTGACCAACCTGACTTCAATCCGACCAGAGATACAGGCACAAACACAATTTCAGAAAATTAGCTTGTATCCGTACAACAAGATGTGATATCGAGTATCCTTACAAAACGAGTCAATAAAGTACACTATTTCACACACACATTAATAATTCTGGCCGCTCGTATTATGTATGACTTGAGAATGTAGAATATACAAACAACTGCCATAGACAAGACAATATGTTTGCGTAACTCAAAATAACACGTAGCTTTTGCGTTGTTTACGCAAAATTCCAAAATCCAAATACATTATAATTGAACATATCCCACAAAATATAAACCATACGTAATCATTATTAATATAATACCTTTACATATTACATAAAGTCATTATGAAGCACACATTTACAACTTTTCTGTACAACCGAGTATCAGTACAAAAAACATGTCGCTCCGTATCCATGCAACAATCATCTTCAGATCGGCATTAATGCAGGTATCTGTGAAAGTAGACTGGCTGTATTTACCGCTCATGCGAAGCATATTTGTTTCAAAACAAGCCTGTACGCGATTAACTCCTAAACGCTTTGTATTTTATAAACCCGCATTACCTATAAGTAATACCTGTCAAAATTACAAATTCATCTAAGCACAAAAGTTGTCAGAAATTTTTTAAAACGTACTTCGTACTGGTCGATTTCGTTCGATTCGCAGAGCGTCTCTAACCACTCTACCAATGTAGTGCAAGTCAACAACACCAGATGGAATCACTATTCCTCATTCCCATTTTAACACCGTGCATGTTGTGTGGATACTATTCGTATGGATATGGGAACACTTTCGAGTGGTTGTACATCGACCGAACCACACAATACCAAGAAAAACAATAAGTGCTGACATTTTAAGAGTAGTCATATGGATACGCCTTTTTTACCACTTTATAAAAATATGATATGTTACCCATTCGCGGAATTATCGTCCCAACAATAATGTTTTCCATTGTCAGTGGTCTTTCATAAGATCAAGTGGAATGTGTCAGGTGTAATCAAGTCTACTTATATATATATATTGTATGAAATCCTAGCATACAAATTGCATGCTGTATGGATATTGTTTAATTTTACATTACAATAAACAAATATGTACACTTTGCTTCTGAGTCTAGCCAAACAACGTTTATAGTCGTTATAGCTAAAAACAAATACCGTACATTATAATACGTTTTGAGAAGGTTTGCCAGTCTATCATTAAACATACTACTCACGTTTTAAAAAATAATACGAAATTTCCGACTTTACGTCAAAATCGACCATATATATAAATATATATATATATATATATATTGTCGTTATATAATTAAGATTTATATATATTATATTATATATTATATATAATATATATATATATATAATATGATATATATAAATCTTAATTATATAACGACACTATATGGTGTCGTTATATAATTAAGAGTTATATATATCATATTATGTATTATATATATAACATATATAATATACATATACCAATTATATAATATTATATTAAAATAAATTTTGCGAAATACATATTGCTAAACAATGAAACGTACGTGAAGAAATGTAGGATTTCTAGTTGAGAAAATTTGTTAAACATGTTTGTGCTGAATATAAATCCCCTACCTATTTACTGTTAGTAAGCCATATTTATTGTGAGATGTGCTAACATTCATAATTATAACGCGGCATCCAGTGGTTAGTCCTATAACATTCAGCCCAACCTACAAGTCGATCGAACTGACGCTGTTGAATCCTTTGTCTGAGCTAGCGCAATCGGAATTGTCTTCGTTCTATATTCGAATGCAGATTTCTGGAAACGGGAGCGGTCGGGTTATCGTGCCGTAGTTGACATTTAGCCGCCGCGGTGTTCTGTGTTTGTCGTTGCCTGTGGGACATTCAGAATAGCCGTGACGCCGGTTTTGATTCCCGCCATGCGGCCCACGCTTTACGTCAGAGGAGTGCACGTGAATGTAAATGACCGTGTTTACGTGCAGAGTGGGAATTGCGTAGGCTGCTAGGCATTCGAGTGCAGCATTCGCAGGCGACGGCACAGAACATTCCGAGATCATAGTTTTGTCGGTTAAAATATATGCAACAGAGAATGTGCTTTGAGGAAATCAGTCGCATTATGTGAGTGACAGATCTATACAGTGTCACGTTGGAATCTACTTCACAGGAATGGTATGGCAATGGATGTGGATAGTGAATCGAGAGTAGTTATGTTGACGGACGGGTGCAGATTGCCCGGATACGTCAGGTAGAATCGTAACACACGTTGACGGGTTACACCCGCCAATAAAACGTCTTGCCCGTCTAGGAAGGACTCAGCCCATCACTAAAACGGGCTGATGATATATGACGGTATCTAGATCAGTCCTTGGCGAGGGATGAAGGTAAATTATGATTATATACATGTATATATGTATACATACATATATATATATATAAACATATATGTATGTATACTATATATGTATATATATACATATATACAAACATACATACATACGTACGTACGTACGTACATACATACATACATACATACATACATACATACATACATACATACATACATACATACATACATACATACATACATACATACATACATACATACATACATACATACAAACATACATACACACACAGCTGCATTCGTTCAATCAAGTAATCATTATTAATTTATGTATTCGCTTATTTCACAACCGGAAACACATCGAACGGATTTTAACTTTTCCTACTTGGAGAAGGTGTAAATTATTGGAACCGACACACTCAGATGGAAGCGATAAGTAGTAGTGTGCGGTACGACTAATACATGAGACGTGCGTGACAAGCCATCGATTCGGCGGCAAACACAATGTATTTTGAACAATCTTTCTGACGATTGTTTTCCTGATTTACATAACACGGTTACGTGGAAATGACAACTGACCATTATCAGCAGATTGATGCAGCGTTTTTATAAAGTAACTTCCAAGACACGATGTCCCCCATTACGTGGATATTGCATCTTAGGATTAGTGTCATTACGCCCTGATGTATTGATACTTCCGACAAGATTAATAGGGCTACAGCCAATATTGTGCGTGTGCTAGTGACGTGTACTTACCGGCGTGTCCTGCCGCCAAAACGAGTGTATCCGCAGGGAATGTCACCTCCGCGAGCGGCCACAGAGACACGCGTTCCCCGAAATGCCGTAGGGAGTTTTCTTCCCTCGACGGAAAACGATGGTAGATTGGATTTTCAGCCTGTTACGTTTCACATAATTGCATCTGTAAAGACCACCTGATCCGGTCGGAGAGGCCTCGTGTGTGCAGCAGGCAGCAAGTGTGTCCTGTGAAGACCACCTGATCCGGTCGGAGAGCCTCGTGTGTGCAGCAGGCAGCAAGTGTGTCCTGACTAGTTGCACACTGTGCATCGTGTCATCAGTGGGAGAGAGAGAAAGATAAAATGAAAGAGAGGAGGGAAGGTGGCAGTGAGGAAAATAAAGACAGATGGTAAAAAGGTGAAGAAGGGTGGATGGAAGGAGGTAGAGGAAGGGAATGGAGAGATGTCGACATCCACTGATCTAAATTCAGAGTTTCGCAAAGCGATCAGCCAGGGGGTACTGCTGGCCGGCACTGACGTAATCAGCAGCAGCGACCCCTGGCGCGCGAGGATGGTTTGATTATTTTATGTCGAATACGTGTGCGGCGTTACGTAATTAAACTAGCAGAAGCGATAATTTTATTTCGCTTAGATGCTGCAATTCTCGAAGTCTGATATCCGGGCGTACATTTTCATTCTGATCCTTTATAGGGGCTAGTGGCGGTAACGTGATTATGTTTCTCACGCCTTCGTCGTAATTAACGTATCCAGAAACTGACGTCACAATCATAATTATTCGAACACGACCAACGTTGTTTGGTCGAGTGCGGTCGACGAAACGTATAACAATGTTGACAACAATGTTGACAACAATATTGACAACAATGTTGACAACAATGTTGGGAAATGTCGGATGTGCTATAGTACAAGAACCATTGTTGTTCATGTACTGATAGTGTGACAAGAATACGAACCCACACCAAAATATAGTTCGACTAACATTGCGACACATTTCTCGATTTGATTGATTCAACATGTAAAAGGTTTCAGCATGTACATTAGGCCATGACAACTACAGTATTCGATCGACCTTAATTATGTTTCACACAGTATTGAACGCATGTAATAAAATATACACTTTTAATTTGTTGTCAAACCTGTGTAACGCACCTGAACCAGATTAAAGGGCGGTGATAATAACAGTCCAAAAAAGACATCGTGACGCATATTGATCGTTCTATTTCCACTGTCCACGCGTGCCTTCGACTGGGAGATTAACCGCTCGTGGGCGTCTACGTCAGTAACGAACGTGACCTACTGCGCTTTCGAGGCGCCCAATACATCAGCTCAGGGACATGTTTATGACAGAAATATTGCTAACCTCAAAGAACATTAATCACGAGGCCGTTCCACAAATGCGTCTAAAACTGTGAGCCGAATGTCTTTTCCGTTAATTTCATTAATACTGCTAGCGAGTTTCCATACTACATTACATTTGAGATGACGAATTCATCTTACACCATTATATAGTTAGTCACACATTATAGACTATAATATATCAAGCGTCAATGGTAATAATGATCATATTATATAACACCCTTTTCAGCCTAAGCTGTTCAAAGGGGCTGGCTATCCAAGTTCATTAAAACAGGTTATACATCTTAAACGCATTTTTGTCTAGAATATGCAATTGGAAGTTGATGTATATAATATGCAAATTACAATAATTAAATTATCAATAAAATACACACTCACACAAAACTCTCTATGGGTGTATAACACGTATGGAAATAAAAAATTCCTATAAAATGTCAAGGACTAGCCTAAAATATCTAGCGAAAACATGTACGTCTTTAGTCATTTCTTATCGGCATCGGTCGTTGGAGCCAGGCAAAAACCAATTGCGATGTTGCTCCATAATTTGGGTGCAGCTACAGAGGAGGCTCTGACCCGAAGCTGGGTCCTGGACAAGGGCACCTCAAGCGGCAACCTGTTCTCAGAACGAAGTGTCCTTCGAGGCATATGATGTACCATCATGTCCTTGATGTGTGAAGGTCTTCGGTTCGCATGTCCCTGTACGACAGAGTGAGCCGTTTAGATTGCACGCAATACTTTGCGGGCAATCAATGCGTTCGAATAATTCGCACGGACATAGCGGGTCGTTGATTGACATCTCATTTGGCGTTCGACTTCTCGTTGAGTTTTGGTCTGAAAGCTGCACTACTGTCTCACAAAATAAACAACACGTGGCATATAACGTGATATAACAGCCGGGGGATAAATCACAAGTCAAGCGAGCTAGATAGATTTAGGAACACAACGAGACAAATTCAGTCATACTCTAGACAAATAAAAATACTGACCCGAACGAATAAACTGAAAGAAAAAGTCAGTGTAAACCAGTGTTCAGTCGGCGATGATAGAGTCACGTAGCGCACAACAACGTCTCGCTAATACGCGTGGTAACAACGACTGAGGCTCGTAGCTGGAAACACGAAGCGGAAGCAAACCGCCAGGCGCTCTAAACATAGCAGCGAGAAATGTCGGTGAACGCGGGCATGTTATTGGAGTCAGTGTGGTCGATACAGGCGACTCGACGGACTTGTGGTTGATGTCCCTCCCTTTTGTTACTTGCCGGTCGCGGGAGTGACGTCACTTCCGCTCCCGCGTCGTGTTTTCCTGTTGTTTACCGACTTGTCTGCTTCAACAATAGATGTGTCAATTATCACTCAAGCACAGAATCGGCTGGCGCGTCATCGAATGGCGCAGTGAATTATTAGGACAAAGTACAACTAATTTTGTTAGCGCTCATGTATTGCGTAGGATATCTGCCACGGGTAGTGTTGTCAAACTATCAGCACTAGTTTGCGAGGATGGTAGCATTGAAATCAAGCTGACACTTTCATTATAACACACCATGAAAAAGTCCGCGTGCATAAATAGATAAAATTTAATCCGCCACAGCGAACCGGTAAAAAATCGCATGGGTCAAAATTAACTGTCTAAGTCATATTCCATCAATTTTATGATTTTGGCATCAATGCATACTTTATAATACCATACGTTATTATCCACTTTATTTTCCTCGACAAACAATCCCAAACTAATAAAATACATGCATTTATTAACCCATAGAGTAGGACACTGTACAATATGAGGCCAAATGACCTCCATTCTCGAAACGTTGCTTCTAGTAAGTTTGCTTCAATTTTTTACAATAAATAAAAACAACTGAAGATATTTCAACAACTATCATTTTAAAGCGCGTGATCTGTGGAAACCAAAAATATACAAAATGTTCACGATTTTGCGATTTCGCACCGTCTCTGCTGAGGCGGGTCACAACTAAATATGCACGAGCACTTATGGTAGGAGTTATGGAAGAAATCGTACAATATAATTTGTTCTTCGACCCTGGATATTCGGAATTGCGTATAATGACTTGAGGTACCGCTGGATCACTTAGGAAGCATTACACAATCATTGATTGCGAAACGTAATCAACTTCTATTGTATTAAATAATAACTGCGCGGTGATTGCTGTACGGGCAATGCAGTTAGCCGCGACATAAATCGATATGCCGAAGGACATTGCGTGAGCCGCAGTAACTAGCCTCCACCACGCCCTATCGTAAATCGCTCGACGGATTTGATTCAATGTCACTTTTGTTACCTACTCATTTTAGTACTCCGCGTGATACGCGTGCGTGCGTATGTATGTGTGTTAGTGTTGCGTGCGTGTGGTGCGCGTGTGTTGCAAGTCTGTGCATACGCCTTTTAAATGTGTACCTAAACTTCCTTTTAAGTTAACATATTAATAGCATTTATTTACAATTTGTTTGTTACATATGTAATTTATGATTATTTACTTTATTTGTATATTACATTAATATATATATATATATATATAATTGATTATTATTAATAAAAATCAGATATTATATATATAATTATTAGTAGTATTGTTATTATTATGTTACATTATATTACTAGCTTTTGGGGGCAGTTTTTGTATGTACTTGTAAGATAGTGCATAGATTTTGTGTCAAATATTTGATATAAGACGCACTGAGCGTTCACTTGTTCAGTTTGTTATTTATTGTTTGTTACAATTATTTTTACTAATAATATCATTATTGATAACGGATAGTTATAAGGAAACATTCATACTATATACTGTCATTACAAACGGCGTTCACCTGTTAAGCATACTCGATGCAAGAACCCGCTGTTGGGGTACTTCATATACGATACATCAAAGTGCACTCTGTGGCTGCTTCACTGCGATAAAGCACGATCGCTGCAAATGTTTATTGCAACTTGCAAATAATTCTCCGTGCATCCAGGGATACCCATTGTGACGTATGGCCGCCGAGGTCAAGGACACAGCCTCGTGTCAGTCGGCACGCAGCAATCGTCCAGGGCAGCGAGACTGAGTCGTAATGCATCGACACTGGATGCCTAGACAAAACGACTCGGTCGTCTGCGAAACGGCAAACGCCAAAAAAAGCTTCGTTTTTGTTCCGCCTACATGTAATTTCCGCAGTGTGACCTTCCATTTTGCAGTTAGACAGATAAGAGTCACCAGTCTGAAAAACCATTGTGACATGTTTGCTTTTATTAAACCCAGGGGCCTAGACGCGTTATATTATAAGAATCATAGCCGATGCAGACAAAAGCATGCATCATGCCATTACTTGTTGGCAGGCGACTCGTGTAAAGCGCTGTGATTTAATTTACGATAGCGCGATAAATATCAAATGGATTAGACGTTTCAGCGATGTATCCAGGGGTATCGTTGTTTCGCATTGAGGAGAATAAAACGTTCGTGTTACATTGACGTATCGATGTCCAGGCGCAATTACAGTTTATATTACACGAAGCAAATACACTGTTGCAATACGTATTTCACTCTGAATCTCTGAAGCGCGGGTAGTGTAGTGGTTAGCACATTCGCCTGGCATGTCAGCGCTCTGAATTCGAAACCCGGACCGGACAGGCATGATATTTATTGTAAAAACCTGGCTCTCAACATTGGGACTGTGTATCCCTCGTGACACGGAGACGATGTTAATGTCAGTCCCGTCACAATTTGGGACGTAAAAGAACCACTGAGGACGACAAGCATCCTGGCAGTGACCACCTTCAGTGCTAGCATATAAAGGTCGGTTTGGCGATAATGTTCTGAAAAAGGCTGACTAATTGAATGAGACCTCATAAGATCATTACATTGTAACCACAATTATATAGACTAGTCAGTTAATTGAACGTTGCCGAGCGCTGGAAACAACTAGGACTAGAACTAGTGACCCCCAAATAGTGTCTGGTGTCAGCAAAGTGGTACAAAATTACGTATGAGTCCTGTTAATACGATTATCATTGGTAGCTTCAATGGCGATTACGAATAACGCAACAAACATTGTCGCTTCAATCATTTCCCAGCAATTGTCGAGGGCACTGTTAAAAACAGAGTGAAATAGATCCAACCCGCAAAAACTCCTCATAATATAAGAGTTCATTTTTCCACGACCAATCACGTTTCCTCGTTAACCTATCCTTTTGCGGTGATGATTTTGTGAACAACGTCGGTCGTCATGTCTTCAAAGGGTAAATGCAAAAACTTTGGTGGTTAGCCCCGTCTTTCTCAGTTACATCTGCGTGTATTGCATCAATGAATTGTATGGAATTTGAACGTTTCGAAAGCGCAACACACTGTTTCGGGCTTATTAACGGTAATAATTTGGTTACAGTATAACTTAAACATGTTTATTTTTATATTAAGAACGGCATAATGATCAATAGTAATACACGCAGAACGGACAATATTGGTTTAATTCGATTTTATTGTATTGTTCACTGACCACGTTTGCTAATAACCACGTCTGAGCTGATGGTAGTCAGTTATCACAAGGGTTTAAACTGCTAACAATTTGTTCAGAATAAAATAGCTACCAAGGATGTTACAAAATGTAACGTGCCAGTACTGCTAAGAAGGGCAGTTACACAATCTCCTTGATTTTGTTTCGCCCAATGCCAATTCTAAGATCACTGCATTGGCTCCCTGTGCGATGTAGCATTATTTTCAACGTCTGTACAAGCCATTTCATCCAAACTACCTGCATTTCTACGTCCATTGCTCACTGGAGCAGGAAAGCCCAGACAGCTACCGTCGGCTTGTTCTAATCGACGTTTTGTTCCGCTAATTACGACGAACGCTGGAACATGAGATTTTTCGGTTGCCGCACCTATTCTGTTGAATTCATTTCCTGTCAACATTAAATCAGCACGGAATGTAGTTTCATTTCGCCGTTACCTACACAGTTATCTTTTTGATATTGCCTATCCTCTTTCGCTTCTTAGCAATTCCTTCTAATCCATATGTTGATAACTTTCATATTGTATGCGATTATGAGAATGTTTAATCGTTTGGTTTTGTTGCGCTATTGAGCTCGGAGTTTCAGATAATATTGGCGATAAACAATTATTATTATTATTATTCGCATGCGGGGAGTGAACATGCTTTTCTGTTTTTGTAAGTTATTGCGACTAAACTTTAAAAATCGTCTATTACGGTAGCATTATTATGAATTCAACATTGAATCAATAATTACCTAACAGTCTTCCTGGGAATAATAACAATTCCACGATAGGGCCAACTATAACAATACTATCTTAGTAGCTTTGCCAGTATAGTAATATCATTGAAATTGTAATAAAAATAACGCAATAACAACATCGCAATAAAACAAACCAATAGTCTCTATTGCGTTGTGTTATGATGCCTTAAATAGTTGTTAACTTCCATCATCTGTTTGGCCGCTGTTTAATTGCGAACGTGCAATATATATTTCACCTCAGCTGGCATGGCCTTTATTCTGAACCGCAGCGATTGCTATAAATGCTTGAGTTAACATCAAATCTCACATTTATTACATCGTTGCTTCCTTCCTCGTCTAACTGTCAACACACATCGCGTGATTTCAACCAGTGAACACACACACTAATAGAAACCCTTGGCAACGGAATTCGCAAGAAGGTCGTATAAATCTACGCTACAAATCAGCTCGGCTGTTGCCATGCCTTGCAAACAGAGGCATAATTTTTATTATAATGTTGGCTCAATGACAACACATTTCGTAACCTGGTTAGCCAGATAACGTCGGTATATATATGTTCATCTGCTAGCCTCGAATATCCTAGCTCCGTGGAGTGGCGTTGTAGCAAAAAATCCTGAAGTTGTAAAATAATGCAGTTCCGGCCCTTCAATGCGCATGTCCGGAAATAGAAGTTTGCTGTGTAAGGGAATAGTCTGCCCTATTCTTAAAAAGTATGCGTAATATTTTACTTAAATGGTCCCAAACCTATGCTGCAACCCAGGTAGTACCTACCCGACCGATGCTGCTAATAATATCGGCCAGTTATGTAAAAGATTGCCAAAATATGAATCTAAACGTTATCATGAATATTGGCGATGGGATAGGTGTAACATTATTAGAATGTTGCTCATCTGAAACATTTGGAAGAAGGACATATGTGGAAGTATTTATGCTAGGAAACTAAGGTGATGTAAGTTAAATATTTTGCTCAAACTTTTGAAACACATATTTAGTGCTAAAATAATTTATCTTTCGGATGAGAATATTTCCATACACAGCGCACTTTCAATTCCAGACATGCGCATTAAGGGCCGGAACTGCAGTATTTTTCAGCGGCAGATTTTTCGCTACAGCGTCACCCTTTATGCATGTAAGATAGTGTTGATCCAAACACGTATTGGCGTTGTGAAAACGACGCATGGTTACACCGAATTAATGATTCTCCGGCTATGTGATCAAATATGAGGAAACACCTGAAAGTGTATAAGAAACATTCGAACCAACTATAAATTGTGATTATACTTACGAAAGGCACACCATAAAATAGAACAGAACTGCAAATGGTGACATTAAAGTTGCGGGTTCAAATCCCGTAATGTTACACGTTTTGAACACTTATTTTGGGATATATAATGTTATTTTCTATACAACTGTTAGAAGTGTGTTTGCATTATCAAAAACAAGGATCATTTAACCGCAAGGAGTGGCTCTATCATCGAAACGATGTGAAGGCGAGTGACGGCAAAGATCAAACGATTTATCTGCGGCCAGACTCTTACTTCCCGGCGACTTCACACAGTAGGGTTAAAGTCTCCTAAGCGATGTTGCATGTGTTCATTTGGCATTCAAACAAGATCGTTTAATACACAATCCACGGTAACGGATTCTTCAGGACAGTAAACTGAATAACCACACATCATTTCGTATCTTGCCGTAGCTCTCAAACAAACGCATTCTACGACGAATTGTTCCGCAAGATGGTCAATTACATACCGACTGGAGCGTTAATATCACAATTGCAGTATGTCGATGTTAAATTAGTTTACCTGGCGCCATCTGCATAGAACATTACCACTCATTTTTTTCGGATAGATTAAATATATTATAGAAAGTCATAACTTATTGCAAACACGCAAATCGTTGCGGTTTTTCGATATGTCACTAATTGGTAGATCAGAGGCCAATGGACCAAAGACGCGAATGACACAGACGTAGGCGAGTGAACCTGGACACCTCGGAAGAGATTCAAGTGTGCTGTCCAACGTTAACGTATAAATGTATAGATAACAGCCATGGCTTGCCAACAAAGCCGTCGTTCACGGAGTGTAATTCGCTTTATTAGTGGTCGTCGTTAAGTTACAACGCACAGTAGATTTACCACAGTTCATTACGCTTTGAGCGGATTCGGAGCGTCGGCTAACATTCGAATCACGCATCGCTGATAAAAGATGTCCCTTTTTAGACGGAAATCGAGCAGACACCACAAACTAACGGAAGCTTGATCCTTTTGGCTATCCTGGCCTACCGAATCAAAACTAACAGTTGTTTTATCTTCGCTTCCGGTTGTTGACGTCATTGACTAGATATTTTAGAAGCACATAAGCCAACTTCGTCAAATACTGTAGTTGTAGATTGAAACATTCGCATCAAAGAATATCCGTTTATAGGGAGGGATTCCGATCGTTTTGATCGTGACATCATGCTTTACAGTATTATAATCAATATATGTTACACTATACAGCCGCCCAAATGTGTGTAAGGGTGCAACAATTTTTTTGAATTCAATGTTTACGAAAATAGCCGCGCTGTCATTCAAGTCCGCAAATAGGGAGCTCGGACGATATCAGAAAAAGCAGAACGGCAACAACCAAAAGGCGATAATCTTTGTCAAAACAGCGACAAGGTATAATATAAAACTGCGAAAAATATTGGTCAAAACGGCGACAAAGCGCTTCGTAGCCGTTGGAGATATACACGAGTATTGTTTGATTTATCATCGTTTAGGTTTATTTCCGAAAGCATCGCGCTGCCAAGTAGAAACATGGACTCCTTCCGAGAGCATATATATTTCGGCAGAAAAAGGGTTTATTAGAACACAAATTGTCGGTCAATACCTTTTAATAGGTATAATGTCTTGTGTCTACTGTATAATATGTTTTTTCGATAACCATGATCTGATTGACTTAGATTTAAACTTAGACTTAACGACTCCCTTGTCTACAGACGCATGAGGCAGTTAAATCACGCCATCAAGATATGTCGCTTGCTAGTGTTCTGACGCCGCTCCAATTTGTGTTGACCAGCTGTAGGTCGCGGTCGATTGTTTGGCGGCAGTTCATGCTTGGTCATCCCCTCTTTCTCTGGCCAGCTGGTATCCACCATAGCGCTTGTTGGGCAGGTCTAGTAGGTAGGAGCGTTGGACATGGCCGAGCCAGCTCATTCGCCTTCTGCAGATAGTAGATGAAGCCAGATGTTGTCCAGATCGTATCCGGATATCTATATTCGTCGCATGGTCGCTTCACTATATGCTGCTGGTCTCCCCTGTGTTATATACCCACCGATATACGAAATGTGTATATACAATTGTTGGTCGGGTACTTTAATTTAATATGTTAATTTAGTTAAACTGCACATTACAAAATAGTATGGTTGGAATTATTGACACATCAAATAACCCATCAACAAAGTGTGCAACGGTCTTTAAATTATTCGCTGCCGGTAGTCATAAAACAGAATAAATACGTACCTAAAAGAGTACTGACACACCCTATATCGATGGGGCTTTATCGTGTTCATATGTTGTTAACCTCATGCAAAAACGGGACTGTTACACAACAGAAACGTGTGCCTTATGTCACGTAAACCCATTTGCAGACGCTAATTGGATTTGAAAATGCTAAGAGCTTCTAGTCTCTCATAAACCCGGGCCAACGACACAGCGCCACTCGTTCACAGACGGCCTTCATAAGACGACCAGAATTACTAACGGAATTGCCAAAGCTTTCAAAAGTGGTAGCGATGCAGTTTTAATCATCGTCCCTGATAGAATGACCGTTCCAATTTTTCGTGAGATTGCAGTTTATATTAAATTAAGTGCGTCGTACCAAGTCTTGCAACGATGAGGTTGTGTTTGGTTGTGGTAAAACCGTAGAGTAAGAAACTATTGCAACCTCGCTTGAGTTAACACTATGCCAAAGCCTGAAGCAAGAGATTTAACTTGTGACACATAAAACAGATGTTAATGTAACACACGCAATAATAACCACTATTTCACGTGAACTGCATAATCCAATGTCCACTAAGCAACGTTCGCCACAATTGTGTTATGTAGTTTTTTTAAATCATCGGAATAATTATTCCAACATAATTTTTGACCGGATCTGCTAAAAGTTCGACGAAACTTGGTCCGGTTGTTCATCCTTTCCAAATTTACCCGGTCTAATTTCAAAATAAATCGTTTCGATATTGGTAAGAGACATATCGTTTTGTATTAATCTGACTGTATAAATTTTAATTATTTTATTGCATCCATTAAAAACAATGGCACCTTCACATTTGGTGCAGCATCCTTAGAATTGTCCAGCGTCATTTACACTTCCTGTCAGACCTGTACAATCGAACACCATATCAATTTATCTAGGAAGCATTCAGCCACGCTCCAATTATTTTGCGAAGATTATCCATACATAAATGTCCACTACTGTCTATAGCTAGGTAATTCATTCGAATCGGAGTAACGCGGGTGAAGAACTTGCCCAATATATATCGATTGAGAGTCTGGTACTTTATCTACTACGCTACAGCGGCTCACATGAATGTTACACACAAAACAACAAACCTGATTTGCAATGAGTTAAATCGAATAACGAGTTTTACACACCTTATTGTTGTGACCGAACCATCCCTGTGGTTCTAACTTTTCTGCATGTTATTTTAAATTCAGAGTTACAAGGAAATCGTTTACCAAATGATGTATTATTCAATTTTGTTGATGTTATTAACCGCGAGTCGTCGAAATCTTTGCGGACTTCGTTTCGCGGAAGCGTGACAATAAATAATCATTAACCAACCTTTGAAGGTCGTGCGTCAACATGTAGACATGATGCTAGATACGTTTCGCTTAATTGGTTGAATCAAGGGTGGCCCCACCACATGGCTAGGAGTGTGGCTGGAGTGGTCATGAAACAGGTGGTTTTGAAGGCACATCCAATCTACAACGCGACGTGATTTCTGGAGTACGTCTCTTGTTTAGTTCGTAGAATGGCTGTGTATAATGATTCCGTACGGTTATGATTTGTTTTTCTCAGTTAAGAAAGACAGAAGGACTAGAGGACATGAAGTCACATTAGTAAAGGAGCAGTGCAGATTGTATATAAGAAAGTTCTCATTTTCACAAAGGAGTGTAAATGAATGGAACAGATTATCTGCTGACTGTGTGGGTGCTGGTTGCGTGATTATGTTTAAAATAAAATAGACACATACATCAGAAGGGCGGGATACACGTAGATAAAATGGGTTGGACTCTCGATAAGCCAAAAGGCTTCCTTGTCCACCTGCCATCTTGAATTAATTATCTGGGTGAAATCGTGTTAAATCTTGATTGCCAAGTAGAACTAACTGTTTGATTTGTTGTTGAGGTGCAGTGTGGAATGGAAACGTGCACGAATTAACAACACCATTAGCGAATACAGTCGATGTGTTTGCTAATGTTGTTGATAGTTCGTCCGCTTAGCCACTCCACACTGCTTAAAGTACTCGATTTAATTATTACAAACATACCCGGATTTGTTGCATCACTTAATCAGAAAATTGCGTAGGTGCGTCGAATATTGAGAAAATTGTGTTGTTCCTATTACAACCTTCTGGTATATTTCGTAAGATGTAGACGCAGAAGATAGTTTCCAGAAGTATTCGTAAATGACCTTCGAAAGAATTGTTCGCTTAAACGTTCGCTTGGTCGGCGCTCATCGGAACAATCGCAGAAAATACGCGTAATGTAATAAACAATCGATTTACTGGGTCGAGATCCACCGGTGGGATCACACACGTCACCGTTTCCAATCATTATAGTAGGAATGTAGTAACATTGTGACGATAAACGCTGCTTGTGTTCAAAATAATTAGTGCTAGTTATTGTATTGAAATAACTCTTTCATTTCCTACTGTGGTTCTTGTATAGGTTATCGTTGTTGTTTCTGCAGTTTATCAACGCCGGGTAGCAGTTGTCCCTAGTCGCGTGTATTTAACGCAACCTTACGTTATCCGAAACGCGGTCAATATCGTGCCAGATGGAATAATTATTCATTGCTCTGTTTGATGGCCTGTCTAACTGTGATTAGTTATTTGGCTTTTCGGATGTAAACAACCTATGCAACGCCGTCGTAAACGAATCGATTTCGAAAAGCAAATAATAAGTACATTGTGTAGGCGTATTACTGAGATAAAGCACAAGCAATCGAGGTTGTAAAAACCCAACGGAAGCTATTTTACGTTGTTTATTTTCTTACAGGTAGCTAACATGGGTCGACTACTTCCGGTAGCATTATTGCTCTTCCTGTGTAGCGCACCATCTGGGGGATTAGTATTGCGCAAGCGTTCGACCGTGGAAGCGAATGACCAGAACAGACTTATAGAAGCATTGAAAGTAAGAGCGATACATTGCCTTATATCTCTCTTTCTCTCAGTCTTTCTATCTTTCCGTTTCTCCATTTATCCGTCTCTCCGTGACTCACTCTATCCATCTGTTCGTCTGTTTGAATATATTTGTGTGTTTGTCCAGCAGTCTGTATGTCTGTCTGTCTGTATGTATGTGTGTATGTTTGTTAGTCTGTCTGTCTGTGTGTCTTTCTGTCTGTCTGTCTGTCTGTCTGTCTCTCTCTCTCTCTCTGTCTCTCTCTCTCTCTCTCTCTCTCTCTCTCTCTCTCTCTCTCTCTCTCTCTCTCTCTCTCTCTCTCTCTCTCTCTCTCTCTCTCTCTCTCTCTCTCTCTCTCTCTCTCTCTCTCTCTCTGTAGAATCATTACTGTTTAACAAATGATCATGCTTGTTACCATAAATCAATCTACTTACGTAATTATTTCTTTTTAAGATTCTGCCATTGATATACCAAATAAGGGTATTTGCAGGATACATAGTTCAAAACGCATTGTTCGTCATTTCCCGGATGTTTCAGTACTTTCGGCCCGTGTTAAGCCAGTTTCCCAACCTGCTCAATATACTTTTTAAGTATGATACTAACAAGCTATATCCCATAATGGTCAATGTTGCATTGTGTCAAACAGAGTTGCTTCGACTTAGAAAGGATTCTTTATAAGCCATCTGGAACTTATGCTCTTGATGGCAATTATTTCAAATCTTGATCAATCTTGTCTCAGGTAAACCATATTTGAATCAACAGGTTATCGAAAGAGAACGACGAAGACTGGCTAACGGATATGACGTCACAGGAAATGAGTCGGCTCCAACGGAGAAAGTATGGCAGCCGGAAGGCCGAAGCGACTACGAAAACGACGAAGACCTTTCCAATCGCCTGGACACGGAATTCATGCGACGTTTGCTCGACGTTGTTGACGTCAACGCAGACAACGGAAATGACGTAGATCCCGATGACGTCAGCACCCTTGCGGGAGAAAACGATGCTGAAGAGGGAATTGACGACACTGACACCGACGCGGATACTGACACCGACGCTGACTCTGACACAACATCGTCGGCCAAAGAACCGATCGTCGACCCGGAGGAACTGAAGTCAATCTTTCAGCCTTCCGCCAGCGAGGATGAAGACAACACCGACGAAGCCGTTGAAGACGTAGAGAAGAAAACACTACCGTACCAACTCGGCGGCCCTCCAGCGAAATCCACGCAGCAGAAACGCCAACCTGCTTTCTCCGCAGACGCAGACGACGCGCAAGTGGCACCATTTGGCGAATCGCAAGAAATCGAGCGGCTTTTCGAGGAGGCTGCTGTGAACGACTTGGCACTTGGTGACGTTGCGCAACCGGAAGCGGAAGTACGGCCGCTCGACGACGTTCACGAGGAGGAGACGGAGCAGATTCTCCCCGACGGCACGACCGAGATCACCCGACAGAGGTTCGACGAGGAAGTGTTGCCCGGCTGGGGTAACGAGCCCGTGCTCTCGAAGGAGTGGGTGACAGAACGCGAAGACATCAATAGCGAGCCGACTATTGTACGCAAGAGGTCAGACCGCTGGTCGAACGACAACGACGAGATTCCGGCGAGACTCGTCGGCGAGAGTTTGACGAGACCCGTCGATGGTGATGTCACGCGATATTTGACGTATAAGGACGCCGAAATAGATAATCTGGCCAAGGCTTTGGATCTGGCGACTCGTTCTCAGCTCGAGAAGACAGACAAGTACATACCGGAAGAAATACGGCATCTGAGGCGAGCTATCGAATACGAGGGAACGCTGGACGGACTTCGAGAGTCGAACGAGGCCGGTGAAGGCCCCGCGGATGATAGCGGCAGCATCGACTTCAGACAAGTTCGTTACATGTCTACTTTGTGCGTTGTATGTGCGTGTATATGTGCATGTGAGTGTGCGTCTTTGGTTGAGCGCATTCATGGGGATTTGCGATTTGCGTTGTAAGACTTATGCTATGAGTGGGGAGTTGGATGGGTAGGTGGGTGGTGCGAGATCGTGTACAAATGCGTGCGTGTGAATGTATGTGTGTGTGTGCCTGCCTGCCTGCCTGCCTGCCTGTATGTGTATGTGCGTGTGTGCGTTTATATGAATGAACCTTCTTGTGCTATGCGTGTTTGTGTGTGTGTTTGCACGTGGTTTTATGTTTGTGTGCTTGTGCGCGCGGGCGGTAGTGAATATGCGTGCGCATGTTTGACAGAGTTTATGTTCATGCATGGGTGTGCATGAATTTGTTCCTGTCGATGCCTTTGCGTGTGCGCCTACGCATGCCGTGTGCGTCCAGTCTGCTCCAGAAATGACAGCACCAGTCAGTGTACTCCTATTAATTGTACTGTTTTTTGAAGATACCATCGTTGTAAATGTTCTTCGATAAAACTACTGCAGAAGGTTATTATGTCATGTGATATACATTGTTACATGCATTTAAGGTAAAATAACTCATTCGATTATTCTGTAAATACCACCAGGGGGCTGACTATGAGAATTCTGAGGCCGACCAACCGTTTGCTCCGCGGGAAACACGGTTTGCTATCAACAATGACGTCGGCAGTGATGTCGCAACAGATAAAGCAGATACGTCACGATTGGACGACTACATAGCAGTATTGCTTCGAGGGTAGTACTTATTTACTATGATATATAATCAATGAAGAATACTTTGTATAAATTGATATAACACACGTTGCTTGCTTATGATTTAGCACTTTGCATGTAGACGTTTATAAAATACGGAAATCATAAGTAAAATGCGAAGAGGACAGAAAGAGAGGGGATGGAGGGAAGGAGGAAGAGAGGGAGGGAGGGACGAAGGGAGGGGGAGACAGGGAGGGAGGGAGGAAGAGGGAGAGGGAGAGGGAGAGAGAGAAAGAGAGAGCGGAGGGGAGAGTCGTAGGGAGCGACAGGTGTGAATGATAGTGAGCTAAAGGGCGAGAGGGAAAGAAAGCGAGCGGGTAGATTGCGAGAGGATGTGAGGGAATGAAAACGTAATGGCAAGAGGGCAACATCGCGCGAGAGGGAGGGAGGGAGAGAGAGAGGGAGGGAGGGAGGGAGGGAGGGAGGGAGGGAGGGAGGGAGGGAGGGAGGGAGGGAGGGAGGGAGGAAGGAGGGAGGGAGAGAGAGGAACGTACGTCAGTGTTCCTGTTCTACTCTGAAATAAATAAATAATTGATTGATTGAGCGATCGATTGATTGATTGCTTGATTGTTTGATTGGTTTATTGATTAATTGATTGACTGATTAATTGACTGACAGGCTGATTGACTGATTGATTGATTGACTGATTGTCTAATTGATAGACTGACTGACTGACTGACTGACTGATTGATTGATTGATTGATTGATTGATTGATTGGTTGATTGGTTGATAAATTGATTGATTTGTTGATCGGTTGATTGATTGAATGATTGATTGATTCTATCATCATACATGTCCCAGGTTTGTCCCGAAGGAGAGGCAGGAAGAAGAATCCGTTGCGAGGAAGCCCTCACTAAAGGAATGGTTGGAGGGAGGCCCGGAAACGACCTCCGTTGATAAAGAGCTCGAGAACGGTAAATTATTTCTCACAACAGTAGCGGCTTTTCTACGAAACACTGTAAACAGCTAAGGTTTCTATTATCCAGTTTAAAAAAATTATCTTTTGTATCACTGTAGCTCCTCTTTCGCCTTCATTGTTCAAGTAATCAATAATCACAACCAGGAGTGTAATATAATATATATATATATATACACACAAATATATATATATACACACAAATATATGTGTGTGTGTGTGTGTGTGTGTGTGTGTGTGTGTGTGTGTGTGTGTGTGTGTGTGTGTGTGTGTGTGTGTGTGTGTGTGTGTGTGTGTGTGTGTGTGTGTGTAGACACACTAGGAACGATGTTTGAACGTACAGACCTCACACTTTCATGTATCGGCTGGAATAAGTGGGAATGTTAACAAAACGGCTGGCGTCAAGAGTGATGCGCTGTATGGATGTATATCGCGTTTTGACAAAAACACTGATACACCTGGTTTTCTAGATCATTCTTCTCTATCATTATATTTTGTATCACAAATTTGCAATAAACATGTAAGCTTTAGTTATACCACAAGTTTCTCTCATTTCGGATACGTCAGATATTCACACATAAAGCAACGTTTCCATTCAAGCTTGGAGTACAAACTACAGAATATAGTTTATTTCAAAAGTACAAACATTATATATCGCATTTTACCCTGAATGCCTTCATTGTCAAATATTAAGTTCATATAAATAGTAAACATAGGCGCAGTTCCATCGATGGAAATTATTCCATGCTTGTAATATGTGTAACGAAACGTATTAAAATTGTAATCAAACATTACGTTGTATGTAATGAACACACAATAAAATTGCTTTACTGCGAACAGAAACGACTTGCTTGTCATATTGTTTTTCCAGATGAAATATCAGTTTGGCTATCTGGCACACTTTCGGGGTTTTTTCATGTTAAAACGACATTTGTTATAAGTAGGTGCGACAACAGAGTAATATGTGTAATATAATAATATAATATAACATTAATAGGCAGAAAACGTGCTGTCAAGGTCAGAATTAATATAATATATGCTATTTAAATAAATTATGAGCTAATATTTATGCCGTAATGTCGAGGCCGTACGCACACGTCTAAGTTAACAACATTGTCATGCAATATGATGCATAAACCTCATATTAAAAAAACATGTTTTGCACATATGAAATGTTTACTTACATAATAACACGCATATCACTATTTTGTTGTATGCTATACCAGACGCGTCTTTCTTCCAGAGTGGTATTTAAATCCGTTGCTGCGACGGATTCTTGAAGAATATAAAGTCGGTCGTCTTCGAAAGAGGGCGCAGCGTGTCAGCCAAGGTTTGATACGTCCGTGGTCACGTGATCCTATTGTAGTGTGTGGCAAATGTGTTGCGTGAAACGATATCGAGTCACCTACATATATATATATATATATATATATATATATATATATGTCAATGCTCTGTGTGGACAGTTTGACTGCATCTCATACCAGGTGCTGAGGTCCACTCGCCTCTTTCTATGTCAGTCCGTGTCTTGTGCCCATTGGCCCCTAAACTACCACTTGGTGAGACATTCATTTAAAAAAAAACACAAACAAGAGTGGTTATTTAAAGAATAACCATGTGTATTGGGAGATGGAAACCATTGGACGTATTACGTAGTTAGCCGATTACGAGAATTCGCTTCATAGGGAAATACTGGCTTAGCATGATAATTGACTACCATAATTACGTAGATATTTATTGATATTTTGTAACCAAAAATACACTTCAAATGACAAATTACAGTCGGTCTCGTTTTGGTTGCACATGAGTGATCGCGTGTATTAAACGGAGGTCTCTGTTGGCATGGTACTGCGTTGTTTGTGGAAAAACGTTGATACATTTTAATTTATACAACGTTTTTGATGCTATGGTGTCCAGGAACCTTCGGTCAGCTGGAGAACAACGTAGCTGACATGCCGGACATGGAAAGCGATCTTGCCGGAAGTGACCAGGATTCCTATGCGCAGACGCAGCTAGCCAGGGCCTACCAGGCTGAGCAAGCGGAGAGAGCTATTCTCTCACAGTTTTCTGATACCACATCGGGTACGTGCTTTCAGTACTTGTTACCTGACATTGCGCCTGTTTTCATCCTGGTGCACTCTACATTTGTCAGAGCGGTCTGGTCCCATCCTCTCAAGCTTGGGGTGTCAGCTAGACGCGAGGACGAACGGACTGACGGACGGATGGACGGACGGACTGACGCACGGACGGACTAACGAACTGACAGACTGACGGGTGAACTGACGGACGGACTAACCAACGAACTGACGGACTGACGGACGGACGGACTAACGAACTGACAGACTGACGGACGAACTGACGGATGGATGGATGGACGGACTTGCGAACTGACAGACTGACGGACGAACTGACGTACGTACGTACGTACGGACGGACGGACGGACGGACGGACGGACGGACGGACTGACTGACTGACTGACTGACTGACTGACTGACTGACTGACTGACTGACTGACTGGCGGACGGACGACAGACTGACAGACACACATACTCACAGAAAGTCAACCACACAACACACATTCACCGTCAAGCAAACGTACACAGTCGTATTGCATATTCACAGCCATTTGAATAAAAGTTGCCACCGAAACCTATTCTACGATTGTCACCAATAATATAAGTTAACGTGGACGTGTTTACAGACGTCTGTCCAGCGGTACTTGAAATGACCGACAACTGTGCGGTGGCGAGAGACAAAGGGTTAATCCTGGATGACGAGGCCCTTGACCTCTGCAATCGACACCAGCTCTGCTACGCATGCGTGAGTTGTACATCCGTCGTCCGCGGTAGCCCGACAATGCATTACGTTTTGTGTACTTCCAGAATGTTGTCGTATTAACAAGATTTAACAAGATTGTCGTCCAGAGAATTAACTCAAGATGACAAATGGACTTGGAAGCCTCTGGCTTATCGAGAGTCAAAATTCTCAAAATTAACTGTGTATCCGTCCCTTCTGAGGTATATATCGACTTTGTCTTTAAATATATTCCACCCACACATTCAGCAGATAATCTATTCCATTCATTTATATTCCTCTGTGAGAATGAATACATTTTGATATATAATCGAAACTGTTCCTTCACTAATGCCATTTCGTGTCCTCAAGTCCTATTTTTCTTAACTCAGAAAAAACATTTCTATCAATATTTTCATACTCATTCAATATTTTATAAACCTAGTTCTATCTGATCTCATCTTAATTTCCTGGTCTCTAGTTTTGTCAAGCCACATTTAGCGTATTTCGTAACTTAGATCTCTCAATTCTGGAATCATTTAGACGCTCTCCTTTGTACTCTTGTATTGGTGTAAATCGCGTGGCTGAATGTTGTATTAATTTAATTCCCGGAACGCATGTGACGTCATACTACAAGGAAACACAAGATTTTATTTCGTGCATGTATTGTCTAACGGAGCGTGTAAAGGGAACATTGTTTCATTTGTGTGTAACAAACTAACGACAAATGTGTGTATATATTGCCGTACGACCGTTGTCATAGGAACAGTAGGCCGTTACCATATTTGACCGGTCAGATAACATTAATTTACTTATTAAAATACACGTTGATTCCCACGTCTAGTTCGCCTCACCCATGCCCCCATCTGTTTCACCCTATATGCTTCGATATTTCAACCATGTAAATCACTACAAAAGACAATAGTTTGCTTAGTTGGCCCGTTTCACCGAGTAGTATCTGTCCATTCGCTAGGGGGCAGCACACGGACTGACTCGTCACAACTGCGACGAAGGCTACTTGAACGAGTCGAATCAACTGTGCGGCGCCGAGACCGGCAATCCCCATTGCGCCACTGACGTCATCAAGCTCTACGTCATAATGTTGTCAAAACATCACCCAGTTTCGAGCACAAGTACGCCGGACATCTGCAGGTACGACGTGTGTCGGTATGACTCATTGCTTACGTAGAATTGCACCTTTGTGAATTGCATGGTAATCGTAGCAAACGGTGGATTAGTAGCGCTTTAGCGAAAAATCCTGCAGCCGAAAAATACTGCCGCACCGACCCTTAATGCGCATGTTCGGAATCGCGGGGAGACGTCAGGGCTTGTTATATATGTTAGCAAGGGGCGAAAAATCCTGCTACTGTAAAACACTGCCCATGTAATATAACTGGGGTATGTTTAATACACACTGTTCACACGTTTTCAAATGTTTTATTAAATAAATGGGATTGCCATTATGCACCATTACTGAGACTCTCACTTTACGAACTGAGCAAAGTGCAGTCCAATTACCATATTATATTTACATATTTAATTACAGCTAAGTATGCATGTGTACATTTCTGAATGTCTGCATGGACATACGGATGTAAACAAAAACCCAGTGGAGTCGAGCTCAACAATAAATATGCCAAATGGGTACGTGAGTGAACGAATATATCATAATTCTTGCAGGATTTTATTCAGTACACATTATGTTACATCTGCAAGAACACATTTATTATTTTTTTCTTAAATATTTTAAATTAATTTTAAATAAATCTCAATTATTTTAGCACCAAATATGTGTTTTGGCAGTTTGTATACTGAATACAACTTATAATACATAAGCATTTATAAATATTTCCACATACATCCTTCTTCCAATTGTGTCATATGAACAACATTCTAATAATTGTACACCCATAGCATCACAAATATTCACAGTAAAGCTTGAAGACCGCGACTAGATTAATATATTTAGAATAGGGCAAAATATTTCTTTACACAACGAACTTTTGCGGACATGCGCATTAAGGGTAGGTGCGGCAGTATTTTACAGCGGCTGGATTAAAGCAATTTTATTGGAGACATAATACTAACTTATATATACATATATATATGTATATATATATATATATACATATATACATATATATGGTTGGGACATGTTGCTTTAGGAGATACACCTTTTGAACGACCCAAATATCATATTTTGAATAAAACTACATCAATATGTAGGGCCTACATTATATCCTAAAGTTAAACTTAGCGACGACAAAAATAATGGAAATGTTATCACAAAGAGAAAAAAATGACAACAATGACAAATTCATTAGTTATTAGTTTTGCACATGTTCTAGAATTGTTTTACATAAATGTAAAGATAATTGTTGTTCCACATTGCATTGTTCCATATTGCATTGTTCCACATTGCATTGTTCCATACAGAGAGAAACAGAGAGAGAGAGAGAGAGAGAGAGAGGGAAGAACCGAGACATGACGACAGACAGAACCTCGAAGACACAACAATCCATACATTTCGACTGTGTTTTGCTTACAGTGCCACCTGCACGATCGACTACATTATCAGAGTCGCTAACCGGATATAGATGCCAGCATCCAGTTCCTGTTCGCGCGACCTTTGATCAGTCAGCCTGGTGTCGTTGCGTTGACAGCGAATGGATTTCCGGTTTATGAGGCGCATGCGCGGCGTGACGTCACGGGGCGTGAGGTAGCCAGGGACGCCCCATGACCCGGTGATTGTAAACGGGCGGCAAATACGTCCGCATGTCGTAAGCGGGTGATGTCGTAAAATATCGATGTCGTGTATTTAGTGGTAACAAGACGGTACGCGGTGCTGTACCGCATTATGACAAGAAACCTTCCTAGTACAAGAGGTATAGGAGACGTAGCCATCTTCTTGGCAACGTGTATATGGAGTATTACGAATGACACATGGTGATGTTTAATTTCACGCTAATGAAAAATGTTTTTGGTTTAATGCTAAATTGGACTATGTCTAAAACTTCGGTACTTAACAATCGTGTGCGTGAAATTTCACAGCGGAGAAAATTCCACCAATTTTCGTGTTCTCGCCATAGCGATCTGCAAGCCGTCTCCATGGTGTGTGTTTAAAAAATGAATCACTATTATTTGTGCAATGTTTTCCCATGCAATCCATCCAGTAGTAGCCTACGTACTATTCTTCGTTGGACATTATTTCTTTCTGGCCGCATGTACGTGACAAATTAAGTTCCGATTTATCGCACATATGCTAATTTCACATCAGTTACGTGGACAAAACTGTACCATAATGCTTTTCGTTCCGATTCCCCGCCACCTGGTGAATGTATTCTGTACTAATCAGGCAGTTTGGATTCGAAGTTGGGCTGTCGTGTGTTATGTGGTTGAAACTGTTGTTACTCTTAGACTGACTTAGAAGGAGACAATATAATGCATCTTAATGTATCACGTGACATCGTAACGGTTTGTATAGATAGATGAAGAATAGTAGATTTACTATCGAATACAAACTTTCAGAATCTCCATGTATCCTTCGATCCCATGCGTCTGCTACATCTTATTACAATCGATGAAACGTAATACTAATGTTTTCTTCAACGTTATCAACAATGATCATAATTTTATTATATACACGCAATCCACTGTAAGTAAACACGTTACTTAATCAGGGTGACTTTGCGAATACCGCCATGATTCATAAAGATAAGAAACGGTTCAACAAAACAGGAGTGTCAATATAATAGGTGCGCCATTCGTGGGCTATCAACCCGTTTGTTTGAACGTGACTGGTTACTTCTGTTTTGGCACTCCCACCATGGTAAGCACTTGTTCAAGGGGTACGAAAACATTTAAGCTTTAAAACAATTCCGTAAACAATGTAATACTGTTTAAGTACCTGTAAATAGAACTGGGCGATTTATAGTGATTGTTTTTTAAATGATTACTTGTAGCGATTGGAAATGTATCGATCTCATCCAAGCACAGACCGATGTTGTGTGTGGCCCGATATCAAGTATTCATATGAAAGATATCGCCAGTTGCAGTTCCAGAAACCTTTGGGGTTTCACCCCAGCGAAGGAGACCTAGGAATGTATATTATTTATAAAGCCTAGCGCATAGGCATCAACCAGCAATGGGAGTCCTGACGACAATGCGAGGAACCAACCAAATTATTTGCATCACGAGTGAAATTGCGTCATAGAACTACAATCTGAAGGGTATTCCCTTAAGATGAAAGAGAACGAAATTGAAGACATCGATACGTGATCGAAAGTGTTTGTCTTTCCATCTAGAATACGTTATTGTTGTTGCTGCTATAGAATGCTTAATTGTGATCGGCGTCGTGATGCCGTAGCGACGTTTCAGATGGAGTGACCTATGCGCGTGCGCATTTAGCCGACGCGCATGCGCATGCAGCCGTAGTGATGCGTCGCTGACGTAGGTCGTCGTTGCTATTTTGCGTTGGATGTTTCACGTTGCATCACTGGTCGTAGTTAAATTATCGTGTGTGTGTGTGTTATCGACAGGTGAATCTACGATACTCTCAATAGCAATACGTATGTCGCATCTACACCCCGCTAGATGGCAGCACTTGCTGTTTGCTGGCTGAGGTTCCCTGGAAAGCCGGAAGATCAAGTGTCCTGAATATATATATATATATATATATATATATATACATTTCATATTAAATATATTTGTTTTGATGGACTGGTTCTAACACAGTTTGTATTGGGTGTTCAGTTATATTGCATGTATTATATCAGACACCCAAAATATGCCTAAAAAGAATAGCATAAAAGCTGCGACGAATTTATATAGAAACTTGGTCAAACAGCAAGCAACGGTGTACCATCTTTCAGGTTTTAGTAGCGACAATGTTTGGAAATATACGGATTGTTTACAACATTTTATGGCCGTAGGCGATGAAGTCGAATTTAGTTTCGAAATAAATGTATTGTGTTACCACAACCTACCTGCTAAGAAGCGACTGTGTTACGCTCTGTGTGTCAATTGGAATGGGCAGATGAACGACAAGCACCGACTACGATGACGTCGAATTATTAAAACGTGTTGTTTCTAAAACTAAGTTTAATTTTTTCGGAAAATCGTATCCAGTGTAACTATGATGTATTGTAATCATCACCTGGTTCATTATCATAGCTAAATATTATCTGTTAAGATTTTTAATGTCCAGTATCACAGAAAAAGTTATTTTAGGGGAAGTCCTAAATAGCGAAACGCCCACCACCAAAAAATTAATATTAAATAGCATCATTAAGTTATTTGTTTACTTTTTTCAAAATCATGGTATTACTGGAACACTTGAGCATAGTGGGAAGTTATTGCATGCCACATCCATAGCCGTTTTTATAATCTTCCCCAAGCCTTAACTTAAATCGTTACTTAATCAGTTCGCTATCTGAAATATAACAAGTGAGTCTGATTTAACATATTTATTATATATATACATATATATATATATATATGTATATATATATATTATACTCTTATGCTATATGCTGCTCCACTTGGCTATCTCGAAGTTCTTATTGTCAAGACTTATCGCTAGATGGAGGGTGGGCGTTATGCCCCGAAACTGTCCGTTATGCCTTAGGCTATCCTAGGTATGCCCGAAATAGTTTGACAATTTTTGAAACCATAGTCACCTTCGGTAAAAATAAAAAACACATTATTCAAAATTGCATTTCCACCCTAAATCCTCGGCGTTACCTGGCCCAGATGACAACCTTTGCAATCCCTTGATTAATGGTTCTTGGGCTTTCGAGGTCGGCTTTTCCAGAATGTAATGCTATAGTAGTAATTATGATAATAATTAATGATAGTTATTTTAAATATTGTACATATGAAGACTACAGAAGTTAAGAAACCAACATAATTGTACAAAAAAAGATCGCCACAATGCGGCGATTCTTTGAGTTGCAGCGCGGTCTTGCAAATGGAATGCTCCTTGCAGGCGTGTATATAGGGTATTTAGCAGGGACCTTGAATGTTCGCACCTGCCAGTGCACGGACACATATTAAATAACGACATTTTCTTAATCCACAACTAGAAATGTTCGACTCACGTCGACGTTTCAACCGCCTTCATCGGCCTTCTTCGGGAACTGTTCTTCCTGTGTTCGTCGACGTGAGTCGAACAATTCTAGTTATGTATTAAGAAAATGGTTTAATTATTTTCTTCCATTCTGATGAACATTTTCACAAATACACAGACAAGTATTCTGGTCATTTATGACAATTTAAATGTATGTAGACAACATTATAATTCTTGAATTTGAAAAGTTCATGCTCCAATTATTCATGTAATTTCATCATTTCATCATTAATTTACTTACTGGCGTAAATAATTTTGGATCTGAATGTTTATCAGTTTCCGTAATGTATCACGTTGCGTACGAAATCTCGCATTTTCCACGTTTTTGATTAGACAGCCCATCAACCGCCAAGATATAGCACTTTGACGTAGTCACGTGTTTTTGCATTCGTTTGACCAAACTTAACAGTGAGATCATGCATAGCTTATCCAACACTCCTCGCGTCCGGAGTAACAAATGAACAGTCCCGAATTTGAAAACGACCGCCCGACCGACCGACCGACCGACCGACCGACCGACCGATCGACCGACCGACCGACCGACCGACTGCTCCAATTTCATGAAGAGCTCTCATTAGGAATACCAGCGTTATTATACATCGTAATGGGTTAATGTAGACTATGTGTTATTTAATCTAGAAAACACTGACCTGACGGAAACATGTCAAGTCAAACGGGCGACACCCTTACGGTAAATGAATACTTGAAAAGCAAAAAGTACCTAATAAAGCCAGTAACACAGTAATAAATTACTTACATTTATTACGTAATGTTGTATTGTTTTTCGCAGTCTTTAATATAATATCATTGTTCTAGGGAGTCTACGACATGTTTCTTGTTTAATTGCGTTTGTTGCCGTCTTGTCCAATGATTAACGCCGTTTCGTATGTCGTCATTTCGACCACGATTGTCGCCGTTTTGGTTGCTGCCCATTTGGATATGTCGCCGTTTTGATATGGCACTGTGATTGTTACAGAAGAAACAGAACATCCGTCGTAAACTAGGTCTGTATCATAACGATATGCTCGGTAATCTAGGTAATCAACAAATCCATGTAATGTTGTATGGGATAATGTGTTTCCTTGGTACGTGTCTAAGTGGTAGACCACATTGTTCTAGCAGCTAATTTCATAATAATTAGCGAATTGTTGTTGTATAATAAATCAGATATTAAAATCAAAATGAAACGTAAATAAACTCACAGAATGAACATAAAAAGGAAGACAGTACGTGGATTCTCTTTTACAGTCCAGTACATCAATATCGCATAATGAATATTGTCTCTAAACTGCCAATATGCAGTGGCGTACCTAGGAAGGCCAATTGAAGCAAAGTACACTATAAAAAACACGGAACAACAACAGGACAGTGGCCGAATTCAAGGGTATGACCATGGGGAGTTTCTGAGTTTCTCGTTTCACGGGAGCCCCCAAATTATGCACTACTGTATAATCCTGAAAAATCATTGAACAACACCAGCCCACACACCACCCCCATATTTCAATTTCATGTCCGAGAGCGTGCAATGAGGACCGTCATAGTGAAAAATATCTGAACAGAACCACGTCATCCGATCCCGAGTCCAAGAGACAGGAGCTAGAAATTCCGGCTGAGATCTTTGCACGTGACATAAATTCCCGAAACATTCGGGTAAAGAAAGGAACATAACCAGTGATATTGAACCGCCAATCACTATGCCACAGGTAACAGTATTATTATACACGCACACGCACGCACGCACGCACGCACGCACGCACGCACACGCACTAACACATCCATAATTATATATCACGACTCACCATGAAACATACACTTCTCCGTATTATTAATATGTGCACAATACAACAACATGAAAACAACTCTTTTATTTTAGTAAAATTTACATCGTCATGCTGCTAACGTTAACATTAATTAACAAATGGTGTCAAATATGGTCCTATCACAAAATTGTATGTAAGATACCATGAACATGCGTGCACACACCAGGCCGTCAGAGTATGGGACCTCTGAGGATTCAGGATGAACGTACAATTGACGGATCCAGATACGGACGTCACAATCAACATTATGCGCGCGAACTCCTTTAAGCTTTGTGTTACCAACAGTGGTTAAATGTGTGCATTACATTCGCATTGTGGCATAACATCTCTTATGTCGATCTTCCCTGCGTACAGTTCTCGCTTGAACAATTTTCCCTACATTTTTGTCGCAAAGAAAACATTTGTGATCACAAGTGAACAAAATATACATTGAAATGTCACAGCTTCACACATACGGCCGCCATATTGTAAGTTTTACGGAACTGGTTGTTACGCAATAGGTCACGTGAACGGTCCCTCAATGGCGAAACAAAAACAGATCAATAGCTTACATGAATGGGCATGGAGAAAGTGGTGTCGTCTGTCCCGTAAACAACAAAATGATCGACAAGACAAGAGTCTGAGAGAAAACAGTCAATATAATGTGGTGCTATGCAATACCGTCTCACACTTCGCGTGTTCGATGTTCTTCGTCCAGGAAACAAGCGCTCATGCAAGAATATTTCGTGTCCTGACAACGGCGGTATCGGATGCACCAATTAAGCATCACCTTCATGAGTCCCGTACAATTTAAGTTGCATTTCGGCTCCGAGTTGGCGCACTGTTTTAGGCAGGCGACTTGTTGGTTTGTAGCCGGCGCCGAAATGGTAAGTTGGCAAGACGCCAACAGGGTGACGAGCATCATCAGGAGAACAATCTGGAAGCGAGAGAAACACTGGTGAGATGCGAGGACCGTAAGGAAACGGCGCAGGGCGATTGAATACGTGTAACGTAAATACTAGTGATACAATACTAAATACCCGCCGCTACACGTGGTTGTGGTCGTGTAATAGGTATGTAAATCCATCTACTATGTCTACGTCACTAAATGACACAGTTCTATTTGCAGGATTTCTATGACAATGGGAGTTTACAAATTGTGATTCCAGCTCTGTCAGTCCGTTACAGGTTACCCTATGTGTGCTTTTTTTCCCTTGCATAAACACACGGTGGTAGGGACCAACGGCTGACAGTGTTTCTTCCGAAATAAACACAGGCAACAACAATTGCAACAACACAAATTTTAACGGCCATAACAGCAACAGTAGCAACAACTGCAACAATATCAAAAACAGCAACAACATCATCAACATCAGCAACAACAACAACAACTACTACTACTAATAATAATAATAACGGTAATAATAATAATAGTGCTGCTGCTGTTACTACTACTACTACTACTACTACTACTACTACTACTACCACCACCACTACTACTACAATTACTACCACTACCATTACAACTACTACTACTAATACTACTACTATTTCTACTACTTCTATTATTACTACTACTACCATTACAACTACTACTACTACTAATACTACTGCTATTTCTACTACTGCTATTACTACTACTACTACTATCACTATTACTACTATTACAACTACTACTATTACTACTACTACTACTACTATTACTTCTACTACTATTACTACTACTACTACAACTACTACTACTACTATTATTACTACTACTACTACTACTACTACTACTACTACTACTACAAATACTACTACTACTACTACTACTACTACTACTTCTACTGCTACTGCTACTACTACTACTACTACTACTACTACTACTACTACTACAACTACAACGACAAGAATCGCAATAGCAACATCAGCTACACCAGCAGCAACGCTATATGCTGCACACGACGCAGAAGCAGCAGCAACTTCACGAGCAGCAGCAACTGCTGTCGATTCAATGCCAGCGAGAACACAACTCGTCGTTGTTGCAACAGATACGATGAAAGCAACAGCAGCACAAATGATGACATAAACTGCTGCAGAAGCATTGGTAGCAACATCACAAGACAACGACACAAGAAGCACGTGAAACAGTAGTATGAATAGTACCACCGCTTAATGGACACCACATGTAAGAAGAAACAGACTTTATGAAAGAACCGACATCAAAATAAGGTGTAACAAAAAGAAAACATTAACGATGTCACCAACAGGAACACAGGTAGACAATATACCAATAGCAGCCGCAGCAACAAAACACTGTAAGACGCCGTCAAACTAATTTCAGTCAAACGAGTAATGCAGAAACCATTTGCTTACCTTGAATGCAGCCATTTTGCAAAATCGAAGTAGAGGTTCGATTTCAGTTCACCTTTAATTTACAAAACCTTCAATTACACAGTTATTTTCACCTTTACAAAACTGTTTTAAAAGACGTTAGCACACGTAGAAATCCAAGTGTTCCCTTGATACACACGTGTTAAAAACGAACTTATAAAGACCATCAAAATGTTTCTCTTAGAGTGTGTAGTTAGGTTCCTGTGACCGTGTTGCCGCGACGGAGCGTCTACTTGGTGGATGGGATAGTCCGACGGAGAGACTTGCATAAAGAGAGCTTTATACTCGCACTGCACACGATGCAGCGTCACGCAGCCTCTTCACTGTAGATAAATATAACTTATGACTTGACAAAACTAGTTATGGTGTTTCGAATTGTTTGGAACGCTGGAGTGAACGGCTCAGGAAATGAGAGCGTTCTTTAGGGGCATTTGAGATGTGTCGATGTGGAATTAGGGGACGTCGTATATATGTATATGTATATATATATATATATATCAATGTATGTATATGTAAATATATATTTATATTTTATTTATACATTTTATATATATATATATATATATATATATATTATATATATATATATATATAAAATCTATATAATTATACATATATGCACAATTCATATATATATATATATATTATATTTATATATATATATATATAAATTGAATACTACTTTATATATATATATATATATATATTATATATATATATATATATTCAATTATATATATATATATATAAAATGTATAAATAAAAATATATATATATATATATAAAGTGTATATATATAACATTATATTGTTTGTTTATATATATATATATTCAATTATATATATATATATATATATATATATAAAATGTATAAAATAAATATATATATATATAAATTTATATATATATATTATTAATTATATATATATATATATATATATACATTTATTATATTATATTATATATATGTATAATATACATATATATATATATAAATCATTATAAATATAATTTATATAAATTATTATATATATATATATATATATATAAATATATGTATATATATTATATATATATTTATACATATATATATATGTATGTGTGTATATATGTAAATATATATTTCTATTTTATTTATTTTATTTCATCCGTATATGTATATATATTCATCCGAGATACGTATATGTATGTACACACACACACACACACACACACACACACACACACACACACACACACACACACACACACACACACACACACACACACACACACACACACACACTGTGGCACCTTCTATCGAGTGGAACACATAATTAATTATAATTAATGCACATTAACGTTACTGTGGACTTCAGAATCTGGCTGTGTAATCAATAATATTGTGGGAACCATGTCACGTCAAATGAATCCGGCAGTTGGTGGTTATTGGTTTCGGAAGCCATTTTGGATCGTTCATAATGACAAGTACCTATCTACGTATTGGTGTGGCGGGTTTGGTGGGTAGTGGTTGGACCTTTGTGTTTCTTTGCGAACTTGTGAACCCACCCCTGAGACCAGCTGCACCGATTCCCTCATTGATGGCGTCATATCTGTCGCACGAACCACTTCAGATGCAGTCGTGCTAAAACCTCGTCCGGAGTGGTTTTGTATTTAAGGTGGTCATCGAGAGATGTCTAGCAGGTATGCTGCAGTGTTTACACAACTCAAATATTAGTGTACGTTACTTCAACACTTCTTTCAAGCCCCACGTGTCACGACAGGGCATGATTCACTAATCTCCTTCCGTGTTTGAATGTGCCTTCCAATTCGATGGTGTCCCACATCGCATTATACATTTTGTGAAAACACATCCCTACCTAGTGGCAACAACAACATCGGAATATTCACGTGAATGCGCGATCCGATTATACGCGTGTTTCTGTGTTGAAGTATTTGACATTCCTAGCACTCTCGAAAACCAAAATCAAGCAGGTCGACCAATTAAATAAAAGTAAACAGTTTTGTTTAAAAAACCGTCTGAGGAGGTTACGTTACACTAGTTACATACCACATATTTGAACCGCAGTTGCGATGGTCTAAACAAGTTGATGAAGCAGCGTTCGTGAATGCGAATGAAGTGCCGATTATTTTAAGATATAGCCCCACTCTTGTTTTTTACAGAACAGTTATTTCTGGACAAGGGCATGACCATGTTTCAGGACTACTGCAATTAAGGATGTAGTTAATTGTGTTATGCAATAATGTGTGTGTGCGTGTGTGTGTGTGTGTGTGTGTGTGTGTGTGTGTGTGTGTGTGTGTGTGTGTGTGTGTGTGTGTGTGTGTGTGTGTGTGTGTGTGTGTGTGTGTGTGTGCACTTGGAAATAATCGTTTATGTGTGATTTGAAATACAATTACATATATTACAGTAGTAGTGAATTGTGGTCCAACTGCATTCATTATTATGATAAATGCTTATAATATTTCAATTATTTTCGTTTCGTAGCATGTTTTTCTTTGATTGTTATTAATTTCGCGTGTACTCACAATACATCATTGTAAATATAACATTTGTTAACTTGAAACATTACATAAACATCATAGGCGTGTCCAGGGGGGCCTTATGGGCGCGTGCCCCCTTAGACACTCTGAATTTGGCCGCATTGTACCTGCCCCTAGGCCTTTTGAATGGGCTCCAATAAAATTGCTTTAATCCAGCCGCTGTAAAATACTGCCGCACCTACCCTTAATGCGCATGTCCGCAAAAGTTCGTTGTGTCAAGAAATATTTTGCCCTATTCTAAATATATTAATCTAGTCGCGGTCTTCAAGCTTTACTGTGAATATTTGTGATGCTATGGGTGTACAATTATTAGAATGTTGTTCATATGAGACATTTGGAAGAAGGATGTATGTGGAAATATTTATAAATGCTTATGTATTATAAGTTGTATTCAGTATACAAACTGCCAAAACACATATTTGGTGCTAAAATAATTGAGATTTATTTAAAATTAATTTAAAATATTTAAGAAAAAAATAATAAGTGTGTTCTTGCAGATGTAACATAATGTGTACTGAATAAAATCCTGCAAGAATTATGATATATTCGTTCACTCACGTACCCATTTGGCATATTTATTGTTGAGCTCGACTCCACTGGGTTTTTGTTTACATCCGTATGTCCATGCAGACATTCAGAAATGTACACATGCATACTTAGCTGTAATTAAATATGTAAATATAATATGGTAATTGGACTGCACTTTGCTCAGTTCGTAAAGTGAGAGTCTCAGTAATGGTGCATAATGGCAATCCCATTTATTTAATAAAACATTTGAAAACGTGTGAACAGTGTGTATTAAACATACCCCAGTTATATTACATGGGCAGTGTTTTACAGTAGGCAGCGGAACATTTTCAACACAACACCCCCGTTCTTTCGATGTTATAATCAGACAGCACGACAGCGTAGTCGTGGTCAAGCTCCGGCTCAGACCACCCAATATGTTCGGCCCCAATTGGAGATTTGGCCTCAGTAGTTATAAGGAGGTTGACAGTATCCATGCGGAATACAAGATCAAAGGACATCAAAGGGTTTAGGATCAGTAATTCCTGAGGATTCTTACTAGTAACAAATTATGATTAATGACCTGTCATGAAAGTGTATATTGCTGACCTCTTGTGATTATGTGTAATGCTATAATAACGTAGACAGTAGCGCTTCTAGTGAAATAATGTCACTAGGTAAGTTCTCATATAGCACTAATACTAAGGATGTATTTTGATCTTTTATTCCGCATGGATACTGTCAACCACCTTATAACTACTGGGTTCCGTAGAATACCTTCTCTGGAACCGCCCCTAAAAATATATGTATCATTAGAATCAGACTTTAAACCCGTCATCTGGCGAATCCCGCGGAAAGTTCTGATTTAATTAGATAGCAATCACGTGGTATGAAGACGTCACCGAGGGGTGACGAGGGCAAGAGGCCGGCAGTCTCCATTTATTCACAGCACGTATACAACGCACCAGTACTAATACAAGAACACCTCTGTTACGGTTCCACAAGAATCCAAAGCTATTTTATTTAAATGGCTCGCAAACAAGAAGCGACCAACTTAATGCCAACAAACCTGTGCATCGGCTCATTTCCCAGTACATAATTTGCCAACAGTAATCCGCTGTAGTAGTACACAGCTGCAGTCGAAGTAACCCAACTATTCGGACGAGTTGTGCCTCCTAGTATTACTGCAGTGGTGCAGTTCTAGAGCATCGGACTCTCAATCGATAGAACCCTGTGCTGCCGTGTCGAACCTTGAGCAAGTGCTATAGAGAGTTGTGTATATATGTGTACGAATAGTCTTCGCGTATTAATTGCAGAGTCTCTGAATGTTTCCCACAGAAGGCAAGATGGTGCTCGATTGAACAGGTCTACCAGGGAGAAAGTGTAAAGCGCCTTGAGCAGTTCAGAGAACTGAATACTGCGCTATATGAGAACTTACCTTTACTTTACTACTACGCTGTGTCGTCTCATTCCAGTTGTATGGAATTCATAAAGTTGCGATTTCATAAACATATTACACATGGTAAATAGCGGTAGTTTAATAGCAGGGTCACCCTCTTTGATGAACCTTTGTAATTGATGGGGTGTGGTAGTTGACAGCTGTCGTTAGATGTATGGTACGTGCCGCTGTTTGGAGATAACAAACTCACGCCTGCTAGCTTGTGTCATATGCCAGCCTAGTAAACGCCACATTAGTTACGTATTAAATAGTTAGATCCAGGCACACACTTGGGGAATCGCATGTAAAAAGTAAACGAAACTGTAAACCCGTATAGGCAGTTCTTATATAGCGCGGTATCTAATCATTAGGCTTAGTAAGATCGCATTATACTTTACTTTTATGCTTTACCTGGCAGACATGTTCATTCGAACCGAGAGAGCAAGAGAAAAAACGGACGCCAGAAGAAAAACAAACAGGATGAGTAATGTAATGTAATGTAACGGAACATCGTCGCAAGTTAGGGGTGGTAGCTTGACTACATTACCCTTGACAGATGTCCTATGCCATGTGTGGATGCTAGCTGAACCAAACTAGTACTTGAATCTGCCGGTCGCGTCTGTGCCACCCATGAGAACAGCGCAGACGAAGCCAGCGACTCAAGGAAATGCCAATATAATTACCCGTTCGACCATTATTACGAGCGGCTGCGCGATATAGCGATATACAAACATTTACTTCTGTTGAGACTGGTTTATGGTCCCTTTACACAAGAGAGTTACGACATGACGCGCCCCGGAAGAAGCGGGTCACGTGACACATGGGTGACATTATGTTTCCAAATACTCTGTTGTTAGTCTACGTCTGACAATAATGTCCATGCTGACGTTGCTTCATTGCGGCATTTGGGTGTAAAAATCGGTCAGAAAAGTTTATAACAGGTATCAAGATTCCGAGGAAACACCACATGGAAAATGATGTGGGTGAACAAAGTCAGGCGAACAAGATGGAAACCGACGCGTCTTCGTTCCTGTGTCAGGTAATATTATTAATAAGGGGGGTCACTGAACATTTAAAATGGCTTTTGTTTTATCTTTTTTATCAAATGGCTGTTGCCATAGCAAACTGAAATCTGAAAGAAAAAGAAAAATCGATAACATAATTTTCGAGATGTGATTTTTTTAAAGTCAAATTTAACGCTACGGCTAAGCCTAACCCTACGGTCTACGCCTGGCTGCGTCTAATTTGTTTTATTTATTTCGTTGTGTGTCCGTAAGTTCGTGCTTCGTCCAATTCAGTTTTTTCCTTTTTTGTTTGAATGCATCGGTGAACGTTTTTGTTGACCAAGCAGCTACAGTGTTTAATAATGCTGGTTGGCATGTTATTATAATCATTCGATGTAAAACTTTGAGAAAATTCAGATTTGCTCAAAAGTACACGGCATTTCGCGATGCACATACTTGGATCCCGAGCAAGTATGCACATTAGGATACATAAGTTTTAACATGAAAATAAAAAAAAAACTAAATCTACTAACAGTTCAACCTTCAGATCAAGGTTTACTGCTTCATGTATGAAGTTCATTTAATATTAATGGTACTACCTAAAAACATACAAATTAAACATTTATATTGGACATGTTACGTTACCGTTACTGTTTACTTTTCACGACAATGGCCGACAAGAAGACATTAATTATTAAAACAAGATTAAAGGAACAGCCTACACTGTACAGTGCACTCTGGATAAGTCGAACCTCCAGGTACCCATGGCAATGCTGATATATGTGAAACTTCTGATAACTAGACAGTTATCAGAAGGTCCACTTATCAGGACCTGGGGTTTAGAACCTTATAGGCCCAAGACTGAGAAAAAGATCGAATTAAATAAAAATCAACTTACGCGAGTTCGAGTTATCTGGAGTGCACTGTACACGACTAATGCAAAATAATAATAATAATAAAATAATTCCATTTCTTAATATATCGCTTTTTAAGTAAGTAAATACCAATCAAAGCGCTTCACATATTAAAATGACGTATTGACTAGATGCTAAAATATAAATTAATTAAATAAATAAGCTAAGAAAAAAAATCATAATTAAATTAGGGTATAAAAATACAATTTCAAGCAATGAAATTAAAAACCGATCGATACTATAAAATAGAAACCATTGTCATTTAGATGTGGCAGCAGTGCTTGCATCAAGGCATATAGTTTAGGCGAAATAGATGGGTTTTAAGTTGTTTCCGGAAAGCCGCCAATGTTCCAACCGATCGCACACACTTTGGCAAGCTATTCCACATCTGTGGGCCTGTCACTGCAAAGCTGCCCCGTCCGATAGTTCTCTTTTACACCGTCACCGCGAGAAACGTTGCGTCACTCGCCGATACATCGTAAGGGACTGGAATTCTAGTCATACAGTATTAAATAAGTTAACTCATATTTAGACTCAGTTTCCTAAAGTCAACTTTGCTTATTTGCAGATACATTTTGACCACCAACAGTTTGAAAATAGCCAAACTGATGGAAAGAGGAAGTTGAAGAGCTCCACTCAAGAGTGCCATTAATTGGACAATATGTTACCTAAAAAAGGGCGGTGCTTGACTTTGTTCTGCCACATTAGTTCCATCTGGCATCTGCTGGGAATCTGTACATCACTACATGTTTCAAATGGATTTGTGTAGCTGATCGATTTGTGCATCTAAATGCACAACACCCCGTCATATGTTGCACAATAGGAGACCAAAATAAAATAACATTTTCTCTTCATGTTTTCTTCCTTTTGCATTTAAGATCGATTTTATCAGAAAATGTTGAGCTAAAAATACAACTTGGTGTTTCCACATTAGGTACACGTAGTTGTTGATACTATTTCCACATTAGGTACACGTAGTTGTTGATACTATTTCCACATTAGGTACACGTAGTTGTTGATACTATTTCCACATTAGGTACACGTAGTTGTTGATACTATTTCCACATTAGGTACACGTAGTTGTTGTTACTATTTCCACATTAGGTACACGTAGTTGTTAATACTATTTCCACATTAGGTACACGTAGTTGTTGATACTATTTCCACATTAGGTACACGTAGTTGTTGATACTATTTCCACATTAGGTACACGTAGTTGTTGATACTATTTCCACATTAGGTACACGTAGTTGTTAATACTATTTCCACATTAGGTACACGTAGTTGTTAATACTATTTCCACAATAGGTACACGTAGTTGTTAATACTATTTCCACATTAGGTACACGTAGTTGTTAATACTATTTCCACATTAGGTACACGTAGTTGTTAATACTATTTCCACAATAGGTACACGTAGTTGTTAATACTATTTCCACATTAGGTACACGTAGTTGTTAATATTATTTCCACATTAGGTACACGTAGTTGTTAATACTATTTCCACAATAGGTACACGTAGTTGTTAATACTATTTCCACATTAGGTACACGTAGTTGTTAATACTATTTCCACATTAGGTACACGTAGTTGTTAATACTATTTCCACATTAGGTACACGTAGTTGTTAATACTATTTCCACAATAGGTACACGTAGTTGTTAATACTATTTCCACATTAGGTACACGTAGTTGTTAATACTATTTCCACATTAGGTACACGTAGTTGTTAATACTATTTCCACAACAGGTACACGTAGTTGTTAATACTATTTCCACATTAGGTACACGTAATTGTTAATACTATTTCCACATTAGGTACACGTAGTTGTTAATACTATTTCCACAATAGGTATACGTAGTTGATGATACTATTTCCACATTAGGTACACGTAATTGTTGATACTATTTCCACATTAGGTACACGTAGTTGTTGATACTATTTCCATATTAGGTACACGTAGTTGTTGATACTATTTCCACATTAGGTACACGTAGTTGTTGATACTATTTCCACATTAGGTACACGTAGTTGTTAATACTATTTCCACATTAGGTACACGTAGTTGTTAATACTATTTCCACATTAGGTACACGTAGTTGATGATACTATTTCCACATTAGGTACACGTAGTTGTTGATA